>ML675604.1:25060404-25154844 GCA_007922155.1 Mesoclemmys tuberculata | reverse complement strand
TATACACCTAAAACCCCCTTCCCTACACCATTGTCTCATTCATGCATTGAGATCCTACAGTTCTGCCTGTCTAACTTGCCCTCCATGTGGATTTAGATGCATTTCAGGGAATGTTACCAGAGCTCCTGGACTTTAATCTCTTACCAAGCAGTCTAAACTTGATCTCCAACTTGGCAAAAGTGTCAATGGATAGAGAGAATGACTTCATATGTAACTGGGAAGACAGGTTTAGTTGGTTTTGCATATAATTTTTCTCTGTACCTCTTCCATAAACTAAAGCTACTGATAACTATCAAAGGAAACAAGTCAATGACACTTCCTCATTATTAGTGTGTGAATTTCTCAGCTCAGTTTCTCTCTCATGTTTTGCTCTTTGTTTTTAATACAAAGATTAGATTTCACATTTATTGATTCATAGCAGCTTGTGTGTCAGTCTATTTTGTTTTGTTGCTCAGTTTCAGTATTAGTTTGAGTTCTATTGTATGAGACTGTATAGTACTGGAAAATGTAATTACTATATAAACTAATATATATATTTAGACTTATGAAACATCTAAGCCATTGTTACTCATGCTGAAATGAAAAACTATAAATATAAGATTAAAACACAAATTATATTCATGTTCAAATGAGCTGCCCAGCTGGAACAATCCAAATTCCAAATAATTGCCCCCAAACCAAAAACAGATCACCTACACTTGTGCTGAACAGAAGACAGATATATATTAATTTAGTTTGTGCAGTTTAAAAATAAGAGAACTATTCTACTTATCAGAGAGATGTATTGACCACTGAAATGAAATTGTGTAGTTGCAAGTAATCTGCTGAAGTGCTAATGCTTAAACTATCAGCAATTTGTGAATTAAGTTTAAATGATCTAGACCAAAATGTTCAAGTCAAAATTTTCTGGCCAATAAGGAGATCTGCCAGAGAGATTGTAAAGAATTATGTGTGCCTGACACATAAAAGGCCTTTCCTTTATATAGTTTATGTAGAACCGCAAACTCCAGCGAAAATTGTCAGTGGGTATGTAGGAATATGCTGCAGGAAATGGAACAAGAAGTACTAATCTGTAGTGATTTTGTGAGGTTATCTCCTTTGTGAAAAGCTAGAAACTTAACTTAAGAAGATGTGAATTTAGTGCTCATCACAATTGCCATGCTGACCTGAAAAATGAGGTCCTCTGGTTTATCCACAAAAGTGGGACAGAATGGGCATCAACAGTGCAAACTCCCACACCAATTCATCTCAAATCACAACATAGAGGAACCTCTCTTCATTCCTATTCAACTGTCGGCCTTTCTCCTGAGATGGGCAACAGTAGAGCCAAATAGTGCCAGCTAGAAGTGTGCGCCCAGTTGTCCTCTCAGACTTGCTCTGAGAAAGCTAACTCATACAACAGGTCACTGAATCTTCATCTCTGAAGGAAAGACCATAAAACTGAGGGATTCATGCTTGCCCAATGAGCCTGAAAGACCTCAAGTGAACACAGAAAAACAAAAATAATTAATTATTGTGTAATTATGTGCTACAGAATAATTCATTCAGTGAACTGGGCAATAGTCCTAAACCCTTTCAGTTCAGTTTCCCATCCATATAAAAAACCTCCATCATCATAATTACCAGTAATTGGCACCCTTGTCAGCAGTGTCAACATAGTTCCTAAGTATTGAATGGGCATGAAAACTGAATCCCATCACCTGTTGATGTGGTCTTTCCCAGGCAAGTGAAAATGGAGAAAGATTAAGTGGATGTTGTCCATATTATAGTTGTTCTGTGCATATATAGAGGATTTTAGTCAATTCAGTGTATTTCTCTGAATTAAATTCACTTTAAAATAGTAAAGAAATCAGAATAGAGCTGTATTTTGGTTGAAACATCACTTTAAACTTGAATTTTCTTTGGATCAAATAATCATATTTTAAAATGTTACTCAATTTATCTAAAACTCCTTGTGGCTTGAGGCTGATTTTAAGTGGACATTGCACCAAAAATATCTAATTTTACCAATGTACTGTAACTATGAGATACTCTAACATTCACTCTCCATTGTTAGTCTAGCTAATAAATAACATAAAACAATCAGTTTATAGTTTGGATTTTTCGAAGCCCTCTCCTTCGCCCCAGTTGTTTTGTATGTTACAAATAGCGCACAAACATATATGAGCTATATATATATATAATATAATCACAGCTAATTAACTCTTGGAGAACAGAACTCATAACACTGTCTCACGATCATGTGACAGACATGATCTTGTACCAAATTGTATTCTCTGAAGCCAAGGATACGAAGAAATTATTAGACCCTAAATACCTGTTATCATTAGGATACCTAGTTGATCTCTCTCTGCTAGCACAGAAAATATATTAGAGTAGATTTCCAATTGGTGTCAATTGTCCTAATTCCTGAGGATCTGTCCCACTGATCTACTGATCTACTGATCTATTCCGTCAGATGCTTTTGTTTCCAACATGTCTGTGGACTGTGATATAGCGAGGGCAGAGGGCAGGAAGACAGTGCTGGAAGGGAGGTATGAAGCCCCAGAATGCTCAGGGCTCTGTTTCCTGCAGACTAGCCAGAAGTCGTTAGAGGGCAATTAGGAGCAGCTGAGGCCAATTAAGGACTAGTCAGGTGCCTGATAAAAGCCCTCTGCCCCCAGACAGATGGTGCGTGAGCTGGAGGTATGCCATGCTGCGCGGAGGAACAGAGGTGAGTGCAGTTTTGTGAGGAAGAGCAGAGAGAAGGTCTGTGAAAGGTACCGGGCCCAGGAAGGGAAAACGTGCCCCGGCAGGACTGAGGTACTCCCCCAGGCACAGGGGCCTGGGTAACGAAGCCTAGTCCAGGAGGCAAGGAAGCAGGGCCCAAGGAGTCAGAAGGACAGAAGGGGGAAATTGGCCCAGGGGAAAGTCTGCAGCTGCATATATGGTGCCAGCAGCACAAAGCTGCTGCTCATAGGGCCCCTGGCTGGGACCCAGAGGAGGGGGCAGGCCTGGGTCCCTACCCCCCTCCCTGGGGAGACAGGGTAACTGATGACGCCCTGGCCCACTAAGAGACAACAGCATGAGACCCACTCAGGTGAAGCCCGCTATCTACCACAGGACGTAAAGTTATACACAGCTCTATACCTATTGTGACTTCCAGTGTCACACACACACTATTTTAGAGATTTAGCTGTCAGCGTGAGTAAGTCTCTGAGTGCGGCTTTGTGTGCAAGCTGCAGCGGAATTCTCACAGAGACCAAGCCAATTTTTTCTGGAGAGAAGAAAAGCCAAGAGGAACCTGGGTAATCTGATCTGAACCGCTGACTCATGAGGAGATCCCTCAGGCGAGCTACTCGTGCTTCAGTCAACCAAGCTGGAACACTGGGCAGAAAGAAACAATAAATAAAAGAGAAGAACCTCATAGAAAATTAAATGTTGCATCTGTGCTGAACTTTCCTCCTGAGTAAACAAATTACAAATATGAATCTATGCGTATTAAAACACTGACCCCCCCACCTCTCCAAATATTATACATGCAGGTCATTTAATTTAGAAATGGATTTTAATGAGCATGTGCCACAATGTGTGTTTTCTGTTAAACTGGAAGAAAGGATTTGGCACAAAGACCGTGTCTGTACCATGGCAGTCAGAGAGAAACACTGTGCTTCCTCAAATCTGTGAGAGCCAAAATGACCCTTCTGGTCAACGAACCGTGCAGAAGGCAGGATTTACATGACAACCAGTATTTGCTCTTTCAAAGTCAGATGAAAAGTTCATGCTATAGAAAAGTGCTGTACGGTGGAGTAAGGTTTCATATAAGACACTGTAACTACTAGCAAAGGGCAATATACTTTGTCTACTGAACAAGCAGGCTTTAGAGCCAAAAGATTCTGTATAACTGACATCTTTACTCTTAGATGATTGACTGATGAATTGAGAAAGGGCTTGCTTGTCAGAGAAGATTAGTCTCGAACTTTACAGATTTCACCAAAGATTTAGACTGCATTCATAGAAAGTCACTATGGAAGATCTTGCAACAATATGGGCTTTCTAGAAAGATAGCATCACTGGCTAAGAGGCTGTATGAAGGTCTAAAGTTCTGCACGTGGACAAAGTGGAGAGATTGACTGGTTTGATATAACCAGTGGCGTGCGACAGGGATGCATTTTATCACCTGTTTTCTGCATAGTGATAGATTATCTGATGCGAAGAGCAACATCAAAGGAAGATACAGGAATTACATGGAGTGGAAGAAAACTTCAAGATCTCAATTTAGCAGCTGACATCTGTTTTACATAGATGATGATGCTATGAAAAAGACCGCTGCCAATGTAAAATGTGAGGCTGCCAAAGCAAAATTAAGAATCAGCCAAAAGAAAACAAAAGTCATGATCATTGAACGAGGAGTCAGCAATGAGGGTGCACATGTGATCAATAGTTAGAAATATGGCATGGTTAACAAGTCTGTATATCTCAGAAGCCCAAACAGACTACAACAGAGTAAGAAATGTGGCATTAGATGGAGGTGGAAAAACTGGGTTACCGCATGTGGCACAAGGCACAAAAACATCAAATAAAGTATACTTTGAGGTCTAGTATGGCTCGAACTATTTTAGAAAAATGCTGAAAGTCCACAATCAAAATGTGTACCCACAAACTCATTACTGCCCTTTTTCATAGCTGCATTGCTTCGAAGGCCAGAAGGGACCACTGTGATCATCTAATCTGAAATCCTGCATAACAAGGGCCATAGATTTTGCCTGGATTAATTCCTGCTTGAACTAGACCATATCCTGTGTGCACTAATCTGCCACTAGAGGGTGAAATTCATACCCATGCAGAGGCCCAGCATCACTTGAGTCTCAGTTAAATTCTGTTTTGAAGACTTGAGTGGTGCCCTTGTGCTGGCTGCTCTACACAGAGTGAATTTCCCTCTCAGTGCACAAATGGGTAATCATGGGCAGAAATATCTGTTTACATATACAGTTAACCAATTTGCCTACACAAATATGAATGGAATTGCAGCACTGAATTTAAAAAAAAATCGGCCTTATAGGCAGTCTTATATTTCCCATGCATGCTGAAAAATATAATAGGCCAATCAAAGCATTTATCATTCTGGGGGAATAATAGCATTTTAAACATGCCTTTGAAAATATTCAAGCTGGTCCCAAATAAAAACCTCTTGCAATATGTATGTTTGTGAGCAATTAGAAATGTTTCATAGGGACTAGCAATATAACTTTATGAGTATGTTGGGGAAGATTTTTCTCTTGACTGACTAATCTATTTTAGATACTCATATGGCCCCAATTATTGTAATATCTCAGCACCTTGTAATCATTCATTTAATCCTCAAACATCCTTGTGAGGTAGGGAAATACAATAACCCTCATTCTACAGATGGAGAACTGAGGCACCGAGAGACTAAATGATGAGCCCAAGGTCACACAGGAAGTCTATGGAGGAGCAGGGAATTAAACCCAGCTCTCCCAATTCCAGACTACTCTCTGAACCTCTGGACCATCTTTCCTTCCTTCCTGTGGAAGTTTCACTACATCTGGAAATTTGTTCTGTTCCCTGTACTGTGAATGTTTTGTCCCGAGCTCTCACATCTGTGTTCTGGGCTTTGTGATTTGCATTGCCCCAGAGGAGCATAATGTGTAATGCCAGATGGGCTTGATTCGTCACTTCTTTGCATCTTATTATAGTCATTTAAACTTGTGGAAAGTGAGTGCAAAACACTCTGAAACCAGAATGGCAGAAAATTACATCCACTTTTCACAGCATAAATGACTACACTAGGTGTAAGACAGTGGAGAATCAAGCCCAGTAAATTTGAAACTGATTTCTTTAATTATGTGAGCAGCAGACATCACCGATTTGCTCAACTTAATGTACCCACTCCTCACACACTTGCACATGCACAATATGTCATTTGAAAGCTTATTATGTCTCCTTTAAGATGAGGTATGATGTGAAGCTGTGAAGTTGTGCCATTACCATAGACACAGGGATAAACAATGGCACCATCAACATGTTAAAATGACCACTTTGAAGTATTTGCATTGTTTTTCTTAGTTTAATGACAGCATATTATTTCAACACCTAAAATTGGATTTCTTTGTGACATCCAAGCATCACAACAACAATCTAAAGGATAAAACAAAATCTAATAAGCTTGTGCAGGTAGCATTGATATGTAATAGCACTGGTGACATTTCTAGTCAACGTCACTAACAGCATCTTGTTTATCATTATAACTGCCGTAGACACGGTTACCACTTCTTCATTGGCTTGGCATGTACACAGCTCTGTGCCAGGAAAAATATTCATGTGATCTCTTCTGTGGCACAGACCCGGCAGGCTCTGGCTACAGACACAGTTGATTGTGTTGTAGCCCTTACCGGTACAGGCACAAATAAGGTCTTGTAGAAGCCTGGATGTCATTGTGCTCTTGAAGAATACAGGAAGTAGTTCATCATCAACCACGTTTTTCCATCTATGTTGCAATGGTGATCCAGTGTCTGGTTTACCTATGTGCAAAGACATCCAAATATTTGTTTGCCAAGATGCTCTTTTGACATGCTCTTCAAAAATAACCTTACATGGTGGGAATTTGACCAGTGAATTGTCCTTTTCGATGGTTAGATTGAAGCACAAGCAATTCAGGCCTCTGTGGGTCTCCTTTTCTTTCTCACTGTGGTCTTACGGCATTGCTACCAACAGCATCCTTGCTGAAGAAATTGCAGCTTGTTTGTCACTCTCTCCCAATTTGGCAAGCTCTCTCAAAATGGTAACCCCCCTTTGTTTTGACGACATTAAACACAGATTTCCCCCTCTCAATATCAAATAGGAATGCCATAGAGCTAAAGTGTGTACAGCAGGAAGTCTGTTGCAGATATGAGGAGTGAGTGCATCACACATTACATGCACAGGTATGAAGTGGCATTGTCAGTTGTATTGGAATTGGTGCCCGTTTCTATCCGTATGTTACCTGCGTGTTCCTTTTTTGGGAAATAGTGAACAACAAGAACCAAAAGAAAACATCTGTATCAGGTGACCTAATTACTATGGCTCCTTTAACTCCATATTGGTACATACAGCATGCATAATGTACAAGTCTTGGACTTCTTCACCACCTCAACTGATCATGGACTTCCTACTTCACCACTGGAAAGCCTCCAGCAAGAAGAGGTGTTGCTGTTGGGTATGCTTCTTTAAATATTAGGTGCATTTTGAACCAATATTTTCAGAGAGGAATTTTATGTGTCTGCTTGTTGGATGCCATGTTTAGAAAGTTTTTCCATGGAAGCACAGAACATACACCAGTCACATGGGATTTCTTGCATCCAGCCTTAGATCCAGTCCAGTGTTGTCTTTCTGCAGTTTTCAAGGAGTTACTGTGGTGGTATCCATCAAAGACTTCACTTACAGAATTACCTTTGTCAAATCCTTCTAGGACCTGCCTCAAGTACTCAGCAGTCAATTCATTAGACGTGTGACTTTATCATCATATGTATGACAGCCATGACATCTCTGACGTACACTGTGATTTCTTTGTTGCATGCTCATAGCTCATGAATTCTTTCAACTTGATAATCCAGCTGATGCACAAATTCAGCTTTGTCTATTCTTCTCATTGTTCCATCAGCATGGAAGATGGACATAGGCACTGGTCCTATTGGTTGACTAAGAACAGTTGCTATTGAAACATCATCTTTGCATCTTGCTAAGAACTGGGCTCTGCTGTGAAGTGTTCCTGGATTGATAAGTATTATGATTTTATGTCCCTTGTCAGACTTAAATTTGGTCATCTTGGCCATGTCATCAAGTGCCAGATTTCTTGACTGGACTGAAAAATCTACAAGTCTTATCAGAATCAAGTTCACCTCTCACAAATCTTGGTATTTGTTCTTCACTTCTATTTTCAGTAGAGATTGTTGTATATCTGATGTTACATGCAATCCAGTAGATATGTTGATAAGCACCTCTGGATGTGATTCAGGGTCAATTGAGTTTGTCTTGTTGAGGACAGGGTTGGTAAGAGCTGTAACATGCTCTTCATATCTCTTCAGTGCAGAGGTGAAGACTTTTTCGGGGACTTTGTTTTCACGATTTCTTGTTGGACCACTTCTTTCTCTCACAGCTTTTGCATATTCATAATATAAAGCTATGTATTGTCATTTCTAATACCAATACCTGCTTCCAGTCCCTGTTCCAGCCCTGCTCTGGTCTGCCTCTAGCTCTTCATGCACTTCTTGTTCCAGTCTAGTTTTTGCCACCCTGTCCTGTTTCTGAGTCTGACCTTTGGCGTGGCTTCTCGTCCCTGACTCCAGCTTCACCCTCAGCCCAGTATCTGACTCCTGGATCTATGCTTGCCACTATTCTGAACTGTAACCACCAGACAAAATCCTGCTCCACCCACCCGGCAGATTATTCAGGGTTCTGGAAATTTAAGACTATAAGAGAGTGAGTTCTTTTCTACAGGTGTTGTGTGCTTTTTGCCCCATCATATAGAATTCAATAGCTGGTATACAATTCTCTATCAAATGGTTCAAAAATCTTTAGAAAAGTTATTATTTTCTATGAAAGTCTATGGGACTTTTCCATAAAGAAAAAAAAAAAAAAAAAAAGAACGGTCATGCAGGGTCAGACCATTGGTCCCCCTAGTCCAGTGTCCTATTTTCTGACATTGGCCAGTGCCAGGTGCTTCAGGAGCAATGAATAGAAAAGGGCAGCTTTGAGTGATCTATCCCAATCATCCAGTCCCAGCTTCTGGAAGTTGGAGGTTTAGGGACATCTGGAGCATGGGGTTGCATCATTGACCATCTTGACTAATAACCATTGATGGACCTATCCTTTAGGAAATTTTATACTTTCAGCCTTCACAACAACCCATACCAATGAGTTCCACAGGTTGACTGTGCATTGTGTGAAGGAGGACTTCCTTATGTTAGTTTTAAAGGTGCTGTCTATTAATCTCATTGGGTGACCTTGGTTCTTGTGTTATGTGAAGGGTAAATAACATTTCCTTATTCACTTTCTCCATGACACTCAAGATGTTGTAGATGTCTATCATATCCTCCCTTAGTTGTCTCTTTTCTAAACTGAATAGTCCCAGTCTTTTTTCTCTCTCCTCATTTGGAAGCTTTTCCATTCCCCTAATTATTTTTATTGCTCTTCTCTGTAATTTCTCCATTTCTAATATAGCTTTTTTTAGATGGGGTAACCAGAACTGCATGCAGTATTCAAGATGTGGGCATACCATGGATTAATAAAGAGGCAATATGATATTTTCTCTTTTATAATCTAGCCCTTTCCAAATGGCTCCTAACATTCTGTTGGCTTTTTTTGATTTTCTCAAGTGGTAACAGCTAATTTATATCCCTTCATTTTGCATGTCTAGTTGGGATTGCACCCCCCCCATACACACTATGCATTACTTTTCACTTGACAATGAATTTCATCTGCCATTTTGTTGCCCAGTCACCCAGTTTTGTGAGATCCCTTGCTAACCCTTTCTAATCAGCTTTGGACATACCTATCTTGAGTAATTTTGTATCATCTGCAAACTTTTCCACCTCAGGATTTTACCCTCTTTTCCAAGTCATTTGGAATATGTTGAACAGCACAGATCCCAGAACAGATCCTTGGTGGACCCCACTATGTATCTCTCTCAACTGTGAAAAACGACCCTTTATTCCTACCCTTTGTTTCCTATCTTTTAACCTACTACTGAGCCATGAGAGGACTTCCCTCTTATCCCATGACTGCTTACTTTGCTTAAGAGCCTTTGGTGAGGGACCTTATAAAGGCTTTCTGAATGACCAGGTACTGCATATCCACTGTATCACATTCTGCGCATGATGTTTACACCCTTAAAGACATCTAATAGATTGGTGAGGTGTGATTTCTCTTTATAAAAACCGTGTTGGCTCTTTCCCAACATACTGTATTTATCTATGTGTCTGATAATTCTGTTCTTTACTATAATTTCAGCCAATTTGCCTGGTACTGAAGTTAGACTTTCACATCTGTAATAGCCAGGATTACTTCTGGAGCCTTTTTAAAAAACTGATGTTGTATTAGTTATCTTCCAGTCATGTGGTACAGAGACTGATGTACGTGATAGGCTACATACCACAGTTAGTAATTCTACAATTTATATTTGAGTTTCTTCAGAACTCTTGGATAAATGCCATCTGGTCCTGGTGACATATTACTATTCAATTTATTTCAAAACATCCTCTGACACCTCAAGCTGGGAGAGTTTCTCAGATTTGTCACCTAAAAGGAATAGCTTGACATGGGCCAGGATTTTAAAAATAAGCACTTAGAGTTCTGGTTTCTAATCCATATTTAGGTGCCTAGATTTAAGTTGCCAACTAATGGCCCATCCCTCCTGTCAGCATGCTGAATCAGTTATGCCTCACAAAATGGCAGCTCTCCTTACTTACACCACACTCCTCATAATGTACTGCTGCAATGCATTGAAAACAAAGTTATAACAGTTAGTTACTGCAGCAACACTACCACAGGAGCCTTCCTCATACAGCTCAGGTTGTTTTATCAGGAAGTTTCACTTCAGTGTCTCAAAGTTCTTATCTCTTCTTTCCTGAGAAAACTTTCGGCCTCTTCTTATACAACAGCCCTATCAGTACGCTAGGAGTGAAGCGCTTCCTCTAACCACAGTCTTTATTTTAAAATGCTTTCCACTGCTGCTCTGCACCAAAGTTAAATCTCCCTAATGCACCTCAGTCTCATAGCTTTTTTTTTTTTTTTTGGCTGAGGCTTTTTCCTTTTGAGTCAAAACTTCCTTGACTGCTGGTGGGAAGCTCTAAGAAGTGTTTAGACACCAAGCAGCAGGCCCATTATAAAAACATGAGAGGACATAGAAAAATACATGACATTCAGATAAAGTGTGATTCATACTCCCAGACTCCTGTTTTCCCTTTCCTGTTTAATGGAGAGGAGGTTTCCCTTTAAGAAACAAACATTTTCCCCAAGGTACCTGGCTCAGCAGGATATAAGCACATTGCTTAGAAATCAGTATATACCAAAAATATATAGATGCTTAAAGACTTCCTTGCAGATGTTTACATGTGCTGAAATATCTCCAATACATATAGACACCTGTGCAGAAGTATTTCTGCGCTGAAAATTTTAAAGCCTTGTCAAACTGTCTGTAGTATCAGGAACCTCTCAACAACTTTTGAAGTCTGTGTTCATGGTCAGGAGACCCTTTGAACAATTTTAAAGTCTTCTGATGTAACTCACCAATTGACTGGGGCTCCTAGTGCTATGATAACAATAAAACACCAGAGCCTGTGATTAATGACTCCCAAGATCTTTGGATAATCAAGGTTCTACTGTACATGTGATTATTTGATAATTGTGCTATTTGTGATTCGGCCAGTATTATAATTCCATGGGCAATGGAAAGAAGGAATTTTTTTCCCAAGATTCTCATTATTAGAGTACAACCCGATGTGTTAGCTATTTAAAAAACGTACAATTTTAAGAAACTGTAAATGTCAGGGTAAGGACAGCACATTTTTAAAAAAATCATTAGATTTATTTACTGTTCCATTATGAAAATACCCTGATCTCAGATTTAAATATAAAAATCATATATTCTGAATAATACACTTGGTTCTTTCAAGGTTTTGTAAAGAGCAATGAAAACAGATGAATCTTCCCTCGATATTTTAATCAGTGGTCATTCCAAAATATTCAATCATCTCCCTGCGATTTTGTCACTCTGCTGTTTCAGAATATTAAATATTAAAATATTTGATTAAATGAGAATCATATGCTAGATCATGGAGAAAGCGGCTGGATTAAAATAATATTTAACCAGATATGAAATATCTGAGCGTGGCAAAATGTCACCATGAGCAATATTCCTGTCTTGACATATCAGGTAATAAATGTTGTGGTTCCAGTTCTATTCTGTTCTATGTTTCTACTCCTTTTTCAGTCACCAGCTGAGGCACTTACGGAATAGAGAAGTAAATTAGGACGACACATCCTTATTCCTGATCTATTCTTTTCTCCACTGAGAGTGGCAGCAAAAATTTTGGACTTAAAAAAAAACAAAAAACACCTCTGTGTTTTAATTATAGTATCCCTTGTTACATATGGGAATTCAAAGTTGAAGAGGTGAGATTTTCATTTGGATCAATAGGTGCTAAAGTTCACAGTTAGTCTCAGATCCTCAGGAAGTGATTTCCCTAACTCTGGTCCTATTCAGAACCAGAATATGCATTGGGATTCTTTGGCATTTACGCACATGGATCTTGGGATAGCTGCAGAGGTATGCTATGGTTCAAACTATCTCATCCCTTATGGTAAACTGGCTCCCGCAGGATTTTTGTTTCCATGTAGTCACCACCATAGCTTGCCCCAGAATTTGAGCTTTCAGAGCTCAGAGTGTGTTACAATGTTGAAAAGAGTGAAAAATTCAACAATATTATGCTGAGGGGAAAGTTCAATAGTTTGCTTTGGAGATCTGATGCCATGTGGAAGGGCGCTCCTCCCAGCCTTACTCTGTAAAGACCTGTAAAACCCAGCATCCAGGCTGCACCCATAAAAAAGCAGTTGTGGGATGAAGAGAAGGTGGGGAACATGTTGTGGAGCTTCTGTTTCTTCTTCTATACTTCCATCCCTAAGTGTGCTTGATCTGTCTTCTGTTCACATATAGTGGACAGAGGAAATAACTGGAACCTTTATTTGGGCTATCAGGAAAACTGTACTCCTTGTTCTGCATTTTTTAGTATATTACCCCATTTTCAGAGAAGGTGATAAGAAACTGTACAGCTATATTAAAAAACAAATAGAAAGAAACAACACAGTAGGTTTTTGAGTACATACTGTTCTCAGATCAGCAGCTTTTAGTGCAGAAGTTATTGTCTGTATTATAGGGGAGGAGGAGATGTGTAAATTCCCAAATTGATTTAAAATAGTTCAAAGTGATACTGCACAAATGGCGAAGCTGGGCATATATAATGTGAATCAGGCATGATCTAAAAATAAGAAAAGACCAGTTGAAAGCAAAAATACATAGTGTGTTCTTGAGCTGAATTTCAAAATGGAACACAATAAAATTATCAGCTAGTAATGAAATACAGAGAAGTATACATGGCTGGCTGCTGTTCAGATACCAGAAATTTAATCATTTGCAGGCTAAGAGAAACAAATACATCTTTAAGAGTAGTTTAAATTCCTCTAGAGATCTCAGCATATAAATAGTTAAAGGGAAGTCACTTCAAGCCTTCTATACACTTTTTTTTCCTTAGTGGAAAGTACTGTGACACGGATATTCAATTTGGTGCTACAATATTAAGAACAAATGCATCAAAATTCCTCTGCCTGTGTCTGTAATACCCAAATCCCTTTGGCTTGCAGGTGGCACTAAATAGGAACATAGGACTGGAAGAGACCTCCTTGGTCACTGAGATCACTCACCTGCAATGGCAGGCAGCCCCGTTCTATAATCCTGTTAATACAATTATCAAATTCCAATTGAAAACCAGTCAGGCTATTGCCCCTGCTGCTTTTTTTGAAAACGTCATTCCTCTGATGATAAAAAACCTCCTTCTAATGTCTAATTTTATTGCATCAGCATTATCTGTTAGCTCAAATAGATGTTCACCTTCCCTGATATATACCCTCGATGCATTTATAGGGGGCAGGCATATCCTCTCTCACCTTTGTTTTTGCTAGGCTAAACAGGCCAAGCTCCTTGATTCTCCTTTCATAAAATAGTCTCCATTCCCCTGAGCATTTTAGTAGCTCTTCTCTACACCTGTTCCAGTTTTAATTTGTCTTTTTTTAACATAGGTGACCAGAATTGTACACCATATCCCAGGTAAGTTCTTACCACTGCCTTGTCCAATGGCATTAGTATTTTCTTATCTCTACTGGAAATACCACTCCTGATACATTTTAGGATCACATTTGTCTTTTTGAAGGCTGCATTTGTAGCTCATAGTTATTCTTTGATTGGCTAATACACCCAGATCTTTCTCCTTCTCTGTTTCCAATTGACAAGCCTCCAGATTATAGCAGAAATTTTTTTAGAAGTCCTTAAGTACATGACTTTGCACTATTACATTTCATTCCATTTCTATTACTCCAGTTCTCAAAATAATCCCATTCATTCTGTACAATTTTGCATCCTCCTCTGTACTGACAATGCCTCCCAACTTTTTGCCATCAGCAGATTTTATTAGCACACTACACTCCTATTTTTTATACTAAAGTCATTAATGAAAACGTTAGATAACATCAATCCCAAAACAGATCCTTGAGGAGCTACACTGGTAATCTTCCTCCAGCCCAACAGTTCTTCTTTCAGCACAACCCATTGTCATCATCATCCCTTTAAAGCAGTTTCTTACCCACTTTACTATTCTTGTACTAATCCCCCTCTCCTCTGTTTTAACTAATAATTTCTCATGAGATAATATGAAAAAAGCTTCTCTGAAGTCCTGATAGATTAAGTTTACTGTATTTTCTTTGCTTAAAAAAATGCAGTATTTGATCAAAGATGGATATCAAATTAGTTTAGTGTGATCTACCTTTGGTAAAACCATGTTGCATGTTATCACATTTTCCATTAGCATTATGTTTTTTTATTATTTTTCTTTCAAATTTTCTTCTTGAGTGCACCTGAGATCAGACTAAAGGGTTGATAGTTACCCAGATCACTTTTTTCCTTTTCTTAAATATAGGTACTATGTTTGATAATCTCCAGCCTAAATTATTAAAAATCCTTGTTACCAGCTGTACAATTTCAGTGCCGGCTCTTCCAATATTTTGGGATGGAGATTATCCGGTCCCCTGCCCCAACAAGTGCATTAAGCTCTTTGAGTTTTATTTCTATCTCACCTGTGGTCATTTTCATTGCCATATATTCATTCCCACTAGCCATCCTGTCTTTGCCCCCATGTTCTATATTATCATATTCATTTTGTTTTTAGGCCTTATCCAGATTATTCTTAATCTCTATCCCAAGCTTGCTGCATAGTAGACTCACTTTTTTCCTTATTTTCCTTTTATTTATATGACTGAAGAACCTTTTACTATGTGTTTTAATTGTCTTTGCCAGGTCTAACTTAGCTTGATTTATGGCAATTCTCACTTTATCCCCTATACTTTCAGATCTCCACATATAGCTGTCTTTTCTAATCAGTCCCATCTTCCATTCTTTATAGTTTCTCAGTTTATTCCTACTAACCTTTTTCAGGTGGTTATTCATCAACTAGGTCTGGATTCCTTCCCTACAAGTTATTTCTTCTTGTTTGGGATCCAAATTCCCGAGAGATTTTGCATCTTAGACTTAAAGGATTTCCAAGACTCCTCTACATTTAAGTCCCAGAGCTCTTCAGTCCTGCTGACTTTACGAACTAGTTCCCTTAGTTTCTCAAAGTTTGCCCTTATGAAATAAAAAACCTTAGTTACTAATCTGTTTTGACTATACCCAATTTAATTTAAAATTAATTAACTTGTGATGATTTGATCTATGGTTATTTACTATGACCAGCTGTTCTTGAATATCAAAACCAAGTCTAAATTTGCATAATCTTTTATTGGTTCAGTGACTGTTTGGTGAAGAAACATGTACCGGGTAGTTATTTCCTCCAGGGATAACTCGGCCTTACCATTATTAGTAGCATTTGCTCTCCAATTTATAACTAGGAAGTTAAAGTCTTACATAATGAACAACTTCCAGTAGTATTTATCTTCTTAATTATATTAGAGAGATCTCTCTCCATATCCAAATCTGATCTTTGAGGTATATAGCAGACTGCTAAAACACTATCCCAATAGAACCTCTTTGACAGTCCTTTCCCAAGATGATTTTGACCCAAACTGATTTTGTTTCATCTATGCTCTCACATATTTCTTTACAATCTACTGCATAATTCATGTATAACACTACTCACTACATTTACCTTTATTTATGTCTCTCTTGAACAACACATACCCTTTAATGCCTATATTCCGCTCATGATAGCTATTCTACTATATTTCTGTTATCCCTTTAATATCCAGTTTTACATTCTGTTCCTGTTCCTCCATTCCTCTCTTTTGTTGCTGAGGTGCCTTGCATTAGAGTGTGGATGTCTCAGTTGTTTCTTTCTGACCTCATCCAGTTTCATAGTTGGATTAGGTACTGTCCATAAGCCTAACCTCTGGTGTTCCTCTGTCCCTGACTGTAGCCTCATTTATTTGATTTTTCTCTCCTGTGTGTTAAAACTAGGCATGGAGATTACACAAATCTCTCCTAAACATTTCCCCCCTAGCTTAAAGCCCTTTTTATCTATTATAACAATGTTGATCCCGGAAAGTTAATACCCCAGGTATTCTGGTGGAGTTGGGAAGAGTCCTCATTCCATGACTGCCTCTGTGACCTAGGGACCTGATGGTGCCAACTGGCAAGGGCAAAGAGTGAGTTTATGGTTGTACAAGGATCCACTGGGTCACATATCGGAATAATAGTTCACCAGAGGGTGGCATGTGAGGTCTCTATAAAGAGCCAGTCACTCACTGATTGTCCTTATCATAGCAAAATGCATGGATGGATAATATTTAAGGAGTTATGTAGCTATACTGAAAAGTATACTCTTAAAGTCTTGGAGAAAATGTGATGTATCTCGGAGATCTTCCTGTCTTGCAGGAGATAACCGACATCTACTTATCTGTCTACATATTGGTGTATTGTATACCTTACACTGTATGTCTATTTGCATACTGAGCCATGCGCAAATTGAGAAAGTGCAAAATATACAAGAGGGGAAATCTACAGGAATCAAAAAAAAGCAAGAGGCCATCCTGTTTATGAAAAAAGACGAAGGATTGGTCTGGTATATATTGGAGAGAAAAGGAGATACACTGAATCCTTCACCTAGGAGGCAACTGCCAGCTTGTTTGTAGAGGATGAGGATTTATGGGAGAATTGAAAGGTGGGTAAGGAGCTGGTTATAGGGGAGATAATAGGTCATACTGAAAGTGAACTGTGAGGCTTGAGGGAGGTTACTAGTGACGTTTCTGAGCGATCAGTGTTGGGACCAATCTTATTTAACATTTTCATTACTCACCTTGGCACAAAAAGTAGGTGTGTGCGAGTAAAATTTGCAGATGACACAAAGTTGGGAGATATTGCCAATAGGGAGAAGGATCAGAATAGCATACAAGATTTGGAAAACCTTAAGAACTGGAGTAATAGAAATGGGATGAAATTTAATAATGCAGTGGTCATGTATTTGGTCTTGTACTTAGGGGTAAACGACAAGAGTTTCTCCTATAAACTGGAGACTTATCTGCTGGAAGTGACAGAGGAGGGGAAAGATATGGATATACTGGTTGATCACATGATAACTACGAGCTGCCAGTGAGATGTGGATGTGAAAAAGGCTAATTCAAAGCCAGGATGCATTAGGGAGGGAGAGTAGGTATTTACATTTAGGCCTAATGTTGGCAAAAGAACAAACAGATATAAACTGGCCATCAACAACTCTTAAAGGGCCATGCCATGTGATGGAGAGGACTGACCAATGGGAAGTATTGCCCTGTCACACAGTCAATCCTGAAGTTCCTGGTTACATTTTATTTTGACAAAATTCCCTTCAAAACCAAAAGGACTGCATGAAAAGTGAGTAAGGATTTCAAGATAGTGCTGTATATAAACAGAAGTTCGCAATGATCACAAATGCAGTTTGGACATTTTAAAAGCACTGAAGTAATCTAGGATTTTCCTTCCACCTCATTTAGAGCCAAATCTACCCTTCCCCATGCAAATCCCAAATGAACAGCTTTGGGACAGCATTTCTGCACCAGGCTGTGGCTGTGATGGGTGACACAAGACCTGACCTGTAGGATGTGGGGAGCTGTGGCATAGACTACGGTAGTCTCTGACGAAGCCCAGCAGGCTGATACTGAGCCAGAACAGTGCAGGATGAAACAGTTACAAGCAACTTTTTCTGAAGTTCAAAACCTGATTACTTGCGAGTACTTGCGAGTACTAAATGTAGGGCAAGGAGAAAGGTAACAGCTAAGCATTGCCGTTGGCCTACATGTGACACTGTTGGGCTGTGGGTGTGAAATCCTCCATCTCAACATGCACATCTGGCCTATCTATCCAGTAGAAAAGAAAACAATTAGACAAAATTAAGAGGTAATTTCTTTAGGGAGTTCTCTTTCTCTTTTTTTTTAAAGAAACAAATAAAACTTTAAAGACTGAAGGCACATGGAGGGGGCAGGCTGTGTTTTTCTTTTCTTCTTTTTCTTTTTCGAGAAAAATTGATCTCTAGATTTGAATGGACTTTGGCTTGTATTACGTGAAATAAGTACACAGTCCTGATCATTATAATAATTAATTTGCCATATCTGATGTGCACAGAGAATATGAGCTCAGAAGAGAAGCTGGAATGTAATTGCTTACAAATATGCCTCATGTACTGAGGAGCAGAGAAATCACAGCTGCTTCCCTAACTCTCCCTTTGTGCACATTTACAATGAGCTGCTAAAGCACATGAGGCAAATGTAGGATATAAACTACAAACCATTTTGATGAAATATCAGGAATAAAATTGAATATGAAATATCAGCTGATCAGGGAGCTAGGTGCTGATGAAAAAATGATCTCTCAAGCTCTAACATTACCCTTTGCTTCACTAAGCAATTCAGCAGAACATAAGCATTAAGTAAAGGCTGATATGTTGTAACAAACTCTTTAAAAGTGAAGGGTTAATCACAAAAGATAAGGGGCCAGATTCTCAACTGATTTAGCTTAACATTGGAGTGCAAGTCTACAAATAAATAAATAAATCAATAGCGCTATGCCAATCAGCTGAGAATCTGGTCCTATGCTTTGGTTTGAATAGGAAGATAAGGTTGCAATTTTTTCATATCTTCCATCTAGGGAACTCAAAGTACATTACAATCATCAGACAAGTATCGCAACCCTTCTGTAAAGTAAATAGCTTCACATTTTACAGGCAAAATTGAGACATGGCTGAGTTAAGGCCATCATTTTCAAAACGGGGTACCTAAATTAAAACGTCTTCATTTTTAAGAGGTGCTGAGCAATACTTGTAGTTTCAATTCATTATGGTCAGATTATAAAAGTCAATCAGGGTGGGAAGAGATTGGAAAATCAGGTCTTGGAGTCTGGTAAGAACTCAAAAGTTTTATAAATATTGTACATTTAGCTGAGCTGAAGCTCTTGTTCTTTCAATGTCTGTCCATCACTATTTCCAGCATATGGATATAGTCTAGAATCTTGAGAAATCCAAACCATGTTATATATTTTATGTCACACTGGAAAAATATTTGTTAAATAATGACATCTTTCCTGTTGGTGATATTGGAGGCAAATACATATTTCTAAAATCTGAGTTGTACAGCTGGCTTTCGCTATTCTTTTCTCTCTCCCTCTTTTTCCATGTCTTATCTGTTTCTCTTCTTTCTTGAGCTCCCCCCCCCAGTTTCTATTCCATCTTCCATCTCGACAGTCAAACTTTCTCTTCAGTCTTTTCCATGTACAACCCACTCTCTCTCTTTCTCTCTCTCTCCCTCATTCTGCCCCCAGCTCAATAGATAGAAATCTGAATTTACACTTGTGTGACTGAAAGCAGAATCTGATGCATTGTGGTATTTTGAACTCTCTACCCCTCCTACATTCTCATTTGTCTTTTCCTATTTTATGTGATTGTTTCTCTTCTCATTTCTTCTGTTTTTCTGCATGCTACTCTTCCCCTTTTTGTTTTTTTCCTCCTTCTGCCACCCTCCTCCTCTCTTTACCTTTTTCCATCTGCTTGTTTTCACATCTATTTCCTTCCCAAATCATACACAGGCTCCACACTTTCATTTTCATCCCTTCTTATTACTCACTCTTCCTTCCCTCTTTCTTTGCTTTCCTCTTTTTGATGCCTTTCTTCCAGCAGACCACATTAGAAAGTTCATGAACCTGCTTCTGATACCGAAGAGCAACTGTATTAGAGACCAGTTTCCTACTGCTTGACAAATGAATACGCTCCTTAGCTTATAAAGTCTGCTGCTGCTCTTTTAGAAAATAGAACTCAGATTATGCTCACAGTCCTGTCCATGTGATCTCCTTTGTGGCACAGATGCTGCAAGCTGTTCCATGATGGTGGAGTTCTGAGCTAATGCAAAACCCCATTGAGACTGACTCACATGGGGTATAGAAGCATGGAGCAGTTTGCAGGATTAAGGCCCAAGTTTTGTTATTTCTGACCAATTTACTAACCTCTCAAGATCCTTTGTTACTATCTTTACTTACTAGTACAGTACTTACCACTCACCCCACTGCAACTTTGTAATATCCGTGAATTTCATTCGCTTGCTGTTGACTCCTTTCAATCCATTAATAAAACATCAATGGGACTGAATGGGTATAACAGAAAGCACAGGTGTCTTTATATTCTATGCCTGAATTCAAAACAGCGGCTTAAACTCATGACTTCAATGAGGACACAGCACCCTAGATCATAATGCTCCCAGCTACCAGGAGTCTAAAAGTTTTTTTTAAAAATTGATTCACAAATAGCTTTCCAAATAAAAGACCTGATTTTGGTTTGTTGTACTTTAGCCTCTTGTCTTGTATATCAGATGCTATAGAAGTGAATCATTTCACTGGCAGTAATGGTTTAGATATGGAATGTGAACATTCAGCAGAATCTCTTCCTCCTAAATCTTGTATATTCTGCTCTGTTTTGCCAACATTCAAATTTTTCTGTTTTCGCCTATCAAATTCTTACCATTTAAGGCAAAATTCAGCCACTGTCCCTCATTTAATCCACAGCTAATAAAAACAAGATAAGTCACGGCTCAGGTTTTAAAGGGTGAAGTTCTATTGTATGCTTGTATCCAAGAAAACGTTTATTGACCTTGATGCAGGTTAAATGTGTGAGTCAATAGCAGGATGTGAATTTATGCCCTGTTTCAGGAAAGCATGCACTTTCAATCCTGAAATCAATGTGTTATAAGCACATACTTAAGTGCTTTCCCTGACTAGGGATAGGTTTAAACATGTAATTAGTTGCTTTCTTGAATCAGGACCTAATGCCTAGGATTAAATGCATTTTAAAAACTAAATATACAAATTAGCAGGATACCTATTTTGGTAGATGAAAATTCCTAGTTTGAAGGCTACAGCTGCTACTGCCTGTCTCTCCCTTGCCATTTTGAAGCTCAGTTAAATGAATGAATAGTAGGTAGGAGTCCTCAAGACCTATGTGCATCTTTCAACATTTAGCTTTCATGAAATGTGATGTTGCTTACTTAGTGCCAGGATAATGTTTTTAACTGCAGGATTCAAAAAAAATGATAATTTCTGTAAAGTTATTTTGTGAGGACCAAAGTGTAAATCTCCACCGTGAATTTATCGTAAGCAGGATAGTTTAGTACATCATTTATTCTCCACACACCCTAAATGGGCCCTCTCCATGCAATCCCACCATTCGCCACTATTTAAATTTGGTCTTGGTAAAAGATGCAGATTTCCAGGTATTAAAGCTGAGAGAGATTTCAAGATACATACCAACTATTCTTAAATAATTAATCGCTATGTCACAGCTGCACCTATTCTATGCAGTATTATTAATGGAAAGACTTTTACAGGGGAACAAATTTGAATAATGTCAGGCAATTGTATTATCTCAATTTTACACAAAGAGAAAGTTCTCAGAACAAGTTTTGCTTAGTCACACAATCAAAGATGGCTTATTTTAGAGAAGTTTCTTTTTTTCTCACTATATTTATATTTGGCCATGTCACATTAATATTGATATGTGAGTTATGAACAAAATATTTGAGATGTACATCTGTACATCTCTCTGCCAATAATAATAATCTGATCTCAGCATTTATTTGTAACCCTTCTACCAAGTGTCAGAAGCAATGAGAACTGGGTTCAAATAGTGAGGGATCCCTCTTAAAACTAACCAACGCCACCAGTTTAAGTTTAACAAGTCTGTGTATGAAACAAGGAAAACATTATTAGGGGAAAGGTGTACATAGCAACTTGGAAACAATATGTCTTCGTTAATAAATAAAATACTCTCCCATGATAATTTTGGCAGTAGTTTGTTAACTTGGTTCCCCACCCACCAGCGTGAATGACCAACTTGCAAATGTGCCTCAAGCACATCACTTCCCCCTTCCCCATCTACTAAATGCCACTTACAGTTTGGTGTCAGGAAGTAGTAGGGTCCCAGAGTCCTGAAATGCACTCAGACAGGCCTGTCCCCAATCCCTCAGAAAGTGCTACCTGTTTCCATCCCCGGCTTCGCCACCCAACTCAACTATAGTGATTTCAGCTGTACTTAATAGCTTAGCCAGAGGTACCTCATTGGAGATCACTCAGCTCTGCCACTGTCCTCTGTAGTTTCAACAAGCTGTCACCTATGTAGTGTCTCCCACTGAAGAGTCCTCCCAACAGCAGGGAACAGTTGCATCCTTAATCCCAGCTCTCTGCTATTGAGATTGCAATATCTACAAAATAAGCACTCTACCCCCTTCTCTCAGTTCAGTTCTATTTCCTAGCTAATTCTGAGTCTATGTATAGTTATGGTTACTCCCAAAGTGTCACTGGAAGAATTCTGGGTAAGTTCCTCATGCAAATGAAGCTGCTCTGTGTCTGTTCTTCCCCCATACAATACGTTCTATCTCTACACCCCTATATCTGCTCTTCTAATCAATAGGCTGGAAGAGCATCTGTGCTAGTTGCACAGGTTGTCAGGGTTCCTGGAGCTGTGCAAATATGTATCCATGGCTCCTCTCCTAGCTTGCCCCAGCCAAAGCTCATACTGCTCCCTATGGGGGTTTCGGGTGACAACCAATTACCGTGGGACTCTTATGCAGTCACTTATCAGGCAGACAGATACAGTCACCATGCAGGGCTAAAACGGTGCAGAGGGACTTGTGCAAATCCTGTGCATCATGGGTGAATTTCACCCCATCCTTAGGGCTCATTTGATTTGTTGTCTAAATTCTGCTTTCAAAAACCAGTAGCATTGTGAAATGAAACTACCATAATTCAGATTGGATGGAGATGGGCTATTAGGCAGTTATCTCTTTGAGAGTATCTGAAGACAGAAAGGTGGGTATTTATGAAGTATAAATGTAGCCTGATAAACATGATTTAGAAAAAAATTAGCAGCTGAAGGGGTGATAAAAAACACAAGGTATCGAGGTGGTTGAAAATTTTCTGTCACAATGCTTTCTGGAGGGAAAATGGCTTTTTTGACAAAATATCCATTATTGCAAAAACATGCAGGATTTCGTTGAAAAATGATTTTTTTTTTCTGATTATGAACCAAAAATGTTGGGGTTTTTTGGATTGTCAGATTTTTGACAAAAAAGCCTAAGAAATTTTTTTAAATGTCATTTTCCTCAAATATTTTTCTCAAGGAAAAAAACAAAAAAAATTGTTCCCAACAAGCTCTAATAATGGGCCAAATTTTAGTTTGAAGAATGGGCGTCAAGCCTGGAGGAAGGCGATGGTTTGGGGTGGCATGGTAATATTTCTTTTTAGTGCACCTATGTGGCAGGTATCTATAATTCTGCCCTGCAGAGCACAGAGTAGGTGCAGCTTGACGGCAGTGCAAATGGACAGAAAGGATGTGTTTAGTGGGGCTGTGCTGGGAATGGTGCAGGCTGTGTTTCTCCAAATTAATTCAAATTGACTTGGATATGATCACTGTTACCTAGACTGAAAATTGGCTAAGCACTGTAAACAAAGCAGGAAAAAAAAAAGATTGTTTCTGATTCCGGAGAAGAGGTAATTTTCAATCTCCTTTGACAAATCACATCCATTTGTCTCCCTGTTGTACTGCTGCAATGAGCTTTCATCTACATTTCCCACTGTTGCTCACAGTAAATATTATCTTTTTAACACCTTTTACAGCAGATAGGCCTCAATCCTAATAAAACCAATACATAGAAAGTTATGTTTCTGTTTTCCAACTTCAATAGAGTATTTTTTCTCACAAACTCTGTTTCTAAAAAAATTCTTTGTGAAACGTCTGAGCTCTGTGAGAGTAATTTAAATATCTGCAATACTCATTAATTTGCAGTTGGGAAATTAGGCCAGATCTGTATTCTTAATAATGTAAAATTTTGCCTTAAGGAAAATCAAAAGAATCTTAATGACATTTCTTTACGTAAATAAAACAGTAATGCCGTTCTTTTTTCCTGTGCTATTTTCATTGTGCTTACTAATGAGTGGGAATATACCTCCTTAATTGAGCAGGGTTTTATATAATATGCAAATTAGTATTTCTTGCCCCATGATCAGTGATATGAACTTGAGAACTCTGCAGTGAGCCCAATGAGGGCAGCTTTCTCCAAACTACAAAAAATAATTACATTTAAACATGTTTACAATGCCTGGTCGTGATGTCGCAGCCATGTTGTAGAGTGCCTTTTCTTGTCTGTGTGGACAGAAAATATGTTCTAAACATCTGAGGGACCTGTGTTTTAATTCCAAGCTAAAATACGATTCCATGCGTTTATTATAACTTTTTTTTGCTCCACACGGGGAAGAAAAAAAGTTGGCACAAAACCCTGTTGAAGCCTGAGAGTCAAATAGGAAGGAAGGATGGCTTTGTGATTAAGACAGCAGACTGGGACTGGTTCCGTTTCTGGCTCTGTCATGGTTTCCTAGATGACGTAAGACAAGTCATGTAACCCCTCTCAGCTCAGTTTCCCTTCTGTAAAATGGGGGTGATAATGCTTCCTACCTCGTAAACTATGGCTGTCTTGTCTATTTTGATGGCAAACTATTCAGGGCAGGAACTCTCACTTGCCATATGTAGGCATGACACACAGCACAGTGGTGCTTTTATCTCACTTGGGGCATCTCGAATTATTAAAAATAAAATATTTATTAATAATAATGGTACTGGAAGAAAACACTGATATTAGGGCCCACTCCTGTTATTTATTCAGCATCTTGCAGGAATGGACCCTTAATCTGTACTCTGTAGTAGTACCCACTTATAATATCATATGGTGCACGGCAGAGCTGGAGTAGTCACTTCTGCTAATATATGTCACCGGAACAAACTGTCTATGCTAATAAGAAAGCACCTGTGTAAGAGTTAAACCATGGGACTTAGTGTCAAGAGACCTGAGTTCTATTCCTGGCCCTTCCACAGCCTTATTGTGTGGCTGTAGATGTGTCACTCAGCTTCCCTGTGCCTCATTTTCCCTATATGTAAGACAGTGAAGACAATTTGCATTCTGCTCAAGGGTGGGTCCTTAGAAATCCTTCAATATGTGAAGGGTTATTTTATCTTTATTTTTCTTTCCCAATGGAGGGCTCTCTCTGTTCCAAATGCAGTCTCCAGTGAAGGATTCCCCAACCAGTCCATCAAGGTCCCATGTTGTAGTGACTTTTCTTGCCTGAGAAAAGCAAGATGAAGGTTCCTTTGGTTGATGGGGAAATACAAAGGTGATCCCTCTCTCACAGGCTGAGTATGCTGCCTCCATGTGTTAGTGGATGCTTCTTTGCAAAGTTGTTTTAAACTTTCAGACCAGAGTATGTTTTCCACTTGCTCCTGAAGAAGCTGAATGCCCTCAAGGGAATCTTCTTCCCATTCAGCTGTGGCAAAATTTCAGGCTTCAATTCCCTGTCTCCCATTTTGCTTTCAATCTTCCTTTCAGTCCTCTCTTTTTAACTGTCATCCTAATAATGATTAAGCTTTTCATGCTCAGAGCACTTAGCAAACATTAGCTTCCCTAGGTGCTTATTAAGGTAAAGAATAGGAAGGAAGATTTATGATGGAATGGGTTGTCCTAAAAAGAAATATTCCCTGGGAGTTCCCCAAGAAAGGAAAACATCATATAATACCATGGTGTCTCTGCTAGTGTCTTGCTGGAAAATTAATATACCACACTTGAAGTAATTACAGCATCTGCGTGAGATCAGTGGATATAAAAAGCTGGTAGATGGAAAGTTCCACCCCCCTGAGGATTTTGATTCATAACAGAGAGTTAAATAATTTACGTCTTTGAAAACTACTTTTTTTTTCTCTTTTTGGTAAAGCACCACGGCAAGTTAGTTATTAGAATTCATCCCTCTAGGTTAATCAAACTGCAGTGGTCTCCAGGATGTTAGGATTTCATTTTCTTTGACTTGTGCATTCCAAATATCAAGAGATTCAGCATTATATATTATGCACTTTCAAACAAGACAAAACAAAAAACATAATGATAATTTAATACTGCCACACCTAAAAACATGGTTGAAAATCTAACCTCCCACATGCCCTCCCCCTCAATGTTCTCCATAATTTTAATATTTTCACAGTGAGGGTCTGATATGTCTTGCTGTCAAGCATGATTGTTCAACATTAATTCACTGTGCCAAAAACACAGGAATCTGATTCACTGTGTGACCTTCAGCAAGTCACTGAAGCTCTTCACCTTGTGCTACTACTCTTTGTCTGTTCTCTCCATCTGTTGTCTTCCAATACATACATAGGCCTTGATCCTATAGCTTGTTGTGCCTTTGTGTGGTGAATTGCAGAGCTCCAGCCTTAGACGGTACACTGGTTTGGGGGCAGAAATTGTCTTTTCATTACACTCATGTAAAGTTTCCAGCACAGTGGAACTCTGATTCCTGATTGGGGCCTCTGTGTTCTATCTCAATACATACAATAACAGTAATAATAAAATGGTAATAAAAATAAATAAACCTCCTCTCTCCTAGGGTTTGTCTACGCTGCAGTTAAATACCTGTGTCTGGCCTGTGTCAGCTGACTTGGACTGCCAGGGTTCAGGCTGTGGGCCTGTAAAATTGTGGTTTAGCTGTTCAGACTTGAGCTAGAGTCCAGTGTAGACAGACCGCTAACATTTCTGATATATAAAATGGGAAGAGGCTTGTGATGATTAATCCATCACTTTTTTTAAAGTGCTTTGAGATCCTCTGGATTGAATGTATTGAAGAAGCTCTGCAAACTGGTATATTCTATGCAGCCACCTTCTCCACAGCATTAGTCAACATTAAAGGTGAGAAATCAACTAATTTAGTGAATTTTCACTCTTTCTTTTAGCACATTATTCTCTCACAGACTTCAGTTCTTTCTCTGTATATGTCTTTACATCTTTCATTGTGTTCATTATTTGGAATTATGTGCCAATAATTTTAAACTAATCTTTGATTTTGTAATTTGTTACAAGTATTCATAATCTGAGATTTTTCAAAGATCACATGGTAGGTTTCTATTCCATGATTGGATGAGTGCAACTGTAGAAACACAAAGAATCAAGACTTGATTTTCTGCAAATATTCTTCAATATTTGGAAAAATGCACTGTTTCTATACGCATCCTTGCCAGTACATTTGTTCACTAGAATATCTGTGGAAAGAAAACATAAAGGGAGCTTAAAACACTGCTGAAAGTGAAAAAATGTCAAATGTATTTTTGTGGAAAATGTTTCTTGGTATTCACTCAACTCTACTCAAGAAGTCATGAAATGTAGAGTCAAAGTTGAAAGCTCAGCCTTAACTCTGCCTCCTTACAAAGGGCTGTGTTTGTCCCAAGTATTATCAAGAACACACAGGGTATATCTACACTGCAATGCAAGCCCAACGTTAGTGGAACTCAAGTCAGGGTACCTTGGGTTTGAGAACCCAGGTATTGAGAGTCTACGCTGATTGCTAACCCTAGGTTAAGAATTTTTTAACCCAGGCCTGAACCCAGGGCTCCAGTGTCCACATTGCACCATGTAGTCCAGAGTCCAATCAACCATATTTCAGATTTCTAGTGCCATCCCAAAATGTGGCCATCCTAGTGCTTTGTTCATGGTGCAGTGTTGGAAAACTTGACTGTCCACACCACATGTAACAGGACGTTTGAACAGCCTGCTAACACATTCTGCCAAGCTGTCATTTTTGTGTGTGTGCTTCCAACAACCGGAGCCAGCAATGTGGAGGAGTCGGCATTTCGAGAACTTTTCTTGCTCCTATTTCAGGACCCAGGCAGAGCTTCCATGAGACATTGGCAGCATTTTCTGATCCACCAAAGACATGTGCCAGAGCTAATGATGGAGCAGAAGGAGGGGGACACAGACATGGCAGGCTTGAACTGGCTGATGCTGCTCATGACCCTCAGTGTAGCCACTGATGACCACTACATAGACCAGTGTTTCTGAAGCAAAGCTGCTAGCACTGATTGGTGGGCCCACAGTGTCATGCAGATCTAGGATGTCCAGCAGTGGCTCTGTTAAGAAAGCTACATTTCTGATTCTTTGTGAGCAGCTTGCCCTGACCCTCCAGAAAAAAAACACATACTTGAGGACAGCTATGCCAATCCACAAGCAGGTTGCTGTAATCATCTGGAAGATAGCTACCCCAGTCTGCTACGGGTCCACCGCTAACCAGTTTAGTGTTGGAAAGTCAGCTGCAGGTAAAGTGGTGGCAGAGGCTTCTGAGGCAATCAGGCCTGTGGTTTACCCCAAGATGGTAGGCATAAAAGATATTCCTGAAGTAATTGATGGCTTTGAGAGAATTGGGTTTCCAAACTATGCTGGGGCCATTGACGAGACTCATGTGCCCAGAGCTTGCCCTCCTCAAGGAGCACATGAGTACATCAATTGCAAAGGGTACTACTCCATAGTTATGGAGGCCCTCCTGGACCCCACAAAGGCTGATTTGTGAATGTCAATGTTGGCTGCACTGGAAAAGTTCATGATGCCAAAGTTCATTTTCCAAAGATTCAGAGTTTACATTCGTGGACAGGCTGGGGTACTATTCCCAGCACATGGCATTGTCATACATGGAGTTACTGTCCCCGCTGTTATGCCTGGGGACCCTGCATGTCCTCTTTTGATTTGGCTTATGAAACCATATCCTCATCTCAAAGGCCCTGGCAAGGGAAGATTTAATTACACTCTCAGCAGGTGTAGAATGGTGGTTGAATGTGCATTGGGCAGATTGAAACCCCTCTGATGATGTCTACAGATCCATTTGCAGTCCAGTATCATCAATGCTGTCTGGTGTTACAGTGGCTTGCTGTGCTTTTCACAATCTTGGTGAGGCCAAAGGTGAGGCATTTCCCCTGAATGGCCCTATGACAAGGAGGGGCTGCTGAATTGCTACACTCAGCCATAAAGTACATCTACCTCAGCTGGATGCATCCGGGCAACAGAAATCAGGGATGCCTTGTGCTCCCACCTTGTGAATTTGCACGGGCCAGTGGGAGATGAAGAATAATACCTCTATGAATGTGCTACTGACTGTGGGAGGGAGGCTGTATGCCATGCATTGTACTTTTGATTGACATGGCTGCTTATGACATGTGGGGGTGGGAAGGGAGGTTCAAGAGAATGAATTGATATAAATAACGGATGTTTGGATTGATGTATTTAGCTATATTGAGACATGGGTTTTGCATACAACCTCCCAGTTGTCTCTGATCATGTGTTTACCTTTACTATTTGAAATACATATTTTATGATGTGTTGCAGTGAGGGCAATAACATTTCTTTATAAAATAAAAACCTTTATTTTGACACATTTATTGGAAAAGTACAACATTAAACCATTGCCTGGCAGGCCAGCTGCCGTTAGCACACCAAAACACTAGCAACAACATAAGCTTTAAAAGTAACCAAGAATAAAGTGAATAAACAAAGGCAAACAGTGAAACTATGTGAAAGACCCCCCCCAATACCCACTATTGTGTGTCCCCTGGCCCCCCATTCTCCCTTCCCTTCCTTCCATGTTTGCTGTGCACTTGGTGCCAGGGTGAGGGTGGAGATATCCACGGGGGAGAGGTTCAGCATTGAGGACTGCATGGGGCACATTTGCCCTGTCCAGTTACTCTTAGGGTCAGATTGTGTGGGCCACCTAAATTTGGAGCTGCCCAAGTTCTGTGGAATGCAGGACAGGGTACCATGGAAGGGATAGCTGCAGCTCAAACGGTTCTCCGTGTTTCACTCTATCTTCTTCCATTAGCTGCTGTTTCTGTACCAGGAACTGCAAAGCAAGTGCCTGCTCCTGTACCACTACCCTTGTCTTCAATTTGCAAAGCCAGCCTGAACCTCTCTGCTTGCCTCTCGGCACATCTTCCCTCTTGCCGCGAGTTCCTTTGCCCTTGGTACTTGACCTGCTTTTTGGTTCTCGCCAGCACTTCAACCATAAGTTCATCGCGGTCCCCTTGGAATGGCCCACAGAGGTACAGTGGATGAGCCAGGTTTCTGCAGTGTGGGCAAACCGTGGAGGCATTGCAGCCTACAGAGGTGCAGGGGCCAGGAACAGGATAAGACACAGAGGGTTAGTGTCTCGAATAGCTCGGTGCAAAAGCACAGAACAAATCATTTTGCAATTTCAAGGACAGAAAATGTTCCTTTTCGAAACTGAGCTTCAGTTTATTGGCAGAAGGTTATTTCAGCTCAGAGAAGCTACTTGGACACAGCTGGGTTAATCACAGTGAAAGAAGAGCAGACACATTGCTTAGTTAAAAAAATCACAGCTTTTTTTTTTTTAATGGAGTTTGGGGGAGGTTGGTAGACATGCCATGCTATGTAAGCCTCCTCTATCATTTCAGGCATTGCACATATTGGAAGGCATTGGAGGTTCTTGTGGCATAGGAAATAGTGAAGGGTACTCCCTTCTCCACCCCTACCACCATAAAGGTCTTTAGGGTTGGGAGCCAAAGAGGAAAGACTTATACAGGTGGAGGTATTTTGGAATCCAGGACAAAAGCACTTGTGAGTGCTGCTTAATGGCAGAATGCAAAATTACAGTAAAATGCACAGTGTATGAAGAAACAGCCATTGTCTGATAAGTGGGAGTCTCTTCAGGACTCTTGCAGAGCCACACTGCACATTATAAATGGTTCTCTTAAAGCTACCTTGCTGTGAAGTGTTGTGTGAGCTAACACAGAAAAAAGCAAGTTATTTAACGCTTAAGACATAACGTGCATTCTCCCTTCCTTGTCACTGTGCAATAGGACATATAGGTTATGGCCCAACAACACTTGCCCGAAACAGAAAAGGGCCTTATGTTGATTAGCTCCTTTGCTAGTATTTATTGCATTAGGTTGGTCCAGGATGCCTCTCATTTATCTGTCTACATTTTCTAAAATATTCCTAAGTGCAAACGTTTAAAAGCATGTGAAGAACACGTGAACGGTATCTACAGCTAGCTGCATGCAAGGCACAGAACTGTGGATAATCTGTAAAATGTATAGCATCTTTAAATGAATGAAATTAAATGGCCACATGATGGCAGCAGAATAAAAGAAATGAGGGAGGGTCTGCTACACTCTATATTGACTGACTCTAAGGACTTTTTGTTTTGCATGCACCCATATTTAAAGAGACAGTCCTTGATTTAAATAGTTTGAAACAGAAGCAGCAGCAAAGATGTAAACGTAAAGGCACACCAGGGAAATTCATATGGATGGGTAAAAAACATAATATTGTGGGGGTTGCAGGACAGAAATGGCACTGCCTAGACTCCTTTGAACACTGCTGGGTATTATGTATTATGTATTTGCTATTGAATTAGGCCCTCAGTTACACCCATGCAATTACCCTGGCTTTGCTATGCGCAGATTTTAGTCCAATGGGTCCTGATACATTCAGCAGGCTAACAGGAGCATTTCATATATAAGTATGTGGAAAGCACACAAAAGAAAATCACAAAAATGGATTAATTTACATAAAATATTTATGGGGAGCCTCACTCCTATTTCTGGTCTCTTCTAAATCTAAGTAGATGAGAGGGAAGACACCTCATCTCCTGCCGTACCCTGTCTCATCTTTTTCCTCTTCATCTCAGCATGACTCTTTTATCCTTCTCTTCCTGAACTTGTGCTGCCCCTGTTCTGTTCTCATTATTCAAGACCCTACTTCATCTGTCCTTGTTACACCTGGTACCTTGAACTCTGCTGCAGCACATGCTATGGCTCCAGACTGTCAGTTCTCTATGTCTTACTAGTAGTTGCCACAGGTACTGCATACATAAGTCAAGAGAAGAATGGGGCCCATCTTACATACAGTTGCCAACACTCTTTCTAGCAAGTCTCATGATATTTTTTTTTCTTAGAATCCCACCTCCTCAAGTCATGTATTATTTGAGCATCTCAATTTATTTATTTTTAAAGTATGTTTCTAGCCCCCATGGCTGCAGAGAAAAATGTGAAAATGTGGCCCCTAAAGACTGAAAAAGCCGGAAGGCAAAGGAAAAGAACCTCTCTTGATTTGGGGGGTCTGATTCATTATTATGAAATATTTGTAATACTGTAAGTGTCATTAATGGCAGCAGAAAAAACATTGACAAAGCTCTGAACTGCCCTCTGCATGCTTCCTTTGTAGAGAACTAAAGGCATAGAAAAGGTGTGGAGGATTATTCACCCACAACTGTTTGACACTGTATTTAGCACATCTTCTGCTGCACAGGAAAATATCTCGTCCATGTTCCAGTGCTGGCCAAATTTTTGTGAAAGACGAAGTTATTCCTGTGAATGGGGTGGCTGATTGCTTTCTTCAAATGATCCTGCCACTGCAAGATGTGAGGTGCAAAGTGGAAACTTTTCACAGAAACACAAGGTGTTAAATTAACTGAGCGACCCCCAGTCCATGGGGGTCATTACTACATGTACATTCTGACTGCAGATACTGACACATAGACATGGCTCTTTCAGATGCTCACTATTCAAAAAGGAAATATACTTTAAAGACCCCAAAAGGGTGATGTTGCAATACACCACCAGATCTATCTAAGAATCTAAAATACACTTTTAGGAGGCTAAATGATTTATCAGTGATGCTGCAGCTCTGGTGATTTTGTGTGCCTTATGCAAAAAGTAGTTTGAGGGCTGTGCTATAGGAGTCATTAGTTTTTCACTGGGTGGGCATCTAAAGAGTTGGAGGACAATGTACAACTACGTGGTCATATGTTGTATGAAAAAAATTGTGCTATGTGGGCATATACTTATAGAGACAAACTTCATCTGATCTGTTCAGACTCTGCAAACAGTAATGATTGGCTGAAAATGCAAGTCTTGCCATGTTCCTGGTTACTTGTGGGCCAGAAACTCAGCTGGTGTAAACTGTGGTTGTTCCACGGAAGCCAAGATCTCGCCTGGTAACAATATCAGTGATGAGCTGTGCCGATATGTCAAAATTTACATTTTTGGTACGTTGCTTTATTGACACAGAGTTGTCTGGAATGAATGCATGTGCTGCCTATAGCACCTAGGACAGGTGGGAAATTAGCTAATCCATAGAAATCTATTTGTTTTCTGTCAGTTTTATTAATTTCTGGGAAAGCTAATGTGTTAGCCTTCTACTATAACAGTACAATATTTGTATTTTATTTGTAGAATGATGCTAAGATGCTATAGGGGCTATTCTCGTGCTAACGGAAGCATTAGAACTGCCTAGATGTCCGAGATACAATTGTATATTAGAATACTAATATTATTAAACCATCCTTGCCAAAGTACTGATATAATTATATTGTTGCTACACTACAGAACTGGCAGGAGTATGTCTGTGCAAACTGAGAATCATACCCCTAGCTCACGGTGTCAGTGTAGCCCTAATGCGGTGGTGTAGCAGGTGTGTGTTCGGAGCTGTCCATCTTCTGTGAAATTTCTGGTCCTGTGAATATATCTGGTATTTCCTGTGAAATATCTGGTCTCAGATTTCCAGCCTGGCCATTATCCTATTAGCCACTGATATGAATAAGAATGATTTTATGAGTGAGGGTTTTCAAGAACAGCCCCAAAGCCATCAAATCCCCTGTAACAGGCAGTATTTGTTTGCTGTGACCCTAAGAGCATCCCTATGACAGAAGGCCAGGAGCTCCCTGGAACCTAGCAGTGAGTTTCATCTAATGTGATCAGTTCAGTGAGCCCCAGGTCACTGCTGTTATAATCTGTATCTAGAAGTTATCATGTAATATGTCACTGGAGAACTCATAACTCATGGATCATTAATATCTTTGTGTGATCTGTGTATGGTCAACCCACAAAGGATTATGTAGATGTGCTGGAATCATAACTGATGTGTGTTTAAAGCGGGCATTTCAAGTGAAGCTGATATACAGGTTTTCTCCAGACAAAGGAAAGAGGCCAACGCCTGAAACCAGGCATGACCAAATTCAGTGGGCTACTGATTGGCATCAGAGGTTGCAGGACAGGACCATTTACTTTGTATAGATCATCAGTGGGAGCGAAGACATCATGGTGTTTACACCAGACAGCATGGTATCCACACCCAGCAGGGAAAAGGAACTTTATCTGGGAAGACATTTTGGAAGACTGCATTTCAAAGGGTGACTGGACCATAAAGAGAGGGAGAGTGAACCCCTAAGTTATCCTTCACCTGAGGAGATAAGGAAAATCAGGGCTTTGGACTTTGTGGGCATCCTGGCTAAGAACTAGTTAACCATTGCAGGTAAAGGAAGGTTGGTGAGGAGATAACCTTCAATAAAGACTGTAGCTTGTAATGTTAGGTCTTAGACATTCAAAAGTGTGTTTTTTACTTGTTTGTTTGTAACCCTTACTGTCTTTCTCTCTTCTACTTGAACTCAGTTAAAAACTTACGAGTTTTAGTTTAATACACTTGTTTTACCTTTACTATAAACCAGTTCAGTGTTCTGACTGAAATAAGGGTGTTTGGCAAACCCCATTTAAAAGAGTGAGCTGCAGTGTATTTGAGCTCCAGACGTCTGTGAGTGTTCCAAGAGCGGGCTGGACACTACAGGGAGACAGTTTTGGAGAAATTTGGGCCAGGGGGGGATGTTGGTTTCATTCTGCAAACAGTAACTGGACAGTGGAAGCCAGGAAGTGACTTGCATGTTTGTACGGTGGCTGTTGGCTTCTGGGCTTGGAGCCACAGCTGCATAGTATTTAAGGTGCTCAAAGCTGCAGGACCAGTGGTGGCACAACATCTTACTGGTCTGGATTAAACCCCCAAATGTCACATCCATATATAACAAGGGTGGAGGGCAGACTCCACAGGTGAAATCCTGACTCCATTGAAGTCATCGGCAAAATTCCCAATGACTTCAATGGGGCCCAAGATTTCACCTGATGTGCCTGATTCAGCAATGTGTTACTCCAATTTTAACTGGTGTAATTGATTAAAATCAATGTAGTTACACTAGTAACAAAGAGGTAAAGGAAGGCCCATATTTTCACCTTTGTTTATTTTGTTTTTCCTACTTCTTTGCCATTTCTAAACTTGTGCAAGACTTTGTTACGTACCAATTATTCAAACTTAATTTAAAATGAAATTACTGTTTCCCCCTCTTAAGCTACCTAAAAATAGCAGAACTGACATCAGAGGAGTTAAACTGTGACTGCCAGTATATTTGACCCATAAAGATTTGGCTTAAATTAATAAATCCATTAAAATCTTAAGGTTCACGCCTTTAGAGGCATTAATAATATGATCAGTTCAGATTGGCAGCACATTGGGCAGACGTCATTGACAGAGCTGATTAAATGTAATGGAAATTAGCACAGAATCAGTTAATCAGATTTCATTTTGTTGCTGATAATTTTAAATCACAAAAACAATGTACTCTGTCCCCGGTAATCCTAATATTTATTGAAAACCTTAAAAGAAATATTTTTTCTGGTGGCTCAGTTCCCCATTTTAAGTAATTTGTGTAGAGCTCTTTAAAAGCTCCAGATACTATTTTTTTCTATGAGATGAAGGTCTGCCAAAGAAACAGCTCATTTAGGCATTGACTCTGCAATGTACAGCACACAGGAGAACCCTGAGCCTTCATTGAGCCCCATTCTTCCATTTCCGTGGGCTTTGGAAGAGTCCTTTATTGAGCATAACAAAGCAAAGTGACTTTGAGGCTAAATGACAATGTACAGTCTTGTCTTCCATGTGAAACAGGAAACTTATTTGTTTTATGACTAAATGACTGTGTACTGGAGGTGTAATTCTATATCTGATTCGTGTGCCTCAACAAAGAGGTTTCTCAAAACATTTTGAATACACCTGGGCCTAATTCTGGTCTCATGATGTATAAACTAGGAATAGCTCTGATGCAGCACCGTTCTCAGTCATCTGGGTCACTGGGGCAATGATGTGCTGCTGATATTTTAATAAGGAGTTACCACAAAAATGTTCCACCCTATACTGTGATAAACTGCATGTAAATATGGTGCACACATACTCTTAAGACTGGGGAATTGGGATATCTTTGAATTTGTTTTCCTTTTTAGACAAATACAGTCTCATAACTATAACTGAGGAAGAAGGCTTGGCGGAACACTTTTCCTGTGCCACTATGTTTGCAAAGATGGACTTCATGATGGGAAGCAGATGTAAGGGAATGCACTGATACCTGCTGGAGAATGCTAAAATTCTGAAACAGTATCCCTGAAAGGCATGAATGGCCACTATTTATTTGAAAGCATGTGAATGCTAAAGCCTTAGGATGATAATTTAAATATCAACATTGTGAATTATTTTTTGGCTCATCAAAATGTGCAAGAAAAGGCTTATTCATATGAAGAAGAGCAATGCAATCTGCTAAGAATGGCAACCCACTGTGGAGTCATGAATGGCTGGAGTTTGGGTTGTGAGTGCTGCTAGCTAGGAAGTGAACCATCATTCCCTCCTCCTCAATCTGATCCCCTGCTCAGTGCCCTCAATAATAATAAGTAGGACTGTGTTTCCACTGTGGATCAGAACATAGCCAACTGACACGAATGGTTACCATCTAGGTGATGATACTTGTTGACCTACATGATGAAAGGAGTTACTGTTCTTTATTTATGTCCTTGTCCAGAGAGCCCACTCGACCACTACGTGAAAGAATTGATTATTTTTTTTAGTTTCTTATACTGTCACCTCTTCTACAAGCAACATAATGTGGACATCTGTCAAATAAGAACTCAGTTAAGACCACCAACTCATTTCACCTAGTCACCAAGCAGCCACATTTCTGTCTCAGTGTGTTGTAATAATCCTTGCTAGTGAGATTTTTTTTCTTCTCCTTATTTAGAATTGGGCACCATGGATGCAAAACAATGAAAAACCTTCGGATTCTCCATGTCCTGGACTTACAAAAACAATGTTCTGCTAAACTGGTGCGCTTCACTTTCTTCCCTTTTTTGTGGATGGTTTTTAAGCATAATTTAAAATTTCCATGGAAGATAATTATAGTTATGGACCAACATTCTTTTTATTCATAGGGTGCAAATGAATTATAGCTAGTTTTTTTTATATGTACATAAAATTAAATGATATGTTACTATTCCTGCTGTATATTTCCCAGATGCTTACTAGAAGCTGATCTGTGCTACTAACACAGGCAGAATTTCATTTTGACACACACTGAATTATGCTAAATCTTCTCTGATGCAGGCCCTTTCTGATTGGACTGAAACATTTAGGTAAATACTGAACTTTCAGAAGAAAAATCCGAACAAATCAGTGAACAGTAATTAATTAATTAATTAATTAATTAATTAAGTGCAAAAAGCTCTAAAATAATCAATCTCAGACAACCACCAGATTGAGGGCAGGCTGTGTACGTTGGCACAATAACTGTAAACTACAGAAAAAGAAACATCCAGACTGTTTAATTCAGTGACAAGAAATGATGGTTAGTAGTATATATTTCTTTAGATACCTGTCTGGCTCCTAGCACCAGAATATCTGAGCCTAACTGGAATCACACATGCAGCCAAATCTACTTGGCCTTATCCATGTGGGTAGTCCACGTGAAGACTGGTTGGATAAGGAGAGTTTCTCTTGATCACTAAATTGTACTGTGTTAATATACAATCATTTGAGGATATATCCCATGGAAATATTTAATTGTTAAACTCAAAATATGCAGTTTCCTGCAGTCAAGAAAACACATTTCCAAATTTGGGCACCCCATAGACCAGCATTTGTATCTGAACTTGCTATCAATGGAGTTGCACACGGGTAATTGAGGACCGAATATGGCCTCTATGTTTAGACAGCACTCAAGCTGTGACCCAAATAGGTGAACACAACATCAAGACATTTGGATTTTTTTTCTTTTTCTGTAACTGAATTTAGTGCTCAAGAAAGGTGTCACACTGACAGATAGCTCTCCTATGGTGGGGGGAGAAAAAAAAATCAATCTGGGTTGAGTTAGTCTGAGAACATCCATGTCACCCGGTAAACTCAGATTAACTGCTAAACCATTGAAATACATCACAAGAGGTCAATTTGATTAAGGCCATAGTTTGATGTTCCTTACTTGAACCTTCTTTGCAGCAAACATTTCCCTCCTTCTTTGTTAGCTACTCATTTGCAGCATGTACCTAAGCATGAGATTCATAAGCTAATAAATTTCATTTTGTGAATCAGCCAAAAAGACGTGTAGTTAAATGTACGTGACCTTGACCTAGAGCAGCGGTGCCCCAATAGTGGCCAACTACAGTCAATACTATTCTAAAATATGGAGCATGGTCCAGCATCAGTATAGAGGTGCAGCTCTGGGAACAACAGCTCTGGTCAGAGACCAGGCCATTCAGATCAAAATGGAGCATTGCATCCAACTGGCAGACTCCACAGATTCTGTACTGAATATGAAGGTATTTGCAATTACCTCCATTTTATTCAAAGTAGGTGTTGCACTCAAGTTCATAGAAACATAATAATGTGGCTGAGGGCATTCCTGATTAGGAAAGAGTGTGTATCATGTGGGTAACTCTCGGAAAAACACTTCACAAGGAAAAAGTTGATTTCCCAGGATTTTTTTTGTGTGACTTGGCATGTCAGTGCAGTATGCCCAGTTTAGATGAGTAAACTTCAGAAGGTGAGAATTAAAAACAATCAATGATTTGATGACTTAGGTGAGTTTTTGCATTAAAAATTAGGGATTAATATCCACCAAATCAAATGCCTCCAATTTCTGGCAGTATAATGGCTGGGGTGGTGTCCAGCTTCTCCTACTTTTCTGTAATAAAATAACCTCATCTTCCTATCCTATTCCTATTTCAGGTTTGCTGTCTGGTATATGCTAATATGCTACCTACCTTACGAGCTTTCTACCACCCAAAGTAAATGTGTTTTTAAAGACTGTTTCCTCACAGAGCTGATTCTTCAAGCAAAGAAACACTGTCAGATGTGTGGCTCTTTTAAAGTCATCAGACAAGAGAGTCCAAAAAGTATTCACCAGACATGATTCCAAGAGATAACACCTTCCAGATGTCTGGCAACATCTCCATGGTCACTAGTGTCAGGGGTAGCACTAACATCTTTAAGGGTACATCTACACAGCAGCTGAGAGAGTGCTTCCCAGCACAGGTAGACAAGCATGTGCTAGCTCCGTTTGAGCTAGCATTCTACAAATAGCAGCGTGGCCACAGTGGCAGCTTGGGAAAGCCACCTGAGCACTATCCCCCTTTCCCCCCGACCCTCTTGGTACATACTTGGGCTGCTATCTGTGCCACCGTCACCACAATGCTATTTTTAGCATGCTAGTTGAGCAGAGCTAGCACAGGTCTATCTATCTGCTCTTGGAAGCATCCCTATGAAAAATAAAATCTGTCTCACATTTAGTCCATAGGGATAGTTTTCCCACACAAGGCTGGATTTTTATTTCATTATCCATGGCCATGATCTGAAGTAGTTATTTTGCTGTCAATGCTCTCATCATGGAAGGATAGTTGATTAAAGTGTGCAGAATTTTCAGCACAATTTTCTCCCTCAGTAAGAGAGGGGCAAATCTTCAACATTTCAGAGATTAAATATTGAAAAGTATCCAAGATTTCAGATGCTTATGGGGACTATCTGAACCTGCTGGGCCTGCCAGATTGGTTGGAAAGCTCACAAAAACAGGGCTGGGCCAAATTCAGTTGAGGTAGGGTGGAAAGGAGTTGACGAAGTTAAATTGATAAAAAGTACCCTACAACTGATTTGAATGGCCACACAGATGGGTTGCACTGATTTAACTATTCAGTTTCTAAATCAATTTAAAGAAATGGGTACAAAATTTTGTATATAAACAGACCTGAGGATGTCATTGAGTAACTGTTAACTGGGGAGGACAATTTTTCAAAAGTAATGCAAAAACCCCAAAACATCCCAACACTTCAAAAAGTCTATTTCTCCAAGAAAGTTTGGAGCAGGGGAAGAAACATCAACAGACACAAAATGTATGTGCCAATTTTAAAAAATATTAAGGCAGCACAAAGATTTTCAGTGCTGTGGCTTTTATCAGAAAAACTACTTAGAGACTGAGTTAAATCCCAGGCTGTTTATGAATGCAGTGGCTATTGTCTCAGTACCCAAAAGCTTACTTCAGATGAAGTGTATTTTTGTTATAAGAGGAAGACTATAAACGTGTATAATACAGAATAGTTCAGATCCCAAATGTTTAGAGGATCCAAATGGTTTGTTCATATGTCTAAGTAGATAATTAATAAAAGATGAATAGCACAATACCAAAAGACATCTGTGTTGGCAGCAGAAACATAATGAAGACAATTTAATAAACCTCAAAACAAAACAAAACAAAACAAAACCCCACAAATATTTCTTAGCTCAAACAAATCAGCGAAATTTTCAATAAAAATCACTTTAATCCAGTGCAGAGTTTGCACATATGGTGCTTCCTACCCACAGACTTTGTAAAAAGCTTCTTTAGGGACGTGGATTGCACTGTAGGTGAATTTGTTTGCTGTTTCTTTCCTCAGACAAAATAAAATCACCAGAGCATGAGTCAGAGGGAGCATTGAACAGAAGGGTCTGTGCTTTAAGAGAAGGTTTAATCTTTTAAGGTTCCATATTGTGAGCATGTGGGGCTTTGCCTTTGGTTGTAATAACTCCAGAGACCTCAACATAACTAGAGACAGTGGACCTGCTCTTGATTTGTGGTCATGGGGTAGGCAGCAACTAATGATAGGCAGTCTTTATAAAAGGGCCAATCCAGCTCCCATTGAATTCCATGGAAGTTGTATCATGGATTTATTGGGAGTTCTCTCAAGCCCAAAGTTTGGTTAAGCATCCAAACTTTTGGATACTTATTCAAAGCTTCTCCGGAATTTCACTGAGCCATTTTGGTCTATATGTTAGGCTGAAAAATCTCACAGTTGCAAAATAACTAGTGAGAATACCCTAGCCAATTATTTTGGATTCCTGCCTTTGGCTAAAACAAAAACACAGCTTTTAAAAGGTAAACCAATTTTAGTCTATATATTAGGGTGATGGGAACCGTAGAAATACATTGGTAAAGTAAGAAATACATTAAAGTATATAAAATAATGAATGATATAAGGAAGGAAGATCAAGAGCCTCTGTTCTCTTGGTTTTGTAACAAAAGAAGAAGAGGATATTCAATGAAATTAAAAGGTGGTAAACTCAAAACTGATAAAAGGAAATAATTTTACACGTGATACCTAACTAGACTGTGCTATACTGCTACAGACATTGCTACTGCAGTTACTGAAGCCAAGAAATTAGTAAAACCAAGAAGAGACTGGAGGTTTATAGGAATAGGGAGAACATCCAGAGTTATAAATGTTATTGCTAATGAACATTTTGGGAAGGATGTTAAATCTGATTCTTTAGAGCTTAAGTTAACCTCTAACTATTAAAGCTCAGGACAGGCCCTAATGTAGAGGGCCAGTTAGTCCACATCTACTTACTACAGGGTTTTTACATGTTCCCCTGAAGCACTGAATGCTGGTGACCATCAGAGACCGGACACTAGACTGGATGGAGTTTGAATCTGAGACAGTATGGTATTTCCTAGGTTACTAAATAACAATTATATTAAAATTATATATATAATTATTATATTATATTATAATATATATATTATTTTATATATTATATAACGATTATATCTGCATTGGGTAACTCATCCATAGTAGCAATGCTCCATGAAGGCTAAGGAGTTACAGACCTTATCTAGCAATACAGGGCTAGATTGTCTCCCCATCACTCGCCTGTTTGGCTCTGTGTAAATTACAATTCCTCCTTACTTTGAGTAAGTAGATGAGGAGGGCGTGGAGCGGGGCAGGGACTCAGAGGGTCTCTGGCCAGAGTAACTGTCTGGGGGCATAAGGAGGTGTAAACTGCTCCATAAAAATGGGTACGAGCGAGAGGGAGAGCCAAGGGTGTCATTTGCTATTGGTCATTCCTCTCCCCACCCTCAGACTTCTTGTAGTTCTGTAATGTCTTCTTTTTTTGCCCCCTCGATTTTTTTCTGAAGTGACATTCTCATGGGGCAACAGGAAGGAACCCTGACAATTTGTGCTCTGGTCTGTTCCTGGGGTGGTGCAGCTTACCGCTGCCCCTTCCTCAGGGCTGACTGACAAATTACAACCTAGCCCTGAGCGCTGTTGATTTTTAATTGAATGCAAGGGGCATGGTGCTGTTGACTTGAGAGGCAGTCACCAGCTCAGAGAGAGAAAAACACCAGAAAAATGAGATGAAAAGAGACTTTGTGAGTTTGCCCCCAAATTAATACTATTCTGTTTTTACTTATGTCTATTTTTTGTTGAGGTTCCTGAAGCTAGATTGGTGCCCTTTACAGAGATGACTTGGGGCACCTCTGACTCACGGCTAGTTATGAGTCACATCAGCACTGGTAAGTTTTTTTTAACATGAATTATGTCTATTAATTTTCTAGAAAATCCATAGAAACTGATAGAATTTATTTATGAAAAAATTATATACACACCAATCATCAACATTTCATGCCAATTCATTATCAGAAATCAATGGTAATGTGTTAGCTAAGATGATATGGGACTATGGTAGGAGCTGACATTGGGGGCCTGATTCTGATCTCATTTACACAGGAGTAAATAAATAGTAACTCCACTGAAATCGGAGTGAGACTGGTGTGAAACTGGTGTGTTAGGTAACTGTAACAAGAGCGGAGAATAAACTAAAGGACACACAAAGGCACTTTAATTTATTCACATCTCTTCCCAACAACACATTTTCATGTATGTTTTAAAAATCATTCAGATCGTGCTATCACAACCAGAACTCAAGAATGTTAGATACACTTGTAAAATAAAACAACAGGCACAGTTCCAAAACAAGCTGTCATTGCTGTCTAAGCTGCCCTACCCGACGGAGGGCACATGATGGATGGAATTATCAGTGGAACAAGTCAAAATAACTATGTCATACGTAACCCGTGGTTATTGCTTTGATTTAGAACAGCTAAAAAAGGCACCATGTTGATATAGATTTCCTTCTCTTTACAGCTGTCAGAAATGATAGGATCTAGGCATCCTTTAACAATTCTTACATATTCCCCCACGTGCTTAGAATGCATAGAGCTCAGAGCAGAGGTCTACCTTAAAGGCACAAATGAGTCTTGTGTAAATTGTTGGGGGGAAATTTCCATATATATATATATTTGCAATCACTGCCAATGCTTAGAAAACAAGCAGAGGTCCCTGTTGTAGTCAGGGGACTTCTTGCACAGTAAAGTACTCCTCAGGCTCAATAAGGTGGTAGGATCTGGTCCTTAGTTATTTGTATCTGTGCATATTGCAGCCTATTGGATATTGGCAAACAATTCCACTATTTCTATTCATCATTCATGGTGTGCAAGTGGTTACCTGTCACATGAACTTATTTCTGCTTCCTGACTGGATGACTGAAAATTTATACAAGAACATTTGGGTATTTGTATGAAAAACAGCCATTCCCTAACATTTATGTGAATAAAAATCAGTTTGCATAAACGCTAATTTCAAAATGAACAAAAGGGATGCCAACATGACTAATTGAAAAGCAGGTCAGAATCACACACAATATTCCCATTTTTTTGTACTATTCACCCCGTTCAGCTGTTGAGAATTACTCATTTTGTTCTTTTTTGGCGCATTGCTCCTTGCTATTAAAATAAGACGGTGTAATTGTTAGAGGTAGAAAAATGGCAGCATGATGTTTGATGTGTACCTGCTTTTGTGCCATTTCCATCCAGCTTTTCTTTTCTTTGCAGTCCAGTTCCTACTTGTTTTCTAAACCCAGGATAATGATCTTGTAGGAAATTGCATACTCCTCATTCTATTGAAATGCTGACAGTTGCCATAATGGTTGAGTTAGTTTCTCAGCAGTTAACTATGATCTATACCTATACCTTGGACCTTGGAGCTCCTCTGATTGAATTAACTTCTCTGAATAAAAAGTTGTCTGATGGATGTCATAATCAGCAGTAGGTGGTATTTGCTTGCAGAATCCACTGATTCACTTTGCTTCCTGCTGACTCACTCTCTCATATATCCTTTTGGGACATGAATGCTAATAAAGCACGGGGAGAAATTCTCTCCATCTTCAAGATAGATCATGACATCTTAGAAAGGTTCACCATTTTCATTATGATTTTCTTGAATATTTCCTATCTTTTCACATTGCATATCAGTGTGAGATAGTGACCACTACAGAAGATCTTGTGCCTACACACACCTGATTTCCGATTAAATAGTCCTAAATTAACAGCACATAGGAGAGACTTGGGTTCACTGCACGAGCTCTATCCTGAGCTTCTCAGTGCTGCAAGACTGCGAACTGAATCAGGCTTAGCACAGCAGCACTGCTGAGGGTTAAGGAAAGGAAAAACAGAGCTCTGCTTCTCTGCTAAACCCATAGGCAACAGGCCTTCATTTCTCTTCCTTTGTGCAGAGGCAACATTGTTGCCCCAGCAGACTCTCTCATTCTCCAGTGGTTGCCTGACATGAGGAGTCTCATCCCCAGTTCTCACCAAAGTCTTCGGTTGCACCTTTCTGATTAGAACTGATCAAAATCTTTCCATCAGAATTCTCTGGGTTTTTATTAAACAGAAAATGGCTGTTAACTCAAAGCAAAAGAATTATTTTTTGTGGTGGTGGGGACAAGGAGGAATAGTAGCTTTTTTTTTCTCTTTTTTCAGAATTTGAAAATGAAAAAAATTTGGTTTCTTCTGATGGGAAAAAAATCATTTCTCTCTCTTTTATTTAAATTGTTTTCCACTGGGAAAAGTTGGGAACAAAATTTTAAAAATGAAAAAGTGAGGGGAACCATTTTCTCTCTTTTTTTTCATTTTTTTAAATTTTTTGTCCCCATCTCATTTTTCAGTTGAGAAAATATTTTGTTTTCCTTACCTAAAAACACTTTTTTTTACAATATTCACTTTTTTCCTCTAAAAAACCCAACAATTTCATGAAAATTTCAAACAAAATGAAAAAAAAATTCCATTACTTTTCATTTTTGCTGCAAAATACACATTTCTTAAGCCAGCTCTAATACTGGCTTTTCTCCTTTTTTCTACCTTCTCACTGGCAACCAGCATGAGATACATTAACATTTGCAGGATCCTGGGACCCACTGGCCTTACCAGGCCTGCTCCCTCTTTTGTGCTTAAAGACAAGAGAAAAAATAACCTCACTAACTGGAGTAACATCACTGGGGCAAAGAAAGCCACTAACGGAAAGGAATAGACACCCAGAGAGAATGGGATAACTGCTGAGAGAAACTCCCCCGGACACAGAGAGGTAAATAGCTCAGGAGAGCAATGACAGGACAGAGTTCTCCACCAGCCTGCTCCATTTTCTTTTCTGAAATACCTATACTAGGGAGCAATTGGAGGATGAATGCAAATGTTTTTCAACAAGGCTTGAAAAACCTGCTTTCCCAGGGCAAGGATACATTTTGTTCCCAGGAATGCTCAGTGTGGGACTAGCTCCTCCTTTGGAAAAACTGGGAGTGAGAGATGCAGGGAGAGGAGCATAAAGTGACAGCAGCCTCTTTCATTCCAAATTAAGCACTGTTCCATGGGTATCACAGAACAGAGGCATGATCTGGCTCTGTGGATTTAGTGTATCGGGATGGTATAATGAATACATTTTCATCCATTTGGGAAGGATTTAGAAGCCTCTCTGCTAAAGAATATCCAATTGTTTCAAAAAGAAGTTGCAGCTGCAGCATGAGCAAATAGCAACTGCACAATCAGAGAGAAGGTGCAATCGTACTTGTGATCACCTGCTGTGTGTCTGTAGGGCTAAGATGACCCTAAATTCTCCACAGCGCAACAAGGTTTTTGTTTATTTTATTATCACTTTAGAGCTCTGGAATCTTTAAAAGGCAGCTTGGAATCAACTGCCAACCTCAGATATTTAACCAAGATTTGTTGACAAAGCTGGAAACAACATTAGTGAGTCAGGTTCACATTTTATGGACTGCTAAAAAGTAAACATTATTGATTCAGTTTTGCTTCCTTTTTATTATTTTTCAGCCAGAGGAAAAGGCTCTTAAAATCAGATTTGTGCTTCATATTCAATAAAGGCAGTAATTTATCACTGGAAAATAATAACTGTGTGGTCAGCATCAGACAGAAGATGAAAAGGAACACCATTTAGATCACCGAAGAACACCAAAATAGCAAATATTTAAGTACTGAACCTTGAGGCACATCAGAGTAAACTGGAAAAGTATCAGATGCAATACATTTGAGTTTTTTAGAGTTAAATTTATTTTTTTAAAAAGGCCTCCGACACAAAAGCACTGAATGCCCTGGTAGTAATTAGACTTATTGTTCAACTCATTGAAATGAGAAATGGGCCGGTTAGCTAGCATTCAGGTATAGTTCCTGATGAGAATGTCGAATAGGATTGGGAATGGTTTGATTTGGTTTGATGGTTCCAAAAATTTCACAAGCTCTTTAGTCATCGTCAGTGATTAAGCTCTCATAAGATCAGCTATACTCATAGATTTCTGCGATTTTGATACTGAATCTTGAGAGAATGCTTGTCAGATGCATCAAACCAAATGCAGAAAAACAGGCCCCTTCTGCTTTTGGATTTGACCTGGAAACTAGCCATAGGGCCTGTCAGTAGTTACCACAGTCCACCTTGTAAAACAACACACAAAGCATGAGTCAGAACATATTATGAAAAAGCATGGTGTATAGAACATCTGTTGTTGACAACTATCATATACATTCTGTTCCAGTGTGTTAATATATCCATATTGTAATTGAAAAGTTATTCCTGTTTTACATAAATACAAGCTCACTGTTTAAATTTCTTCTTTACTTTATGTTATAAAATGATGAGGATTATTCTTCTTTCTAAAAGTTAAAGTGGACAAATGGAGACTGCAGCCCTGACGCTGAGTGCATTATTGAGGATTGAGACAAGTCGACTTTTTTAAACCTACTAGAGTTTAGATAGGGTGGGCTTGGCTGCTCAGTAGTCTAGCCCCAGTTTATCTAAAGGATCACCTAAAGTCCCAGGATAAAGACCATGATAAACAACTCTGCTCCTCAGGCCCTATTGAACTTTCTACCACAGGAGTAAGAGGAGACAGGAGACAGAGCCTTCTTCTCGGCTGTGGAACAAACTCCCCTCAGGATCTAAGGCCTGTCACAAATCTCACTATCTTCCATTCTAAGTGCAAGGAACATTTCTTTGACTTTCCTTCTCTGACTAACATGTAGCAGCATGTACTCCTAAAGTACCCCATACCCTAACCCCTAGCAAAACAAAACACTCCACTGCACACCTAGTCTCCCCCTTCAGAGAGGAGGAGAAAGGAAATGAACCACGTGTGAGAGATGTTAGTCATGTCACTTAATACTCCACTGGAAGGTGGTCAGATGATGGGCATTAAAAGAACCTGAATAGACTAGAACAGAATAGTTTGACTGTGCCTTAGGTGCAACCAATAGTGCAGGGTTGCATGAAGGTGCAATACCCCACTAGAATACCAGGAGGCATTCTGTTTCAGAAGGGAGCACCTCAGAAAACGTATGGCTGCTGTGCCATCTTGCTACAGGGTTCCGTGCTCTCTTCACCTTGCGTAAGGGCCAGCTCTTTTGGATGATGTGCAGGGATGAAGGCATGGACTGGCCATATCCTACCACAGCAGACTAGCACAAGCAGCAATAGTAGCCTGGAACAGTCAGTCCTGTTCAGAACACAAATTTGCTGCTGCTTTCAATCCCTGTCAGGGGCACAAGGTGGGGAAGCAGTGGCTTCCTGCAGCCCCCCCATTTTTCCTTGTGCACCAGTACAGGGAAAAGGCACAATCTATCTTACCATCTTCCCGAATGCCTGGTTTCTGAACTCTAAGATAGTACGCTTATCAGATCTCCTTGTGACTGCAAAATTGTTATGAAATGCTCATGAACGGAGCTAGAAGCAGCAACTCATGGTATTTGGGCACTTCTATTTTCTGTGTCGAAAAGAAAGAAAAGAAAAGCCACCAAAGATTTGATACAGGTTTGGTTCCTGGCTTGGGCAAAGGTTCAGGATGATTCTTATTTTATTCTGGAGCAGTTTGCCTATCTCTAGCAATATATTCTCAAATATATCTGTTCTCAAAAATTAATCAGAAGACACTTTAATTCCTCAAGGGATGTAGTTGATTGTTTATGCCCTTTTCACCAATACTGATCCCACAGTGCTGGGAATATCATAAAACCTTTGGTCTAATATATAAAACATATCCATAATAAAGCTTCTTTTCAGTGGCAATGTTTTGCATTGGGTATCTTTTGAAATCAGATTTGAGACTCCAATGATTTCATGCATACACTATAAATATTAATATTTTGTCCCTGGAAAGACGTTATAGACAGACTTGTAACTGGATGTAGGTAGCTATGATGAGACAGCTACAAATCAATTTCTCTCTGCCAGTGAAGTTAAATAATATAAGCAGAGATAGAATTGCATATTATGCCCCAAAGAGCTAATGGAGTTTCTTTTCATGGGAGCCTACTCCACAGGGTAATAAAGATCTTCAGAATATCATTAAAAGAACTGGAAGTTAACTTTTTATGTAGACATTATGAGTCTGTGAGGTTATTTTTTTATAGTCAAGCTGTCATTGGCCCATTATTAGAGCTGGGCAAATACTAAGAAAACTGATTCTTGCATATAAAAGCCCAGTTCATTTCAATACAATTTGTGAGCTCAGATTATTCATTATTCATAAATGGCAAGTGGTCATGAAAATGTGCACAAATCTAAAATGGCTCACTACTTTCAGTGTGAATGATTATTTATCTAACGTTTTAGAAGGGAAGTATGTAATTCATATTTCAGTATTTGCTACACTCCTGCTTAAAATGCTTCACTCCACTCAACGAGCAGAAAATATCACGTTTTAGATGACAAAGCTCATGCCACAAATAACTAATAGTGAATAGCCAGAGCAAACAGCCAACAAACAAACAATGATAATTATTCATTTAAACAATTGGGTGTATGCTTACAAATAATAAATACCTTTTTAGAAAATTGGGACAGCGTGCTGAGTGATTTGTTAACCAAAAATGGAAATAAAAAGTAATAATTATTGATCATGAATAGCTTTACCAGCTCCAGCCTGTGTTCTACTAAGAGACCTTATAAGTTTAACATCTTAAAATTTCATAATTACCCGTTGCAGTTTCTTTCAGATTACTTACATTTAACATTATATATACATTATATATTAACATGTACTAGACATAGCAGTTGGAAGGCTATATAACATCAACCACCAATTCAAAAGCTGCACTTATCTTTGGAGTTCAGAAAACATTTAATTAGCTACTTTATAAAAGGAGTCATCTAACTGGTTGTTGAAACTCTGGACTGCGGGTGTATTCAGTGCAATAGTGCAGTTTGGGATTTGTTAGTTAATTTCTCCTTGAAATCGTACACTTATCAAAGGGCATAACCAGACAAACCATCCTGAAGACATTTTCCTTAGCACTGATTTATTATTTAACCCTTTTGCTGCTGGTTCCTCTACTAAACCTAACATATAACTGTTATCTATTCATATTCCAATGAAATCAGTACAGCTGGGCTAATACCAGAAAGATGTATTCACAATAATTCTTGGAAATAACTTATTCCACCCCCTCCAGTTTGTATCATGAATATTCTTGATTCCTTTTATTAACTTAATATATGAACATTCAGATAAGCGAGCTTTCATTCACAAGAGTGTTCTCAGAGTTAAGTCTCATGCTCATTTGCATGAATATTTGCACTGGAAGTAGACATGTTTCTATAGCCATCTCCAATCTCCTCTTCTTCGTACCACTTTTCACTCATCAAAGCAGTGAGCAGAAATCTTATCCCATGGCTTACTCGACCAAATAGAACACATAGTGAATACTGAAATGAATATTCACAGTGAAGCCAGTGAGCATGAGATATGTACTAAAATGTGGCTGCACAAATGATTTACTGAAAAATTGCAAACAGTGAATAAACCAGTAAATATCAAGAACCATTTGTGGATGATTCTGGATTTCGAAAGGAGCTATATTTGCTGAACAAATTATTAAGTGAGAACAAAATCAAATGGCTGGAAGTTGAAGCTAGACAAATTCAGACTAGAAGGTGCAAATTTTTTAATGATGAGGGTAACTATTCATTAGAACAATTTACCAGGGGTGGGGTGGATTCTTCATCATTGGCAATTTTTAAATGAAGATTGGATGTTTTTCTAAAATGTATGCTGTAGTTCACACAGGAATAAATTTGGGGAAGGCCTAAGGCTTGTGTTATCCAGGATGTCCCAATGATCCCTTCTGAATTTATAATCTCTGAAAATATGAAATTCTTCCCTTTGTACCTGGAATATTCAGAAACCAAGAAGGAATTGGAAATCTGAACGCCTTTGAGTGGCACGAACAGGCCCATGAAAAAACTCATACTTTTCTTAAGGTGATTGCCACAAAGAAAGAACACCCACTGTAAGATAAGATAGACATCAACTTTTAGATTGGAGAGTAGGGTCAAACATTTGTTTATTCAGGCCCTGGTCCATAGCCCACTGAAGTCAATGGGCAGACTCCCATTAACTTTAATGGGTTTTGAAATGTACCATTAAAGGAGAGAAAGAAATCTAACAAATAATTAAACATATTACATTCATATGGCATCCGTATTCCTCATGAAGAAGACAGAAGCCCTTCCCAAACTAAATATACTGGGCATCACTAAAATGCAGCTACCCAAGCTGTGGAGAGTGGCATCGCATATGGAAATTTTAGCCAAGGACATCAGAAGAAACTCTATGCTCATAAAAAGTGATATGTACAGTAATTAGGAAGTGACAGGCAATAGTAGTGGAAGGATTCACTTATTACAAACATAGATGGTTGGGTTTGTGGTGACCAGGAGAACCTCAAGGTGAATTGCCTATCTGGTGCGATGGTAGCAGATCTCACAAGACTTCTAGATAGCTTTATAAGTAGTACTGGTGATGAGCGGACGGCTGTGGTATAGTTAGGTACCGGTGACATAGGGGAATGTAGTAGAGAGAAAGGTCCTGGAGACCAAATTTAGGCTATTAGGTAAGAGATTAAAGTCTAGGAGCTCCATAGGAGCATTCTCTGAAATGCTTCCAGTTCCATGCACAGGGTCAGAAAAGCAGGCAGAACTGCAAAGTCTCCATGCTTGGGTAAGACGATGATATAGGGAGGAGGAATTGAGATTTATTAGGAACTGGGGAACCTTTTGGGGAAGGAAGGGTCTATATGGGTGGGATAGGCTCCCTCCACACAAAAATGGAACCAGATTTCTGGCACATAAAATTAAAAAGGTTGTAAAGAATTTTTATAAATTAAAGGCTGGGGGAAAACCTGCAGGTGTGGAGGAGCTCATGGTTCAGGCAGAGACATCCTCAGGGTTGAATTTATTAAAGGAGAACTCTATATCCTAGGAAAGAGGATAGGAAAGAAGTTGCTGAAGTACAGCTAGCAGCTAGTGAGTAAGTCAAAATGTGATAGCGTCTCATTGAAATATCACACATGAAGGCAAGCAACTGAATATAGAAAAATTAAGTGATTATAAACAAAAGCTAGAAATCCAAATACTAAGACAGGTGCCTGGCATTAAATTAAATAATAGGCTGCAGAGAAACTTGGAGGAATGAGAGTACTAAGTGGGATGCAGTAATAAGGCAAAAATCTTAAATGAAACAAACTGTCCCATAGGATCTCCATGTATAGAAATTCCGTGCTTGAGTAATTAAGAGTAGAGCAGTAGGAATATATTACTGACCATCTGACCAGGATGGTAACAGTGACTGTGAAATGTTAAAGGAGGTTAGAGAAGCTAAAAAACAGAAAGCACAATAATAACGGGTGACTGCAACTATCCTCACATTGACTGGGTAAAGGTCACCTCAGGGTGTGATGCAGAAATAAAATTTCTAGACACCATTAATGACTGCTAGTTTGGTAACTCACAAAGGAAGGGGCAATTCTTGATTTAGTCCTATGTGCAACAAGGGATCTGGTTCAAGAGGTGAAATAGCTGAAATGCTTGATTATAGTGACCGTGATGTAGTTAAATTTAACATCTTTGTACGGGGAAATAATACCATAAAACCACATGAATATAACATTACATTACTAAGCGGAACTACAGAAAAATAAGGATGCTTGTTAAAGAGAAGTTAAAAGGAGCTGTCACAAAGGTTAAATGCCTGCAAGCAACAAGAGTAATATTTAAAAAAATATAATAGAGGCTCAGATTCAATGTATTCTGAAATCAGAAAAGACAATAAAAGGACAAAAAAAAAAAAAAAAAGCCCACCATGGCTAAACAACAGAATAATGGAGGCCATTAGAGGCAAAAAAGTATCCTTTAAAATTTGGAAGTCAAATCCTAGTGAGGATAATAGAAAAGAGCACAAACTCTGGCAGGTTATGTGTAAAGTATAATCAGGCAGGCCAAGAAAAAATTTGAGAAGCAACTTGCTAAAGATGCAGAAACTAACAGTAAGAAATGTTTTAAGTACTTCAGAAGCCGGAAGTGGGGTCACTAAATGACAAAAGGTGTTAAAGGAACGCTCAAGGAAGACAAGACCATTTAAGAGAAACTACTCGTAAATGAATTCCGTGCATGTGTCTTCATTACAGAAGATGTGGGAGAGATACTCATCTCAAAGATATTCTTTTTGGGTGACAAATCTGAAGTACTGGCCCACAGTGATGTGTCAGTAGAAGAGGTTTTAGAACAAATTGATAAATTAAACAGTAATGTTACCAGGATCAGATGGTATTCATTCAAGTGTTCTGAAGGAATTCTGATATGAAATTGCAGAACTACTAACCATAATATGTAACTTATTACTAAAATCAGTCTGCACCAGAGGACTGGAGGGTAGCTGATTATAGACTCATAGACTCATAGGTCAGAAGGGACCAATATGATCATCTAGTCTGACCTCCTGCGCAAGGCAGGCCACAAAACCCTACCCATACACATTTATAACAACCCCGAACCCATGACTGAGTTATTGAAATCCTCAAAAGTGAGATTTGAAGACCTCAAACTGCAGGGAATCCATCAGCAAGCGACCCATGCCCCACGCTGCGGAGGAAGGCGAAAAACCTCCGGGGCCTCTGCCAATCCGCCCCGGAGGAAAATTCCTTCCCGACCCCAAATATGGCAATCAGCTAAACCCCGAGCATGCGGGCAAGACTCGCCAGCCAACACCCAAAAAGGAATTCCCTGCAGTAACTCAGTTCCCATCCCATCAACATTCACACAGACCATTGAGCAGACTTATCCGCTGATAATCCAAATCAATTGCTCAAATTAAACTATCCCATCATAACACAAAGTTTTAAAAAGTGCTCCAGAGGTTCTCCTGGCAATTGTAGGCCAATGAGTCTAACCTCAGTACCATCCAGTACTTGGATTTTTGACAAGGTCCCTTACCAAAGACTCTTAAGGAAACTAAGTAGTCATGGGATAACTAAGAAGGTCCTCTCATGAATCAGTAACTGGACAAAAGATAGGAAACAAAATAGTAGGAATAAATGGTCAGTGTTCACAGTGGTGATAGGTACACAGTGGGGTCCCCCAAGGATCTGTACTGGGACCTGTGCTATTCAACATACTCAATAATCTGGAAAAGGGAGTGAACAGTGAAGTGGAAAAAATCTGCAGATGATACAAAATTGTTCAAGATAATTAAATCCAAAGTTGACTGCAAAGAGTTCCAAAGGGATCTCACAACACTGGGTGATTGGGCAAGAAACAGGCAGATAAAATTCAACATAGATAAATGCAAAGTAATGTGCATTGGAAAAAAATATAGAAATATAGAAATAAAAATGTTAACAAGTAGCTGTTACCAAGAAAGAGCTTGGAGTTACACTGGATAGTTCTCTGAAAACTCCCCCTCCATGTGCAGCAGCGGTCAAAAAGCTAACAGAATATTAAGATCTATTCAGAAAGAGACATAAGATAGAAAACATAATACCAATATCTAAATCCATGATAAGCCCATACCTTGAATACTGTGTCCAGTTCTGGTCACCCCATCTCAAAAAGGATATCATGGAACTGAGAAAGGTTCAGAGAAGAGCAGCCAGGATGATCAAAGGTATGGAATGGCTTCTGACTGAGGAGAGACTAAAAAGATAAGGACTATTCAGCTTAGAAAAGAGATGTCTAACGGGGTGATATGATAGAGATCTATAAAATCATGAATAATATGGAAAAAAGTTAGAGACATGCTATTTATCTTTTCCCATAATACAAGAACCAGGGGTAACCTGAAAATTAATGAAAATGAAATTAATAGGCAGCAGGTTTAATATAAACAAGGGAAGAATTTTTTCATACAACATGAATTAACCTGTGGATCTCATCCAGCTGGGATGTTGTGAAGGCCAAAAGAAGAACTGGATTCAAAAGAGAACTAGATAAATTCAGGGAGGCTGTTAGCCAAGATGGGCAGGGATGCAACTCTACGCTTGGAATGATCCTAAACCTTTGACTGCCAGAAGTAGGTAGATGAAGACAGGAGTGGATCATTCCATCTGTTCTGTACACTCTCCCTGAAGCTTTGGTACTGTCCACCGTCAGAGACAGGATACTGTGCTAGATGGACCTTTGCTTTGACCCATTATGGCAGTTCTTATATTCTTACATAACATCACCACAGAGCAAGTGGGACCTTGACTTTTAAGGATAGGTTTTACTGAATTTTACTGAAAGTTCAACAGCTTCAGAGCATTTAGGCTTCTACAAATGGGCATTTTAAACTTTAATAACATAATAATAAATAATAATAAGAAGAAAGGTACCTAGCTCTTATATAGGGCTTTTCAAGAATATATCTCAACACACTTTACAAAGGCGGTCAGTATCATTATCCCCATTTTACGGATGGGGGAACTGAGGCACAGAGAGAGGAATAAAAAGACATTTAAGAAAAGCGTAGCAGTAACTCATACAAAATAAAAGCTGTATAAAAATCGGCTGCAAGAATGGATGGCAACAATACCCAGTTTACTTTTCACTTTACTCCTCTGAATAAAGTACATATAATTTTCTTTATAAACTCTTAGGCAAGGGGGGAGGGAAATGTCTCATACTTGCAGGCAATGCAGAAAAGAGAAAATGTGCGGATTTGGTTCCCCCATTGTGGGTTTTGAATGCATTGTTAGTAGTGATAGCTTTACCCCCACAAAAACATCCTGGTCAGCCACATATCACAAAACTACTGCCATCCGTCCTCAATAGCAGAACAACAGGAGGCAATTTATGATAACTGGGAAATCAAGCATGCCAAAGTGATGGCTCTTTATCTTCTCCCTTGCAGCATGTACTGCGGAGTTCATCCCTCCGTGCTGACTTTGTCGATATATTCAGAGCTATCGCATTTACATAGCTCTTGTCAGTACGAACGATGACACCTCTAACACCATAGAAGCTTATTTCAGGAAGGAGATAAAGATGCAAATGAGTTCAGAAAAGGTTTTATAATGATTAAAAGGTGGGGCTCCACTGAGGTTCTTAACTTACATTATTTGTGGAATTATTACAATTTGTATTGGAGTAGTGCCCAAAATGCCCAAATCCAGTTTAGGGCTTCATTTTACTAGCTGCCGTACAAACACATAGGAAGACACACTTTCTATACAAAAAACTGCAGAAGGGAATAGGGTGTGCAGTGAACAGTATGAGCAAAAGGGGAAAAAAGAGGCAATGAAAATAAAACCTGTGCTTACATAAGTTAATGTATTGCGCTATCTGATGGATCCAAATTAGTGTCCACTTTTTAAAATAAGTAAATCGAAATCAACTATCCCAAACTATTGCACAACCTGGCTCGCATTGGTTGGATGGTATCATAGCAGAAGTGAGTTCCAAAGAGGAATTTGAAGGAGAAGAGAACAGTAGCCTTCTAGGGAAGGCATTCCAATTACATTATGCCAATGGGGCATAGCAGAAGTTAAATTTCCTTCTATCATCCAAGCAAAGTTAAAGGACAATGTACTCCTAATCCTGTTTTAATTGACACTTATGTCCTAGCCCTGTTTCAGACCCACATGTGATTGTTCTTGGGGTACCCATGACTGTGAGTCATCTTGTTATCCCCCCTACCTCCAGCGGCGTGAGGGATACTTGCTTGTGCTTAGCTGGGTCTCAGCTCCCTGACACCATCAGCCTGTTAGCCACCCAAGCACACTCATCTGGGCTATGCCAGCCCTTACTTTGTCATGCAGGTTAACAATCGGTGCACTCGGTTCTCAAGCGCCTTTGAAGTATTCATCTGCAAGGGTTCAATCCCTTCCCCGCTGAACACACACAGAGATACCAGGTCTGCCTTTCTCAGGGGAACAGTGTACACACCAGCAAGTATGATTCCACTCAGGATCGTCACCTTGCTTTGTATCAAAGCACTTAGATGTGTTTATGTATAGTGAAATCAAGGATAAGTTTACTACCAAAGATTCAAGTGATAGTGAGTAAGGACACTGGAAAAACTTACATATAAAACAAAATTTAACGTGCTTTCTAGGGATGAAATTTAACTAGCAGTTAACCTCCTGCCTAAAGATATTTATCACATCCTCAAAGTCCTCTGCAGCATTTTCAACCAAGGTGGGCTGAGATCCCATTTTCACGAATGTAAACAACCTGTTCGTTAGTTTCCTAGGTGCAGGATAAAGGGGTATCTTCTTTGCCTTCCACTTATACACCCCATATACATCAGAGGCAGGATAACCAACTGTGGCTTGTTTGTCCCGTGTGCTGCTTCCCTGCTGACTTCACATCTCTTTGATAACATCATATGCAAATGGGCATCCATTGTGTTAGTTTACCATGCTTATTTACATCTGGAAGAGAGACAAGCGAATAAACATCGTTTCTCTGACAACAAACCTGTTTGTTCATCTCTGCCGGTAACTCATTTCTTGATAGAGAGTCTAAGAACATATTTTCCGTGTATATACATAATTCCTTATATAGTGTCTGTATTTACATTTCATGCTATTAGTCAGCAGGGTTTCATTTCAGTTCATTTCATACACACTAGCTTTTATTTAAGACAGCACATGACATTTTTTGATGAGCCAAAATGTATATATCAGAATCAGGACATTCCTGTAACCCCTTAGCACTAAGGGGCTCGTGGGTCACCCTACACAAATATAACATGGGATTTTCCAATTTAGGGAGCATTTCTTTGATAGGCTTATTGGCTCAGTGATACAAGTTTACATTCATTGAGACTAAGACCTCCTTTACCAGGTTTCATATTGTAGAATCATAGCATATTAGAGTTGGAAGGGACCTCAGGAGGTCATCTAGTCCAACCCCCTGCTCAAAGCAGGACTATCCTCAGCTAAATCATCCATCATCAGCCTACTTGGAGCTGTTCAAATACATCACTTAGATCTGGTAAAATAGTCACATAAAGATACAAACGAGTTAAACATTTTCCTTAAGGAACAACTTATAATTGAAGTATAATCAATATATTAAATCTAACTCAATGTTTACATTTGATAGCCAGCAGTTACTCAGAGGGGTATAAAAGTGTGAGACTATGAAGGGCCAATGTAAAAGGATTTACCTGCATTACTCCCACTTAGTATCATTCACTATACGGCAAATCTACCAACTTGGATGGTTTTGGACTTTATAAGCACCAATTTCTAATACAAAAGTATAGTGGCACAATAACTTTTTGCTACAGTGGGGTTTCAGTAGAGAAATCAAGAATGTCGTCTGTATTTACACATCCTGGGTCAAATTCTGCTCTCACTTAAACTGACGCAAATCTAAACTGACTCTGTTGAGTAACTGACTCTGCTGACTCTGGTATAAATCTGGAGTAGGTAAGCACAATATTTGGCCCTCTGAATTTTGTATTTTTTAACCACTGAGTAATTCAAGGCTTTGGGAAAGGAGATGAAGGGCTGGGTGATCCTAGGGCTGTAGATTTGCTGCATTCCATTAGAACAGCTACCAGGAGGAATAAGACTTTCATGCTCAGACATGAAACAGAGATTTACAGAAAATTGATTAATGTCATATCTTTGCAGCCTTTAAAATGGATGACAAGTGTCTGGCTGTTTAAATTCCTACCAGGGAACATGTTTGCCATCTAGGGAGCCATCATGCCCTGTACAGAATCAAAAGAGACTCCAGTGTCTGAGCCATGACAGATCCTAGCAGAATCATTAACATATGAACAGCTCTGTTCACAAAGTGCACGTGTTATTCATTGTACATTGCTATGCTGCTAAAGTGAGGTACACCAGCGTAGCTATACACAGCTCCTTAAGGGGACTGTAACTAGCATCCTATTCAAATGTCCTGCACAACATCTTATTTTATGTATCAGGGCAGGGCTGTGAGGTAAACTGCACATTGATATGACATATGTGTAACAGAAGAGAGAAATAAAGAAGAAGACAAACAGCCCAGTTCATTATTTTCCATTACAGTACTTAGTCTACTACAACATGGTAACCTGCTTCAGACCCTCCTGGATCAGAAATCCAGAAATCTAGTGCATGCAAAGAAACGATGGCACAGAAATTTTAATCTTATAATAATTAAATACACTAGATTATTATTTATTTTCACAAACTGTATCGGTGGCCTCCTAATCACTAGATGATTTTGTTTTGCAGATGTACGCAGTTCAGAAATTAATCCAGCCAGTGCTGCTTCTTAAGAGGGAACTCTGAGACTGAAGTGGGTGGCCAGGATAATGGGATAAAGAGTCTTTTCTCGTAGCTCACACGTTCCGATACATGAATGTGACACGAGCTGATGTCAGTCCAACCCTATCCCAAGTTTCTATATCCCAAAAATATCATTGCAAGCATCATCAATTGGCAGCCTTAGAGAGGCCAAAGACTGAATGGGTAAACAGGCTGAACTACCATCCTCATACGTAGGTTTGCTTCTTTAAACTTAGGCTTGCAGCACATTGGCCGGGCAGCATGTGGAAGTTTGAACTGCCGCTGTGTGAGATGTGAAGCATTTGTCCTGGAGAGAGAGTATTTTGGTTCTCAGTGCTGTCAAACCACTACTAAATTCACTTAAAATAATTTCTGGGAGAGCTCAGAATTATAAATCCAATTAAGCACTTTTTATTTCCCATAAGCTAACAGTAATAGCAGCAGTTTATAGCATGGAAGTGCAAAGTATAATTATTATTGCCAGTAATTTGTCATAATTGCTAGAGTTTCTGATTCCAGCCATCTTGTTTAGGAAGGAGAAACATTTTAGAAAGAGCTCTAATAAACATTCCCAAACTAATCTATGCTGGGACATGACTAGCTATAATTAAAACCATTCCCCTCTCAGGTATCCTTTCCTTGCACAAGATGCAAATACTTCTTTTGCCTTCAGGAGTAGTACTACATAACTTATCACCCCTAATATCCTTATATCTAGAGCAAAGGTGCCCTAACTTTATAACTCCTAGTACTATGATAGCAACTTTAGCATTTTCAGATTAGACAATGCACTCAACATGGAACAATGTTTTCAAGATGAGTCAGAAATGTAAGATGGTGAAGAATGTGGCTCCTTGCTAATTAAGTGGTATTTCTCATAGAGACGGCATTTGTCTTATATAATGGCGTCTAATAAGTTTCCAGGTAGAATTTATAGTGTTGGTGTTGACCTGTTACGTATGCCCTGGTTGCCTGAAAGACCACCTGGGTGATATTGCCGCATGTGTAATTGACAGGAACACTTCTGCTGGCATTCCCCTGGTTTAAAAGTTGCTGGCAAGTCATTTTCCATGAAGGCTACTAAGGTTGGAATAAACTTTCCTTTGTCCAATAAAGCTAGATATTTTGGCCTCTGAAAGTCAGGATTTAGGTGTCTGAAGATTGGTATCCAAAGAGTAAGGCACACAAAGTTAATGAACACTTAAAAATTTAAGCTTTAGTGACTTCTCCAAAGTCATAGTCTGTTGCTGGGGCAGGCATAGTAGCAAGAGCTCCCAGTCTTGTGTCCTAACCATAAATCTACTTCTAGCTTTGCCTGAGTTAATATTTGTATTTAGATAAAACTTCTTTCCCCACAAATCTTGTTTAAAGTATCTGGTTTCTGTTTAATGGCAAGAGCTACGTTGTGTGTTCAGCTAACAAAATGAAGTATTGTGCAAATTAGCATCAAGGAAATTCTCAAGTGAATTAGAGGGTGGATTGCATAATGAGAAGCTGAGATCAAGGGCCTAAGCTGGAATGGTTCTCTTCTGAGGGAATATTTATGTTGCATCTGTGTGAAGGAGAAGGGAACGTTATTCCTGAATAAATGGTTGTGGTGCAGAAGAGGATCACCACTGGAAGTCAGCAAGACATTTCCCCTATAATACAGCATTCAGGGGTGGCAGAACCAAAGGGTAGGACCAGCACCCCAAAATGTAAATACTGGGGGGTTGATGTATGTTTCTGTACTCCCCAATAGCCCACAGAGGTGAGAACTGGGGGGAATCCGACAGGTGCAGAGGAGCACATGATTGGACACTGACATCCCTTAGGGGAGGATTTATTAAAGGGGATTATCTATATCCTAATAAAGAGAAGAGAATAAAGGTTGATAAAGTATAGGTAGGATCCAAAAAGAAAAAGAGTCCCATTAAATTACATTACATGAAGTCAGAGAACTACTGAGGTGACAACAAGGGCCAGCTTGCTGTCAGGTTCGATTTATATGGTTCCCTCAAATAAGGAGTGACAAGGATTGCTTTGCATACAACTTTGTTTTACTGACAACAATCTATACATCAATAATTACAATTTAAAAATCACCATTGATTCTTATTTAATACAACAACTTAACTGCTTAAAACACAATCACAATTACAAATGTACAATTATATTTACAAAGCTAGCTTATACTATAGGGTTATACTTATACTATTATACTTACACTGCACCAGTGAGATTTGTTAGCAGCAAAGCAGCACTCCAATTCTACTAGTACAATTCCCGGGTTTACATCTGAGTGGAAAATTCTGTCACACTCAGGTTACACATCTGAGTGGAAAATACTATCACACTCAGGTTACACAGCCCCACACTCTATACTTAGGTTTGAGTGGCAAGCTGGGGAGAGACAGCAGGTAGATCACACCTACATGTAGAACTATTCTGTTGTTCTTCCAAAGGTACAGGACATCTCCAGTTTACTTCCTGTTTGTGACTACCTTTAATATTTTTCTTCCACACAGCAATATGCCCACTTAGCCAATTAGAAGTTTCCAAGAGCGATGAGGTAATTGGGGACTGCACCCCAAAACAGCGAAACTGACAGAGAAACCCGATTCTATTCTTCTTAATTGTCCAGCTATTGTTTGCTGCTGACAAAGAATCACCCGTTGCAATACATGTCTAAACACTATTCAAATGCAGTTTACTGAGTTTCGAGTCACAGAGATTTTGCTACACTACATGAATGGATACTGTTCAAAGGAAGTTTCTCAGAGATTGATACTATTTAGATGAAGTTTACTGGGTTTGAAGTAACAGGTTTTCCAAAGGCTACATTTTGATTACATTGCCTTTAGTACTTAGCGCCTGCAGACTCCTCCCGGGGCTGGTAAGTTTCACAGAGATTTTGTTACAATAGGTGGCCGGCTGGGGGTTGATACAAAGCAGTTAGCATTTTACATTTTGGTCCAATGAGTTTATATTCCTATTAATTTAAAATGGAGTTGGGTCACTTTAATTATAAAATGAAACAATGTTACAACGACTACATATTGATTAATTTTGTAAGTGCTTATATGCAAACACTAGAAGTCTAAATACTAAGATGGATGAACTTGAGTGGGTGGTATTAAATGAAGATATAGATTGAACAGGCATCAGAGAAACTTAGTGAAATGATGATAATGGGTCATGGTAATACCAAGGAACAAAATATAAAGGGATGACAGAGTAGGTCATAATGGAGGGGGAGTGGCAATATATATCAAAGAAAGCATAGGGTCAAATATAGTAAAATCTGGAATGAAACTAACCATACCATAGAATTTCTGCTGCATTCCCACTGCTCTGGAACAGAGCGAACTTCTGGGAAAATCATCCTCCCAGCATGCTGACAGCTGGCCAGAGGTTGACATGAAGGTCATGGTAGAACTCTAATTTGAGGTCAGTAAGAACCACAATATGGAGAGGTCTATCCAAAATCTTCAGTTCTACAAAGCCACCTCTAAGAAGTTGACAGAAGAGAGGATTCACTGGATGGGACGTCAGTGCAGGGAGAAAATAAAATCCATCAAGAACATATACTGGAAGACCAAAATCCAGAAATCCCTGTCCAGTAACTCACTGAGGTCATACCCATTTTACATGAGCTGTACCATGTGCTCAGGGCCAGCCTGAGCATAGAGCCCATTTTCATGTTAGGCTAGCATCTATCAGTGTGCTTTTTCTCACACTGGCACTAGCATGAGAGCATTTTCAGAGTAAGACTACCTATTAAGTTCACTGCACACATTTGCAAAATCTCTCCGTACCCACAGGCCCAGTTTTCAGCTGCTGCAGGTGGAAGGGTGGGGTTGCAAAGCTACATCTGTGGTAGTTCTATGCTGCTGTATCCTAGTTCAGCAGCTGGTTTATATTGGCCTGAATTTTAGGCCACTCCTGGGTAAGGATGCAGGAGAATATTTCCTGCAGCAGAAGTCCAAACAGTTTGTCAGGTTTCTAGGCAGAGCAAACTTGCCAGGCCCTCCCTTTGTAGCTCAAAAGTCCCCTCTAATCATTAACTTGCCCATCAGTTCCAAGGGAACAAAAAGAGCTCCAACGCATAGACGGATGGTTTTCTACCAGATATCTTGAACAACTGTTCTCCTTTCCACTCAGGGTTCTCCAGGAAATTCACACCTTCAAATGCCACCACATACTGAAATAACATTAAGACCATCACTAGTAAAAGATGCCTGGCCTGGCCTGTCCCCCTCCCACTCAAACTCACAAAAGCCAAATTTTTAATGTAAATAAATAAATACACATAAAGCACGTGCCAATGCCTTGGTGGGGAAGAAACCTGGGAGGCAGCCACTTTAGAGCAGAGATGGAGAATGCATGTCAAAGAGATAAAATTTGGAAACTTTGCCTTACTGTGACATAGAAAGTTACAGAAGAGAAACTTCCCCACCCCTGAACAGAAAATAATGTGCCATTCTATCTCTTTAGAGGGTCATCCACCTCTGTGTAGATAAGGCATCCAGTTAGGAGGTCACAGACAGTCAGAGGGTCCAGAACCTCTGGAGGAAAAAGAAAGAGGACCAGGGGCAGCCTGCTGAGGGATATGAGAAAGATTTGGCCACCAGTTGGACCAGGTCTTGGAAGTCCAGAGGGAGATGCTGGAGCAGGACCACCAGAATGAAGCTGCAGCTCAGACCATGCTAAAGAAGGAGAAAAAGATGGCAGTGGACTACTTTGAGCTTGACTGGGTGATGAGGAAACAGGACTGCAAGCAGCAAAGATGTTTGAACAGCTGCTTGGCATGATGGTCAGCAAAATTTGTCACCCTGGACACTGCCCTGGTCCTGTCAATGCAATCCATGAATGGAAGTGCATATGGGTAGATGAAGCCAATGCGCTGTACCACTGGGCATCCATAAGGGAAGGAGAACAAATACGCTGAAAATTGGCAATGACATTACACTTAAGTTTTATTTTTTGTTTGTTTTCATTACACTTTGGTTTGTTGCAGTTTCTTTAGTTCATAGCAGCTGGACTGCCCTCATTGCTTGTGATGTTCATGGTATACAAACAGAGAAGTTAGATAAAAATACAAAATACTCTATTTTGAAGGTTGCAGTGTAACACTACTGTATTTCTCACACAAGAAATAAAGGGTGGCAGATGACAGCTTCTACGGAATGGATAAAGGGATTGATCAGCAAAGAAAGCTATATTGTAGAGCTTAGAAAATGTAGAAATAAAGTGAAAATTGCTAAAAGTCAAGCTGAATTAGCATTTGCCAAGGAAATTAAAATAAATAAGTTTTTAAATTATATAAATAAAAAGTGAATAAGGAAAAATGACATTGTGCCACCATGCACAGAGGATGGGAAGATTAAAGATAATCTAGGTAGGGCCCAAAAACTAAATGAATACTTTGCCTTGGTTTTCAATAAGAATGATAATATGAAACATGTTCATGAAGGCAATACGACTGATGTAAATGAGTATCCAGAGATGGAAATGACCACCTATGAAGTGGAAGAAAAATTTAAAGCACTTCATGCACTCAAATTCCTTGTACAGGATAATTTCCAGCCCAGAATATTGAAGGAACTGGTACATGAGATTGCTAGTCTGTTGGTAGACCCTGGAGATCAGAGGCAGCACCATATTAGGATCATGAGGCAGCAGTCAGGGTTGAAGTCAGGCTGGAGTCAGAGACCAGAAATCAGGAGAGAAGGTGAAGTCCAGCATAGTAGTAGGCCAAGATCTGATTGCCCAGACAGCTTCCTGGGGCAAGCCCTGGGGTTAAGTAAGGTTTGGCCAATTAGAGGGCTATATGGTACTGTCACTCTGGGTCTCATGGGTGGTACTTCATGCAGTACCTATTCCCTACAGCGCTCCCTGGGCCTTTGCAGGGTCTTCTTGTGGCACCGTGGGAATCTTGGCCACCCCAGTCTCTGCAGACTCCTTACAATCAGATTGACAATGACCTAATGGTTTGCCTTCCTCTGCCCTGTGTGGGTGTGGGTAATTTACCAGGCTTATCTGAGAATATCTCATTTAATCATTTCTCTATCCTTGTGAGGGCCTCGAGCACTGGTGCATCTCAGTCCCTCCTGTGCTCTGCCTGTGATACAGAACTGATTCGTTTCCAGTGGGCTGTAATGCTTTGGTCTAATTTCAGCTGTTGGGTTTAGTGTGCGAGTTCTGGATGTTGTTGCTGGAGTGTGATATACAGGAGGTCAGAATGGATGATCTGGTGGGCCCTTCTGGCCTTAAACTCTCTCACTCTGTGACATTTCATGAAGCCCATTCTCTCAAATCCTCCTAATACCCCTGAAATATGTTCACTGTCTGTGTGAACCACAGGAATAACTGGCCTTGCAAACATCCAGCACCACAGCCCTGACAGTTGACATGCCAACACCAAACTGATTAGCCACTGACTTTTGGCAATCTGGGATAGTTAGTTTTGAAATGGCAATCACTTCAAAGCCACTTCTGGACTGGTATGGCCTGTTTCATCTCCATATCTGGCCTTGGATTCAGCCTCTCAGAAGTAATCATCATTGGTTATCCATGCCTTGACGTTCAGTTTTAGCAGCTAGTCTGAATTGGCAGAGTTATTCCTGCTGTAATATTCATATAATTTTAGGAAACACTTTAGCAATGTGTTTTCTTCATGGATTTCAGTCACTTAAAGTTGCCCAAATGGAATGGAAGTTGCCCACGCAACTTGTTTTTGACAATTACATAATTATTCATGCATCTGTTAAACCTCTACCCACTCTCCATCCTTTTTTTTTGAATCTGTGCTTAGGCAACTGCAAAATACTGTATGTGCCTTCTTTAATTACTGCTATGCCATAGCAAATGTTTAAACACTCTTGTGTATTTTATTCCATTCCATGTATGCCAACCTGGAAATGCACTTGCAGGGGCAAGGACCAGTTTTCAGGCATCTTTGGGTTTTCTGTAGCACCTGTTACTGTAGTATCGAAGTTTTACAGGACATTTTTAAAATATAGATCCTAAATGTTGTAGAAGCGTCATCTCAGCACTCCTTACGTGCATAAATATATTTCCTCCCATCTCAGTAGAACACATGAGCTGAATCATCCTCACCCAAATGTCACTGAATTTCCTTTCCGTTTAGGCTGTTGGCAGGGCAGCTCTCAGAGCCGGTGTCCAGGGATGCACAACTTGGAAATAACATTGTTGTCTGGACTGAAGCAGACAGTGATAGCATTTAGATTAAATGAAGTAATAAATGCTGTGGTGTGTGTGGTATGTGTGTATGAGCGCTTCTTGTATGTTTTTAGTTAAGTCTCCATTTTCTTCTTAAAAGTTCTTCATTGTTGGGACTAAACAGTGTGTGTGCTGCTGCCATTTACTGATTCTATCCATCTAGGTCCATACTTACTATGAGAATAAGCAGAGTGAGAGGGTTAGCCACCACTACAGTAGTTGGTAAGAGTACCGTTTTATATTTGTACAGTGCCTAGCACAATGGGGTCCTGGTCCATGACTAGAGCTTCTAGGTGCTAAGGAAATACAATTAATAATATTTAATACTTCAATAATAATAACTTGTTGTGTTTTCTAATTTAATAATATAAACTCTTCCTAAGTCATTAGCTGAAATGATGTTCACAAAATACACTCAAAAGTTCAGAAGGCTAGCCAAACATATCAATCAAATCTCTTGGATCTGTACGTACACCTGACAACATTTTTGGATGGACATATTAAAAGTTAATCACCTGTCCACAGATATACCTGGCTTCTGCCCACAATAATCACTTAGTAATGTACAGGGCCATCATTAGGATTTTGCTGTGGGGTAGCAAAATGATTCCTTAGAATAAAAACCAAACTGAACTGCTTCATTTTACATGGGGAGACACTGTTTAGACATCTATCTGCAAGTTCCTGACACTTTTTTACAGCTCAGGACTTTTTTATAATAAAAATGTTGAGACCTTGAAAACACCATTTTCCATCCAGATCTTCCAGTGAATCATTCAACCTTTAATTTCAAATGCTGGATTTCTCCAGATATAGTCTTCACCAGAGTTTCTTGGATTTGATTTTGATTTGTGATGCCTTCCCATCATATATTTCATGAGTAAGCTGTCATTGGATTTGTTAATTTAAAATACTTTTGAAGAGATGAAATCTTAGTCTACTAGCTTCTGTGGATTGTATTTGATCCTGACCCAAACCACTTAATTTTCTAATTTGCTTCCTTACAACTGTGATCTCTGCTGCACTGAAAATAATTTCATATAGTCTAAGATAGCAACTGCTAACATGACATATCTCTATTCAGCTTTAATTGGAGCTTGTTTTGTCATCACTGCAGAGTAATATTTTTGATAATTAAAACACTTTTAGAGATATTAATGGAAAGCATTTGCCATACAATATTTATTTTCAGCAACTATTACAATAATTTTTATTATATTGTCTCCCACAAAATTAAGGTTAAATGGTTCACATCTAGCCATGTATTAACAGTTATTATTATAATCTCTCCTAATTTGACTTTAGTCACATCTTCAATTTTAATATTCCGTTAGATTTGATATATAAATACATTTTATTTTGGGTTCATGTATGAATTTCCAGTATTTACATATGGTTACTGGACAAAATTTTAGGTAAAACATCTGATTTGGACAGGTAAGTTTATTACCAGATTTTTGGCTGAGTTCAGATTTAAATCTAATTTTTGTATGGATATATCACGTTATTGAATTAATAACCATAAAATTTGCATATAACATTACTTCGTGTTCTTCCTCTATCTATTTTATCTCTCTGATTTTTAATTCTTCCCTAACTGCAGTGGTTTAGGATTCTAAAATTAATGGTGATAGTGAACATCCTTATCTAGACCCTCTAAAAATCTACTAAAAGACGGCCATTTATTTTATAGATGCTGTTGATTTAAGAAACATTTTATATTTTTAATTTTTTTCCTAAAGCTGAATTCAGACAGAATGAAAGATAAGTAGTCCTATTCAACACTATCAAATGCATTTTCAGCATCAATTGGCTATCTTACTGATGTCATAATAATTTTTTGTTTTGTTTTGTTTTTCTCTGAGGTATAATAGTCTATCATTGGCTTGTATTCCTTGCTTGAATCCCACATTATCATATTTTATTTCTGTCCTGATTATTTTATTATGTCTGCTTGCTTGCATTAAATAAAAATGTTGTAGTCCATGTTTAACAGCAACATGGCTCTGTAATAGCTGAATGGATAGTCAATTTTATGTCTGGAGACAAAACATCAATATATTTTTGTTCTGGTTAGACCATATCATTTATGTCTTTGACAAAGCATTGTAAATGTAGAGACTGGTCAAGATTTTAGCATGATACATGGGTATCAATCCAAAGTAACCCTATTAAAGTCAAAACAGGATATTTTTATATTACTCCTCAGTTACACGAGTGTCAATACGGTTTGAATCTAGTCTAATAATTGTTTAATGTTTTTTAAATCATAAATTCCTTTGACTTCTGATGTTGCAAACCAGGCATTGGTTCTATTACATATTCAACTGTTACTATATGATTATCTCAGCTCTCTTTGATTAACTATCTCCAACTGTGATACCACTAATTTTGGAAAATAAGTAGGTAAATGTCCCCATGTTCCTTAAAGATTCTGAATTGTATAGATTTTATAAACATATTCAAAGTCTCTATTAACTTTGGTGGGGTCAGTAGGCAGTTTTCTTCAGTTTAACTGAATGTGTACAATTGTTCTATTATCACCCATTTGTCTAATATAGCTATCTAATAATATCACTGCTTTAATTTGATATACACAATTGGACTTATTCTGATTTACATTGCCAGTGTGGAGTGTAAATTTACAATATAGCCACTTTACATTGCCAGAGTTGTCTAAAGGGTCCTTATTGTAAAAGAAAGTCAACCCCAGTGTCTTTGCTTCAACTGAAAAGTATGTACTCTGTCTTCTTTTGATAAATCTGATTAATTTCATATTTCTTTCCAATTAATTCTAAATTTCTTTTTTGTATATTCATCCATATAAACCTTTCCTCAAACCATCTTTGTATTTCCAATTCTGAGGTTTTTTCCTGCAGTTCTCATTGAATGTAATCTAAAATTTTTAACCTCAATCCTTTACCATAGCCATGCTGACCTTCTATAATCCTTCCCATATTTCATCTGGACCTTTATTGATCTGGGGTCTATACTGATCTCAAGAGATATTCTTGTTCTTTAAAAATGTCTAGTACGCTTTACTGAATAAAGTATTCAATCTCCACTGTGTTGTTTTTGGTTTAATGACAAACCATATTTACTACCTCTATTGATCTCCAGTAGGCTGGCTATTGTTGCAGCATTACTCTGTACAAAAAGTACCCAACTATAAAACTGATAAATGTTAAGTAAAATAAAATGTAGGCTTCATTTATTTGATTATTTAGACTCCATACGTCTATTTGCCAGTTGTGGACTGCCAATATTTTAACAAAGGCACCAAGAAAACATTTCCATCTTAGTCTCTGATATCATCCATATACTGGGGTGATTATTCATAATGATTTATGAGATAATGGATTTTAAATTACTTATTAAATTTGAAATAGCTATTTATAGAGCATGTTCAGAAAGCTCTTCACTCCTTTTTAAAATAAAATACAGCATAATTAAAAAGTTACCATGTATTATACAAGTCTGGGTGATATTCTATGGCCCATGTTATTCAGAATGTCATTCTAGATGATCTAGTGGTCCCTTCTGGTCTTGAAATATGTACATTTCTGAATTAGAGACGTTACAAAAATGCTAGAATATAATATTGCCATTAAACTCCTCTTCCCGTTATCCCACAATCAAAAATGGGTTTGTATCCACAATGATTGAGCCTCATATACCTCAAACTCCTTTCTATATTTTCTTTTCTTTCTAAATTGGCTTTATTTCCCACTGTTTTCTATTTACTCTGCAACCTTCAAATATGAATTAGTGATTATACAAATGTAATGGTTACTGGAAATTGTATTTTCTTGAAGTAGAGTAAAGAGGTACTTTCATTTATAAGAAACAGCTGATTCATAGACTCATAGACTTTAAGGTCAGAAAGGACCATCGTGATCATTTAGTTGGACTCCTGCACATTGCATTCTACAGAATTTCCCCACCCACTCCTGTAATAGACCCCAATACACTTCAAATTAGAGGCTCTACTATTTACACTAGTTTAAACACGTCCTATGCTGCAGAGGCCAAAAACTCCTGGGGCCTCTGCCAATCTGACACGGGGAAAATTCTTTCCCAATCCCAAATATGATGATCAATTAGACCCTGAGCATGTGGGCAAGACTCACTAGCCAGATAGCTGAGAAAGAATTCTCTGTAGTAACTCAGAGCTCCCCATTTAGTGTCACCGTCACCAGCTGTTGGAGATATTTGTGGGTTGCAGACGCAGATTGGCTCCATGCCATTGTAGGCAGTCCCATCATACCATCTCCCCCCTAAACTTATCAAACTCAGTCTTGAAGCCATTTAGGATTTTTGCCCCCACTGTTCCCCTTGGAAGGCTGTTCCAGAACTTCACTCCTCTGATGGTAGAAACCTTCTCCTAATTTCAGGCCTAACCTTACTGATGGACAGTTTATATCCATTTGTCCTTATGTCTACATTGACACTTAACTTAAATAACTCCTCTTCCTCCCTGGTATTTATCTCTCTGACTTATTTATAGAGAACAATCATATCTCCCCTCAGCCTTCTTTTGGTTAGACTAAACAAGCCAAGCTCTTTGACTTTCATCTCATAAGATAGGTTTTCCATTCCTTGGATCATCCTAGTAGCCCTTCTCTGCACCTGTTCCAGTTTGAATTCATCTTTCTTAAACACAAGAGACCAGAATTGCACCCAGTAGTCCAGATGAGGTATCACCTGTGCCTTGTATAATGGTACTAAAACTTCACTATCTCTAATGGAAATACCTTTCCTGATGCATTCTAGGAGGGCACTAGTCTTTTTCACAGCTGCATCACCTTGGAAGCTTATAGACATCTTGGTATCAACCAACACACTCAGGTCTTTCTCTTCCTCTGTTACTTCTAACTGATAAATCCCCAGTTTATAACAAAAATTCTTGTTGTTAATCCCTAAATGCATGACTTTGCACTTTGCACTATTAAATTTCATTCCATTTCGATTACTGTAGTTTACAAGGTTATCCCCATCTTCTTGTATGATATTCCGGTTCTCCCCGATGTTGGCAATACCTCCCAACTTTGTGTCATCCACAAATTTTATTAGCAACCCCCCACTTTTTGTGCTAAGGTCTACTATAAAAATGTTAAATAAGATTGGTCTCAAGACTGAGACCTGAGGAATTCCACACGTAACCTCCCTCCAGCCTGACAGTTCACCTTTCAGTATGACCCAGGGAAGTCTCGCTTTAAGCAGTTCCTTATCCATCAATACTGAATTGTTGGCATTCTATATAGAAATTGAAAGCTATCATTTGAATTATATTAAAATTATAAAGTGGATAAAAATGTAGGAATAGTGAGTGAAATTTTGGCCTCACTGATGTCTTGGCAAACTCCTATTGACTTCAGCAGGGCCAGGATTTCACCCACTGTTTTAAAAAATTTTTTTTAAAAACATCTTCCTATTATCTCTTTGAATCTTACCTTCAATGTATGAAATTACATTATATTTTGTACCACTGAAATCTACAAGGCTAATTTTGCTTCTGTTTATGGTATTTTTGCCCAACTTTTTGTGGTGTAATTATTACTATTATTTACCTTTTCTGGGGAAAATACTTGGACAGTCATGTCAAGAAATAAATACAGAGCAATTTACAGATCTCTCTGGGATGATCAGAGCAGCTCAATTACACAATGAGATTAGAGAGATAACATGAAGATCGATTTATTCAGTACACAAGAAAGAGAAGTGCCTAATTACTCTACTGCTTCTTAGTATTACAGCCACTTTTATACATAAGAAGTAAAGCTATGTACTGGGCGACATGATTTAAATCAAGTGAAACTTTTTTGTGAGCTAATTGGTCTAATGAGCATGTAATTTCATTCACTGTCCCATCTATCTAAGAAAGGGCAAGAGGATGATTAATTATATGTTGTCTAGAAGAGAAATTATGTTAAGTCACAAAATTTTGTGATGTTTTTGCCACTCAAGTTGGAGGCATATAAAAGGGATGATATGACTATTCAGGATAGTGCTTTAAGATTATCCCTACGTAATTGCTATTTTAGGCTCCTTGACTGATTAATTTCATCCTTTCCAATGTGCGTGGTACCCATTAACTTGCAAACACAGGTACTGCCTGACCTTGCATGACTTGAGCATAGCTTGATTTCCTGAAGTGTGCCAAAAAGTATGGAAAAACTGCCCAGTTGTATGTCACAAAGCTGTAAAAAGTAAGTGGGTTTTTTGGGCATTCATTTATCTTTCCAACATATGTGTTATAGTGGTTTATGGCATACAGCATAGTCTATTACATGTAGGAAAGAGTCTGTTTTCAAGGCAGCCTAGCTGAAGCTTATCAGAAATAATTCACAGTATAGAACAGGCATTACAGATCTTCAGTAGCTTGTGAAACTAACTGATGCAAAATACTCAAAAGAACACATTCATCACTTGGATTTTTCCAGGTAGCATACATCTTCCAGGAGCAGGACACAGTGATACATGTGCATCTGAGCTGATTCATTGCATCTCCTGCATGGCTTCTGACAGAAAGGTATTTATTCATCTCTGGCTGGAAAATCAATTGCTTCCAGTAGCAGAACTCTCAGAAGGTTCCTTGCCCTTCCTGTGGACAGAGGGAGTCTGCTGGGGATGAATCTGGCCCAAGGTCCTTAAGAAGAGCTATATGACTGGACCAGTGAAGTTCTTCAAGGATCAGTCTTGGGATCAATCTTATTTAATATTTACATTAATGACGTTGGCAGAAAAAATAGGAGTGTGCTACTGAAGTTCGTTGATGACATAAACACAGAAGAGGATCAGAATATTATACAGGAAGAATTGGATGACCTTGAGAACTTGAGCAATAGACATGGGATGAAGTTTAGTGGTACAAAGTGCAAGGTCATGCACTTGGAACAAGGACAAAAACAAATGGATATAAACTGGCCACAAGTAAATTTAGCCCAGAAATTAAAAGAAGGTCTCTAACCATCAGACGAGTGATGTTCTGGAACAGCCTCCTAACTGGAGTTGTCAGAGGAAGAAACCTAACTATGGAGCTTCATAAATTTATGAATGGGATTGTATGATGTTGTTGCCTGTAATAGCAGGGGACTGGACTCGATGACCCAGGAGGTTTCCTTCCAGTTTTGTGTTCTTATATTCTTAGCCTCAATGGTACCTTAGTTACATTCATGTAATTCTATTGAAGGGGTTGCTCAAGGATAACTGAAGGCAGAATTTAGCTCTGTGTGTCTTTACAGTGCCAGTGCCTAGCGGCACCTTATCAGGAAGAACTTTACTTAGCTTACACTGGATCATTTCAAATGCTCATCCCATTGGCTGGGATGGGACTTTGGTGGCGCTGGAAGCATCGTAAACCTTCATCTCAGGAGAAAGGGTTGGATGAAGGGTTGGCTGGAAGAAGCATTTCTCAACCACCCTTCCCCCTTGCCTCATATGTAGGGGATTGTTGTTTCTTCTTTCCCTTTGATGATGGTGGGAGAAAAGAGTGAATGGAGATGCATACAACATGTAGGTGATGGGGATTATCATGCTCAGTGCCACTGATATTGGGTAGCTGGTGGTGGTGCGAGGCCATATGGTTGTCCAGCAGGGAAAGGGAAGAGCTGCTGGGAGAGTATAGGCAGCTTCCTGGGCACGGGACGCCATTGCAGGCTCCCTGTTTCAGCCCCAACCTTTCATTAAGTTTGCATTACATTATACTGCATCTTCTGTAATGCAGGAGGCTAGGCCAATCACCAGTGTGGGTATCTGGAAGGATTTTTACCACATGTAGAAATCGGCAAAATGTGTGAGTTTTTTTAACTTTCTGCTTGGCATGCAGGAAGTCAGGTTTTGGGCAGTGATGGTGATGTTAAAATTAAAACTGGAGATCTTTGATGGGTTCCAGTGAAGCTTTTGGTTAAGGAAAGTTCTATCTGGAGGCCCCAGAACCAATGGGGTGGCATGGTGAGGGAAAACGCCTTAATGTCTGATGAACTTGTGCTTCTCCTCTCATCTCTGGCATAGAGAAAGGGAGATATTAGGGCTGTGGCTTTTAGTCAGGATTACATGGTAGGCCTGAGGACATGGCAAGGTGGGAGTAGGGGGAATAGCTTTCATGCTCAGCCTCAGGTTCATACTACCCCACAGAGCAGTGGTGCCACTTTCAAAGAGTGCTAGAACAAGCCTGGTGGGTAGTTTCCTATTATTTGATAGTTGAAGTTACAGCCTTCACATTATGGCGCATGTGTCTATTGTTTGTGTCTACATCAACCCTATAGAACAAATATTACACAAAATAGCTATGGTGAACTAACTATCCTTCTAACTGTACAGAACACCACCCCATTGTTCTGGAATCTCCCAAGAAAGGAATATTTGCCAGACATTTATATACAGTGAGAGGTATTATATTAAGTACGCTTCAGTATGGCAATTTTAACTGCTCATTCCTTTGCTATTTGATTTATGTCAGCCTTACCTTAGCATGGTTTTCTGTCTTAAAAGGAATTATTGTTGTATGCGCCATGTTTGTCTTTGTATGATTTTTAAATTCTCGTGTGTTCTACAGACAGTTGAGCTGGTCAAAATTTTTCAGCTGAAAATTTTTTTCACTCAAAATGGAATTTGGTCAAAAATGAAATTTTCAATGAGAAAACATAATTTGTCTATATTTTTCAATTTTGCAATGGAAGATTTCAAAACAAAACAAAACAAAACTTCTGATAAAAAATTTGAATTTCTGTTTTAGATTTTTGTTTTTCCCCTGTCTTTCTCCTCTTTTATGCCACTGAATGCAATAGATGATGCAACTGAATGAGTTGAAAAGTTCCCCCACTTTTCCCCTTCTGTTACCTTTCAAAACTTCTCCAACTTTAGAAGAGTTATGGAGGGAAAAGATCTGTTAGATAACTCAGTCCAGCCCATTAGCCTGATAGGTGATGGGCACATGTTTAAGACAGAGAGCATGCCAAATAAAGTGTGATAGTTAATCTACATGATAATATACTGCTTAGATTAAAGGTCAGACTTTGAAATGTATAATCAGCTTGATTTCTGAGTAAGTGTGTTTATTTTAATACATTATTCAACAAGTTATAATATTTTTGGTGAATATTTTATACATGTTTTGTGGTATTCAAACAGCAATAGGTACTGGTTGAACACTATCTTTCTGATTTAGTATCTGACCAATAACAGTAATATTAGTTAACTAATCTGACTAAAATATTTTGGTGTATGGCCAGCTGTAATCAGAAAGATTAAAAATATATTTAATTATCAATTATTGATGGATCTGTGGATTTGCTTAACTAAATTAGCTATGACAATCTGGCTTTGAGAATGACTTCTGTAGGTACATTTAGTAACTGGAGATTCTTGGATATTAACCACTGTGGATACACACAGATAACTCATTGCTACAAAACTATACCAGATAACACAAATAGCCTGCTGCACTTTCACACTTCTATTTAAGTAGTCCTAGAGTAGGCAATAGTTATACCTGACTAAACTCACAATTCAAATTAAACATTACCCAAACATGATTTACAAACTGGCCAAACAAACAAACAAACAAACAAACAAACAAACAAACAGTCAACTCAAAACAAATGCAAGACAATCCAATATTGCTTCAGTTCACCTCTTCTTTTGTAATGAAGACATGTTTAGAACCCCATGCTTTTGAGCAAACGGGGCTATTTGTAGCTTTAACCCCACTTCTGAAGAGACTCTCACACATTCTGTTCTATATGGGTTCTTATACCACACTCATCATTGGAGTACGTGAGCTCCTCCAGGGCCTAAGTCTTTTCAGGATCATAGTCTGCCTATGCAAGTTGCAAAAAATAGACAAGGAATTTCTTCTTTCACATGGAGATTCACAAAGTTCCATTAATTGTCCATTTCACCTGATATTAGACCATGTTTTTCATCATTGTTCAAATGGTAAAACAATATATTGGAATTTCTGCAAAATGAGCTTCTCCACAAGACAAATGAATTTAACCAGTGATGAATGTTGTACATTGGGTGGTGCATTCTTGAGGCTAATTGGTGTGGCACTGCCCTTCATTTAAGACAACCATGAGAGGCAGGTAATCAGCCCCTATGTAAAACAAAGGCATAGGTCACTGACTCTGTCCTGGAATTTGAACTGTATGTAAAGGGCTTTGACTGAGCGCTGTTTTAGATAAGAGTGTGTGCATATAAAAGAATCAGGAGACAACACACACACAAAAGATAGAGACAGATGCAGCCCGGACAAGCACAGTGTGTGACTCTGGGAGAACCTAAAAAGGGGTTTCTGAGTCTGATGCTGATGAAAGAGACTTGGAGCTGTAAGGAAAGCAGCTATCGCCTATTGTTTGGTTCCTCTTATGCCTTGAGGAAACAGGACATTCCTTGTAAATAACCAACACGGCATCAAAGAAAATTCCTGACTCCATCATCACTTTCTGGGCTGCAATACCCTGAATTTGACTCATATCAAAAGGGTAATGATATAAACAAATTTAGATTTGTTTTTATAGTTACCATTTCCCTGTGAGGAGGACATGGTGTGAGATCCTATCAAAGGTCAAGAGACTTAAGTGGAAAATTTTATCAGCTGGCAGTATAACGATAAGCCCACTCCTCTGGAGAGGAATTTAGCTGTCCAGGTCAAGGCCTGTCTCATCATCCATTATGTGCACAGCACCCACCACAATTGAATTCCCAAGCCCGAGTGGAGCTCTTGGATATTACCAAAAACAAATGATTGATGTCCATAACTAATATTATTTCTCAAAATTTCTGATTAACATATTTTCCCTTAACTGATTGGAACATCCTCTAACTCCACATGTGCATTGCCCTCTACTTCTGAGTACCCATTTCTTCTATAAAGCCTTCAGCCACAATGCCTACATGTCACTTGATGTCTGTCTTTATTCTACAGGATGTGTGCATATATGTCAGCAGCCTCCAAAGTGTTAACATACAGCACCCCCTACAGACAGGTAGTATTGCCTGGCTTTTAGATCTCTACAGACATAGATTATGTAAGTGCTAGGAAGATAGAGAATGCATAGGCAGGAAGGGACATCAGCTACCATGGGCTCCTTCAGCAAATGTGACTCTGCCACCCACATTGCCCCATGAAAGTCTAAATCAAAGCAGATGCCCTAATAATTCACCTCTGACAAGCTTTGAATTAAATTGTCCTTTAATATCTCAAACAGTCAATACTCTATTAGTATGGCTCTAGAAAGATTAATTCCAGAGTCTAGTGTTAAATGTTAATTTTAAATTCATTGACATTTTAGTTTAGCATCTGTATTCTCATTTTCAACTTCTTTCAGACTTTGCTGTGTTGAAGATTGTTAACAACAGTGAAAAGCTGGTGCTGAAGCATACCTGCTCCCTAAATATACCTATTGCCAAAATGCACCTGGGGAATCAGGCAACACAACTAGCTTAGAAACAGAGAGATAAGAACACTTTTGGAACACCCATATTCTCGTAAAAATTCCATAGGGACTTTTATGATGTGTAAGTGATCAAACCCAAAGCTTTGCTCAAATTTAATACTGAACCCCAAAAACCTTTTTAGGGATTTGACAAAGTGTTATCAACAGTTTCTACCCACTTTTAATGGTTTTTAAAATATATATATATATATTTCCCCCCCACAAATCCTAAGTGAGGCTGTAAGAAAGACTAGTTTTATGTTATCCCCAACCAGGTTGAAATCAGGAAATACTGGTACCAATAAACTCTGTGGTGTATTTAATAATAATAGATAAGAATCCCTGTTATACAGCTAGGGAAATTGAGAAAAAGAGGTTAAGTGACTTCCCAAAATTACAGCAAGTCTATAGCAAATAGGAAAGAGAACCTAGAACTCCTCACTCCTAATCCCATACTTTAACTCTTCCTCAAACACAGGCTGTTAGAATGAGATTTTTCAATCTAAAAACATTTGGATAAGCATTTAATTCTTAAATTTGCCCATCACTGGCAAACGTGATTTCTTGCAAGCACTTCATGTACACATGGCAATAAAAGAAGCCATTGTAATGCCAGTGAAAACCTCAAATAAGAGGGGAAAAAGTTTAGAAAGTATATCTTAACTCTGTAACAAGGAGGGTATGTGTAAGTAACAATAAGTTACTCAGATACAAAAAGACAGACTAGAACAATGAGCTACAGAAATCAAAAAATTTCAAAAGGGAGCAGCACTGTTGAACAGCCCTGTTTACTTATTAGAAACATAAAAGTGGTCTCAGGATGCAAATTCTAACCCCTTTAGTTTGTGGTTCTTTACCTTTTTCTACAGCTACTGCTCTTATCTTATATGAAAGCTTAACAGAAATAAATATAGAAGCATTTACTTATGCTTTCATAGCTAATTAACAATGTGTTCTTACTCTATCTCATTCCCTAAACCAAAGGAAAGATCCTTCTTTGGCCCTGCACTCTCTTTTAATGTAGATCAGAACACTGGAAGGCCAATTGACAGTTGTAGATAATTAGTCTTCATTTTCACTTGTTACCTTTTCAGCTGTTCCACTTGAAAACACCTGGCTCAATCTTTCAGATTTGGCCATATCTACACTTGTGCTTGTAACCCCTTGGTAGATGGGGCCTCAGAGTTATGTTTTCATTTGTCTTTATGCATTTTACTTCCCAGGTATTTTGACTAGAGGCAAGGAAGTTGGTATATAAACAATATGTTCTTATGGGTGTGTTCTGTTGCTTTCTCCATGGGAAGAGGCAAGGCAACAACAAATTCCCTAAGGGAATTTCCCCTTCACCTGCAACTCTCGGACTACATTTCTCCAGTCCCTGGCCAGCACTGAAAAAATGACATTCCTTGCAATACATTCATAGAGTGTCACAGCAAATGTTTTATCCACCTAGATCTCTAATGGAACTAGTACTACACCATTATTTTTGCTTTTGTATATCTAAGCTAACTGGTCTTGGTACAGGTTACCAGAAAAGTTTGAATTCCTGATATCCCAAAATGAAGTGGTATTTGCTCTATCTTTCATATTTGTTTATTAGTTGCTTTAGAAAGATGTAGATAAACAAACAGCCAGAAAAATGCTTTCTTCATTTCTCCACATTGTCTCTAGCCTCTCTGCAGGTTAGTACTTTTGATCTGTAGATTACAAAGCATTTCACATAGGAGCTGGTCTGAAAGTTTGTTTTGGGGGAAAATGTAAAACATTTTTGTTTTTTCAAATGTTTATGATGAAAAAGAAACAAGCAAAAAACCCATGTAAAATCACAAATGTTGACTGGCTCCTGCCCCCCCCCCTTTGGCACTCTCTCTCTCTTTCATTTTCCTACATTGCCCTGAAGAAAAGGGAGAAAAAGGGGGCAAAGAAGGAAGGGAAATTCAGTAGTTCAAAACTTAACACATTTGGGGTTTTATTTTTGAAAATTGAAACATATTTGGTTTTTTGGTTATTGGTTTGTTGGTTTTTTTCCCTTGAGAAATGAGAAAAAACCAAAAAGTTCAATTAAAAAACTTCATTTTCAAAAAAAAAGTTTATTTTTGCCAAAAATACTTTTTGAATGAAAAATTTTGACCAGCTCTAAGTAGTATCGTTAACATTATAAAGGTGGAGAAATTGACAGTCATGACACAGGAAGCCTGGGACAGAGCTTGGAGGAGAATTGAGGTCTTTTGCTAGCACGTGCTAAAGCTGAGCCACTGGACCACACTTGTTTCTGCTGAGCAGAGCTGCCAATGAGCTGCTGTTGAGAACACTCCTAATACCATCATTTGCTTGCCTATTTCCTCCCTGTTTATTCATACCAGCTAGCCAACTACAACAGTTTGCTTGCCTGGCTAATGTGAGATGAACTTTCACCCAAGCCAGCCTGAAAGAGGCAGCTTGATAAACAGAGCTTGATCCAGCAACCAACTGATGACCACTTTAGATTCTCTGGTTTAAGCCAGAAGATACGTTTATTTTATGACACAATCGAGCGGCCTGACAATTCTTATATATTGTGCATCACAAAGGAAAGATGCAAAGCTACTGCTCAGAATAGGGCTTGAATCACTGCTAGAATTCCACTGGCAGATGTCAACCACTGGGGTAGGAAGACATGCACAACCTCTATTCTTCAGCCTTGGAGTGAGCCGGAGGTGGGAAGCACATAATCGCAAGCCATGCACAAACTCTACTCCACAGGTGAGGAAGAACCAGAGCCAGCCATGCAGATCAGAAATCGGGGGTGGCAAGATGGAAGGAGGGTGATTTGGGGCTAGGGCACCTGGAAGATATGATGAGTCTCTTGGCCAACCTCTGTCAGTAAGGCTGCTATAAAGCTCTGACTCTACTTTCAAAATGCCCTCCTGTGATATGAGCTTGGCAAATTGCACCTTCTGCACCTGTGAGGATGCCTGAAACTCATACTCTTTCACTTCCAGATTGCAAGGATATTTAAAGGCGGCTTTGGCTTTCCCTGCATAGTACTTCCCCTAATGGTTATTTTACCAGTTTCTAGAGTTAGACCCAGAAGGAGAGAAATAGAGACCCGCATAGACCGATTCTCAGATGGCTCAGAACTATTAAACTACCCACTTCCTCCCTACAGCTGTTAAAGTAGGGAGCATGATAAAGGGCACAACTGGGGCTTCCCTGTACCCTAGGGATTTCTGCCTGCCATAGTGGTCTGTTGAGGCAATTAGCAGGTCGCAAAGGCAGAGCAACCTGCAAGCTGCTTTAACTTTTGCAAGAGACTGCCCTGGTGCGAGTGACCCTAGGACAAGGGCATTGCACAAGGCATATTTGAATGGCTTGCCAAGCTACAGCTGAGGGTCTGCCCACTGAGTCAAATCAGGCATCCTAAGCATGGTATGTTTTCATCAGTTCGTGTGAGTTCCAGCCCAACAGCCACATTTTTCCACAAACGATATGAATTTAGAACTATGGCTGTAGAGTGTAGACCATTGTATTTTCTTACCTCTTTATACAACTGTAACAAAGAAATGCCTGTGGTTCTTTTTTCTGCACACCATAAGAACAGGATTTTCAAAGCTGCCTAGTGTATTTGAATGCCCAATTCCTATTAATTTTTAATGGGAATTAGGCATCCAAATCTCATAGATGGCTTTAAAAATCCCACTCTAAAGGTCCTGTATAATGCACTAATCCATGTTGTTATAGACTAGATAGAAAATGGGTCTGATTCTCCACTTCCTTGCTCCTTTATAATGTCGTTTACATCTGTGCAATGTGGATGCAAAATGCTAGCTTTCAAAACTGGATAATATTTTACACCCACTTCTTACTTTTTATGGCAGGTGTAAACCGGATGCAAGGCAAGGGAAACTCAATCCCACAATTATCAAATACAGAAAATGCCACATTTTAAAAATCAAAGTTTTTCAACATGTTTCCTGCCTGAGATCCACCATACTGATAGCAGTCACCTATGTGCTTTTGTGGCTAGGGGAAAGAGTAAATTGATAATTGAAAGCTGAATAATTGAAGTTAACAGAATGGAGGACAAAGAGAAAAATAAGCTTCTATGGCAGTTCGTACTTCTAAACATAGACATTAAAAAAATGGGGTTCCACATTAATGTTTATCAACCTCTTCCATATCAAATATATTCAGTTTAGAAGGAAAAATATGTTTGGGGGTTATTGCCCTTTAACTTCCAGTCCTGCAAGCTAAGCCAGGGATCTGAAAGTCAATAATAATAATAGTTCTTCAGTCCAAATTATGCCTTCAGTGATACCTCAATAATCCCATTGTCTTCTATAGGTTTACACAATTGCCATTGTATAATGTACAATAATAATGTATAATGCCAATGTTTAATGCACCAGCAGGGTCAGAATCCAGTGTATATTCACTTTGCTGGTATGGTGCCTTGGAAGGGCTAACAGGAGTAAAAACCAGTTAAAGTTATTTTAGACACTCGGGGTGTGAAGATATGACACAAAGAGCAGCTATGTTAAATAACAGAGTGCCAACTTTATAGTCACTTTTCAGAGTAGAAATAAGAATTAATCTAGCAAATTAACTCTACATCTCCAATAAACTGAATAAATAAGTTTATTTCTTACTATACTAATTTGTATGATAAAAAATATGGATCCACCCTCCCCACAATATGTATGTACTTTCAATTACCAGAAAACTACACATATTTAGGTGGCATCTTGAAATCCAATATATAAAAAAACCAAGGGGTAATTAAAGTAAGCAATGTGAAGTAAATAATCTTAAATTTCATAATTTAATTTCAAATTTAATCATCTTTAAATTACAGTTATAATGGCTACATTTCATGGCGAAGGACTGAATATGGAAAAATTATGAGGCTCAGGGAATAAGAGTTGATTGTTAGTGACAGGGTTAGGAGTCACATGCCAGGTAGAAAAGACAGCTCTCATCTTGAGATGAGATTTGAAGAGAGAGAGAGAAAGAGAGAGAATTAGGTGCAGTGAGGCTGTTACAGATGATGCTAGCCCACTCTGACAATGAAACAAGATGAAGACACGGAAAATGTGTGGAATTTTAACAGTGTAAGGATCAGGAAGAAATTATATCAGACTGGTGAGAAGAGAAGATTCCTGGAGGGTCTTGTAGTCTAAGAGGTAGATTCTGAAATGGAGAGAAAAGCAGTAAACATTTGACTATGCGGTGTAATGTGGACAACAGGCCGATTAGCAGTATTGCATGTTTGAGAAGAAGTGTGTAAATACTGATCTTCAGGGTCTTCATCCAAATCCCACTGAAATCAATGGCTACCTTTTTAATGACTGGGGTGAGAAGTGGATCAGATCCCAGGGCACCACGTTACTAGTAGGTAAGGTTGCAAAACCATGCACTCTAGACAAGGATGAGGTTACTGGGCAATGGTCCCTTTAAGGACTGAAATTCCAGAGAAGGGATATTGAATTAGCCTTGCACTGGATGTGCAGTATGACTAAATTCTAGGTTATATTTATGGGTTGTAGCCTGTATACTCTCATAGGCTTTATAGCTGATAAGAAAAGAGGGAGGACGTGGGATAAAAGGACTGAATGTATTAAAGTAACTTTAATTTAAATGAAAGATTAAAGACAAGAAGAATTAAAAAGGCCCGAAATATATTATTTTAATTTAACTTGTTCTTCAGATGAAACAAGAGATAAAACAAATATTAATTATTCATATAAAGAGCCATGTCCATTGGTTTAGTAATTTTAAAAAATTTCATGAATGTGGCTTTTATACATTTAAAAATGTGTAAAACTTTATGAACATGAACCATGTAATGAGATAAGGTTATCAAAAATAGCAATACTCCATAGTACATATAAAGGCAGAATCTTAATAGTTGAAACCATATCTATTTTATGAGCACACAATAAAAATCCCAACATAAAATGATTATAAGACTCTGACTTTAACAAAATCACAGAGATTCAGAGTTAAAGTTTATGATCCTTTCTTAATTTACCCTCTGACGCTAAGGGGGTGCTACCTACTTGTGTAAATAGGAGATTGGGATTAAAACTTCTGGTTGGTATTTCTGACTTGCTGTATGGTATTGGGCAAGACACCCTCCACACCTTCTTATCTTCCATTGACTATAACTGGAGTTGGGGGTGTTCAGCCCTCATGACAATCAGATTCGTCACTTCTTTGTGTTTGTCTAAAATAGAGTGTTTGTGGTCTCAAGTTAATCGATTGACATTTACACTCGTTAGCTAACATGACAGTACATGTTAGGCTTGGCACGCCACCGATGTTTGTTCCAGGAAAATGCATATCATTTACACTAGGGCTCAGCCTACGCCACCGTCATTTGGGTCTCAGTTTATTGATGTGGGTTTAATAAAAAAGCATCCCCACTCTTTGTTCTTGGGCCCCATATCACCACAATCTTCCTTCAATAAAATGGGCTGAATGGGACTTCCTCCAAAGCCTTTTTTTTTTGGCCTGGGCCCAAGAGTTTGTGTAAACCAAAACCCTAATCTTTTCCCAACATGGGCTGACATTGATGCTTCTACAGCACTCAATGGACCAGACAGTGCCAGCTGAGGAGTCAAACCTGGTTCTGGCATGTGATTGGGCTATCAGGGCAGTTCATTACATAAAACTATTTTACATCTAATTTCTGCTGTTTTAGGCCTGGTCTACACACAGTTGCACTGCTTTCACTAAATTGTTGCACTATCACACCTTCAGTTAAACTAGTGAAATCTCTTGGTGGGGACAACCCCTTGTTTTTCTTCTTCTTCTTACCATAGTATATATACTAAAGAATCTTCCCTTGGCTCCACACTGTTAAGGTTCTTCAACTGATATTTTAATCAACTCCATCAAACCTTTACAGGGATTTTAGAATGCACTTTGCAAAACCATTGTATTGCAAGCTACTTTTCAAAGCTAAATCATGTGGCCAAAACACTAGCACAATCTAATGGCCAGGTACAGCTTTGATTTAGATGCACATCTCCCAGTGACATCAGTGGCATTTATCTCTATAGGCTCATGGCTTCTGTGAGGAGAAAAAGAAAGCTCCAGTGGTTAAGGCACTAGTTTAAAATTCAGATTATTGGGGTTCAAATCCTTGCTCCACCACAGACTTCCTGTGTGATCTTGGCTAAGTCTGTACTTCACAGGGGTAAAAATACACTAAAGATTATTGTGAGGTGCTGATACTACAGTAATGGGTGTAGCATAAGCATCCGTGAGACAGGGGCTTGAGAACTTTCGGACTCAACATTTCAAAGCACCGTGCAAGGAGTTATCTGGGTGAGTCTCCTTGAGGTTAATGAATGTCACATTACTAAATACCCTCACACTGAACGTGAAATCTGAGCCCCATTGAAGTCAAAGGAAGGTTTGCCTCTGACTTCAATAAAGCCAGGATTGCACCCAGATCATTTAATTTACCTCTATGTGCCAGCAAAGTTTCACTTGTGTTTATATATACATATATATATATCATAAAGCCTGAGAATAATTAACTTCATCTATTGTGCTCTCAGGCCACGATTTTCAGTTGCTTTGTTTCTGCACCAAAAACAGGGAGATGGGTGTGGGAAAGATGGCTTTACAGTCCACTATATTCTTGAGCTATCAGGGGCCTGTCTGACTCTGTAGGGGCTGGGGGCAGCTAAAAAGACCTAGAGTTCCTCATGCCCATTCCTCACCTCAGGAATGCCCTGTATGCCGAAAGCTGTGAAGGGGGCCAGCATAGAACGGTTCCACTAGCTTTACATGAGCTGTGGGATCCCTTTATGCAGTGAGGCATTTCCCAAGGACTGTTTCTGTGCCTATTACACCAGATGATACCCAAAGAGTCCAAGCTTAATCGCCATGTGCAAGAATGATGCATCCATAACAAAAGGTGTAGTGCAGGATCCCCACTCCCCAGCATAATTCCAGGGCAGAAGTTCATAGTTTAATGAAATATGCACACAGCATAGAAAAGATTCACACACAGGAAAGTAAGCAGTGGAAGTGAAGGTGTGGAGATCATGATTTTTGTGTCATACACCCATTTGTTTCTTCATGCCACTGTGTTTCCTCCTTGTATTATCCCTGCTCATCTCTTTAGATTGTGAGGTTTTTTGGTTAGGGATTTTGTTCATTGTAAAACACCACGTACACTTATATCACTTTGAAGATAATAGAATCATAGAAATGTAGGGCTGGAAGGGACCTCAAGAGGTCATCTAGTCCATCCCTCTCATTGAGGAAGGCCCAAGGAAACTTAGACTATCCCTGACAAGGGTTTGTTCATCCTCTGAAGACAGGGATTCCACATTGGATTCCTATTCCAAAGCTTAACACCCCCTATCGTTACAAAGCTTTTCCTAATATCTAACCTAAATCTTCCTTGCTGCTTCCTTAAGCCCATTACTTCTTATCCAATCTTCAGTGCACATGGAGAACAATTGTTTGCTATCGTTTTTATAACAGTCCTTAATATATTTGTTAGTCTTCTTTCCCAAGATTAAACATGTCCAATTTTTTTAACCTTTCCTCAGAGGTCAGATTTTTCTAAACCTTTTGTCATTTTAGTTGTTCTCCTCTAGCCTTTCTACAGCTTGTCCACATCTTTCAGAGAGCTTGTCCAGATCAAAATTAATTTACAGCAAGATGGGGTGTGAATCTACCCCACAGTAGCCTACTGCAGACTAACCATCCATGGGGACCTTGCTGACATGCATTAATAGCAGGTTAAAACACTTCGATCCAGTCCTCTTTGAAGCAGGATTACTCAGATCACATCATCACACTATTAATGTACATCAGCAGGGTCCACACAGACAATGAGTTAATGGCAGGCCAGTTTGCCACAAACTAAATGTTTGTCTATATAAGACTTTAATAATGATAAGTGCAATAGCTATGGCATTTTTGTTATGCTACAATGTGTCAAAAAAGTATCTGAAACCAAACAGAACATTTTTCCCTTTGACTCTTTATTTTCTTAAAAAGCCAATCAAATTTAAATGAAATCTTGTATTTAAATCTCTGTATATATTAATGCTGAGTTTCAGCATGAAGCAAATTAAATTGGCTGAAATAGGCTGTACCATAAAATCCATCCTTAATAAGGGGATGGCAATAGAAATACTAAGAGATCTCCATATGACAGAAACAAATCATAAGATTTATCTTGATCTTGTTTGTGTTCACGTCAGAAATACCAAACACAAGCCTATTTCCTTCATGCTCACAGTGATATATTATTCATGGATCACATTTAAAATGGAACTAATAATTTTAAGACAGATGCAACAGTTGTGTGCATAGCTGTTGCCCTGAATGAATTCAGTGACATACTCAGGGATCCAGTTTGCACAAAGCATTGAAATTACCAATAGTCTGTGGTTTGAAAATAGCTGACTTTTGACCCACCCAGGCTAGAAGACCTGATGTCGCTGAGATAGTGAAAACAAGGGCATCTGAGAAATTGACTAGATATAGAAGTAACATTCACGCTTGACTAAAAAGCATTGGGGAAGTAATAAAATTGGTTAGCTGATTGGGAACCCTAGAGGAGTTTGTCACAAAACAGGAAAACACTGTTAAACTGACATTTACTCAGCAAGCTGCTGAACAGAAGTGCTTGGGGTATGCCCTACACTGAAGCAAAATGCCAGAGTTGTATAATGATCAGACTTTGATGGATCCAACTGATGCCCCAAAGGCTGTTCTTCTGTTTATTTCTTCCGTCTGATCCTTCTCCCTGATTTGATTAACTATTTTTAAGTGTCTGTTTTCCTTTTGAACGGTGTAGTAAGGCTCAGCAAATACTCCAATTCAGTGTCTTTCCGATTCCAGACATTATGTATTTGTTAAAGTGACAACAGCAACTGGAAATCTAATCATGTTGTACTATTTTAAAATATTGGTACCCCTTTTGACCTGAGTGCTTAACCAAAAATTCAGAATCTTTTTTGCAGGTTGTTTCAGTTAGGGAGAAAACCTGTTAATGAATTCAAATGGTTTTTTTGATGCAATCTGGTTTATTTACAAAGAATGTATGAAGTCTTGCTTCCCTGAACACAGTGGGACATACATACATTCTTTGACAGCAAGGGGTAGCATCTTTGCCCTGAGTTCCAGTCAGCATTCTGCCCAAAACCTCTCTTTCTTTCTCAGTTTTTCTCAGGGCCACACTCCTAGTATTTCTTCTGACTGTGTCCCTGGCTTTTTCTGTCTTGGCTTCTCCATGTCAGTTTTTGTGATGTTTCTGTCTCTCACACCCATCTGCTAAAATAATACCCAGCCAACCTCACAGCCTCTGTCCAAATTGTTCAAATTCCTGAGTGGCCTCATATGTGCCTTTATTTTGGGCAATGACGTGTGCCTAAGTTTGGTCAGAGGCCCCTGTTGTTTCAACTATTTGCTTCCATAAAAGAGTTTATGCAAGTCCTATCTTAAATGAAGGAGGGTAGTTGCAAACATGCATACAGATTCAGTGGTTTAACCAATTGCGTAACAATATTTCCTCTTCCTCTCTGTGTGAAAGATCCACACAGATAGAAGAGGAAACTCACTATACAGGTGCGACAGTGAAACAGATGCATAGAATACTTGAAAATATATTTCAGGACACAAAGGGCCAGATACTCAACAGGTGTAAATCAGCATATTTCCATTTAAGTCACCACTGCTACATCCATTTACACCTGCTGAGGATCAGTCCCATTGTGCTTTATGATAATAAAAAAAACTAAAGGTGAAATTCATTCAAGCTAAAGTTGTACCCACACACCTGTCTATAGCAGTGCTCAGTTCCATGTATCCCACTTCTAAAACATTTCTCTAGAGACAGGATGAAACACAGGAGGATTTTGAATTTACCGAATTTCAAATGCTGTAGTTAATGCACTAGAAGTCTGTCTGATCATATATTTCAGAGTCGGATGAGGCTTTGTCTTGACTAGAATTCTAAGGTGTTTTGCTAGCAGGTGTTAGGCAACACCTTCCAACTAACACTTTCTACAATGCTACAGAGGACAAGGCATTGTAGACTTTAATGTATACTAAGATGGTCAAGCTGAACCCTAGTGGGGTGCCTAGACTTCAGCTTGGCACATGAGCAGTTTAGGATGAGTTACAGTGCCTTATCTATGCTAGAATTTTAAAACATGTTCGTTAGCATGTACGAGCTAACTCCTAACAAGACATCTTTCAGTCCTAATCAAGACAAGCGAATGCCAAAGCTTAAAAACTTCAGCTGCTTTCCACTGCAGTGTTACCAAAGAAGGACCAAAGTTGTCTTTCAGGTACCAAAGCATTTAGGGTTTTGTACACTTAAGACACCTTAAATGGCCCTCAGAAGTGAATGAAGGTGAATACTCATGATAAAGGTGCAGGGGAGTGAAAGAAGGTCTGAAGTCTCAGAGGTGGAAAATAAAGTGATCCTCATCATCGCTAACATAAAATAAATGTTTTTGGGGAGAAATACTGCTCTCATTGTAATGGTTTTTTCTGTTGTACTGCCAGTAACTCTGAGAACCTTTTCAACTAATGGAAATAACACCAGCTTTCAGATGACCAAAATTCATAACAGTACTTACCTTTGTTCCCCTTTTTAAAGAGGACCCAGAGAATTAGAGACCAGCCAGCATAACTTTAATACCTGGAAAGACACTGAAACAAATTATTAAACAATCAATTTGTAAGCACCTGGAGGACAACAATAAGTAATTGCCAACATGGATTTGCCGAGGGCAAAGCATGCTAAGCCAAACTAATTCCCTTGACTGGGTTACTGGCCTAGTGGATGGGGAAAAAGCTGTAGCCATGATATATCTTGATTTCAGTAAGGCTTTTGACCCAGTTCCACATGACATTCCCATAAGCAAACTAAAGAAATGTAGTCTACATGTAATTACTATTAGGTGGGTGCACGATTAGTTGAAAGATTGTACTCAGAGAGTAGTTGTTAACAGTTTGCTGTCAAACTGAGGGAGTGTATCTAGTGAGATCCCATAGGGATCAGACCTGGGTCCAGTACTTGTCAATATTTATATTAATGACTTGGATAATGGGGTGATTATGCTTTTAAAATTTGTGGATGAAACCATTCAGCGTGGTGTTGATGTTATACTTATAAAATAAACAGCTTTGGGCCTACACTGAAAGCACTTTAGAGGACATAATTATAATTCAAAACAACCTTGGCAAATTGAAGAATTAGTCTAGATCAACAAGAATTATAAATACGAGTGCAAAGTGCTACATTAGGAAAGAAAAAAAATCAAATGCACAGCTACAAACTGGGGAATAACTCGATAGGTAGCAGCACAGCTGAAGAGGATCTATAGTGTTATAGTGGATCACAAATTGAATGAGTCAATAATGTGTTGCAGTTGCAAAAAAAGGCTAACATCATTCTGGAGTTTATTCACAGGAGTGTTGCATGTAAGACATGGGAGGCAATTTTCCCACTCTACTTGGAACTGGTGAGGCCTCAGCTGGAGAACTGTGTCTAATTCTGGGTGCCACACTTCAGGAAAGATGGACAAACTGGAGATGAGCTGCAAAAATGATGAAAGGTTTAAGCAAACCTGACCTAGGAGAAAAGTTTGCAAAAATTGAGCATGTTTAGTCTTGAGAAAAGAAGACTGAAGGGGAACCTGGCAACAGTCTTCAACTATATTCCAGGATGTTATAAAGAGACTGGTGATCAATTGTTCTCTATGTCCACTGAAAGTAGGACAAAAAACAATGGGCTTAATCTGCAACAATTTAAATGTATGTTAGATATTAGGAAAAACATTCTAACTATAAGGGCAATTAAGTACTGGAATTCAGTACACTTATCATTGGAAGTTTCAAGAATAGGTTAGATAAACATCCATCCGGGACAGTCTAAATACACTCGGTCTTGCCTCATCGCAGGAGGCTAGACTTGATGACTTCTTAAGGACTCTTCCAGGCCTATATTTCATTGATTTAATGAAAACAACATGGGGATATAATTTGTAGGTTTTATAAAATCACATGCATAAGAGTAGATTCAAATATCAGAGAACAACATTTTATACGCTATGTCAAGCTGTCTGGAGTATCTCACAAACATGGGTGTAAATGTCAGGGCAGGCTGTTACAAACCAGGACCTCAATCCCAAACTGGTTGTGTGTTCTATAATTAGATTTCACCAACTATCTACTATATTCACCGCTATAATTAGATTTCACCAAGTATCAAGTGTGAACTCCTAGAGCACTATGACAGCCTTAACATGGAGCCACAGATGCTCCTTGGCGCTCTGGTCTGTCTAGCCACATAGGCAAGCTTGTCTTTGTGATAAATGGTCCCTTACACCAAAAATCACATAACTATTCAGGTTACTCCCAGTCCCAAAAGACCAGTCATCTACCCCAGGTCGAGTGCACTCCCTAGATATTTCAAAGACAACACTTGTAGCCAATCCTATAATAAACTAACTAACGATTTGTTAACTAGAAAAAAGAAATGTTATTTACAAAGTTAAAGCACATACACATATAAATGAGCTTTTGTCTTAGGTTCCAAAACATAAGAGAAGCTGATGTAATATGCAAACTTTAAGTCCCCTAAGGCTAACCAAAGCTAAACAGCAGGGGAACCCTTGCTTATGCTTAGAAGTCTTGCCTTTTCCCTGAAGTCCCAGTAGCACAGGGATGATAATCTCTGTCAGGAAGAAATTTTTATTCCCTTCCTCCCGAATTCAAGCTGTCATGGGATGAGCATTTGTGCATGTCTCCTCTTCATGGGTGTGGGGAAAACAAAGTCTTTTGTCCACTGATGATCCACAATGCTTTATCATGTGTCTATAGGCCTTCTTTTGTTGGGCAGAAGATGACTCCTCGTGTGGTAACATAGTATTTTACATTTCATAATTCTTTTGACTGTGAGTTTCCAGTTTCATAGCAAAAACTTTATAGTTACAAAGCAAACACTTAAATATTAACTTATAACATGGGATACAGATGTTGTAAATGAGATTAATACATGAAGCAACTAACAAGCATTTTATAAAGCCCAAACACTAAACACGTCTATAAATCAAACACCTACTTTAACCATACTAACACAGATGAGCCTGACTGGTTTTCAGCTATGCATTTATCAGTGTTCAGTGAGGCCTAGGGGCCTTGACATGAGCCGTCACCTGGTCTGCCAGCATCACAACCTACGCTATATTATGTTGTTCTCTACATATTATGATATTACACTGCACTTGATATGTGAAGTGCCTCAACAGCTTTGACAATGTTTGAAATAACAGTTTTATTACAACGCGTGAGCTTTTTCTTAAAAAAACCCCCCAAAACTTGCATATGATTTGTCTGATTGCTGTGCTTTTTTGGGGTGGGGCTTTTTATGGCTTAAATTTTCGGCAGATTTGTGTTTGCATAACAGATCATAAAAAAAAGTAAAACAAAATATTTCCATTGCGGTTTTGACAATTATAGGACTTACGGCAAATGTTTAAAACTTAATAGAGACGTGTTGGTGGGATCACATAATACTGAAAGAAAGTGGGAGGAAAAAAGCTTTGCAAATTTAGGCATGGTGTTTCTAAAGCAAAAATGGAGTAGTTAATGAGCTCATTTACACATCAATGCCCAGAATGCTCCTCATTCCAGTAACCAGGGTTTGGGAACAAAGTGAGAGTGTAGCTATGTTTACATTGTTTGGCAAGGAAGAACTGTGGAGAGCATTCTCTACCTTTTGCTGCTATAGTTTTTGAGCTTGCATTTGACTATGTAGTCATCTTTACCAAAGGTTTAAAATGTAAACATTAAATTTTAATCTTACCTTAAATCTTAAACGTTTCCTTTGCATTTTAAATCAGCATTGCAAAAGCAATTAGGTCCTGGTATATTGTACTGGAAAATAATAAGCCATTTTTATTTTAAGTACTTAAAGCATCAAAGAAGTTTATTTAAAATATTTTTATACTCCTGCAACTCATGCCTCAACAAAATCAAGGTGCTTAAATGGGAATTGACTAGCACTACCAAAAAGGATCCTGTTATGATTCTTATTTTAACATCTCTAAAATGAAACTGCTTTACAGGATGTTAGCAGCAGCAGATCATTCTCATTTGGCTCTTTTAAAATTCAAGCCAGGCCAGTGTCCTATTATTTCTGGCCTTCTTAGTGTTCATTATTATAGTACCATCTGTTAGTACCAGAATAATTGAGATTGTGTCAGTGTTTCCTTCACAAACTCCCTATTTTCATGGTTATATAAATCACACATAATAATCTGCTCTTGGCTGAAAGAGGAAATTTGAAACAAATAATCTGTTTGGCTATTTATTTATATATTATGTGTATGAAACATATAAAGGTTCTTTGTTTCCAGATACATTTTTACACTCATATCATTCAAAAACAACTTCTGATTTGTACTTTAAATTTTGCAGATACTGTATCATCAAAGGAGTGTTAGTGACCCCTACATTTAAATTGCTTGACCTTTTTAAACTGTTTTTCTGCCTTTTTTGGAAGCTCTCTAAAGCCTCTACAGTTGATAGGCAGAACTTTAAATTTAGCCTGGGGATAGTCCTAGGATGAGAGAAGTACCTTTTGTTCACTTTGTGAAGATCTGTTCAGATATGGCTGAGTTGTTGAAAATCATTATTTGCTCTCTGCATTATTCTCTACCCCAACATTTCCTGTGACTGAACCTATGCACAGAGTTAAACTGCTGGAGAGGAAACAGACAAAATAGGCCATCGGCATGATGCTCATCTTCCTCCCTCTCCCATCAAAACACCATCTGACCTAGAGGAATGTATTGGGAACATATTTCTGTTACAGAAAGTGGAGGAAACAACCTGTGGGACAGCCATTTGAGACTTGATTCTGACCAATAAGGAGGAATTGACAATGAATCTGAAGGTGGATGGCAATCTGGGTGAAAAGTAATCATGGAATGATAGATTTAATTATTCTAAGGAAAGGAAGGATTGACAACAGCAGAATAAAGACAATGAACTTCAAAAAAGCAGAACTCGAACAAACAGATAACTGGTAGGTAAGGTCCCATGGGAAGCAAATAAGGGGAAAAAGTAGCTCAGAAGAGCTGACAGTTTCCTATGGAGACAATATTAAAGGCACACCTGCAAACTATCCCAATGCGGAAGAAAATTTTTAAAAAAAAATAGTAAGATCAGCATAGCTTCACCAGGAGCTCTTTATTTAGCTGGAAAAGCAAAAAAGAAACTTACAAAAGGTGGAAACTGACAAATTGCTAAGGAGTACAAGAGAATAGCACATGTTTGTAAGGAGAAAATCAGAAAGACTAAGGCATGCACTGAGTTACATAAAAGGGAAAACAAAGAGTTTTTAAAATACATTAGGAGCAAGAGAGGAATAAAAAGTGTATGTCCTCTACTTAGCAGGGAAGGAAAGCTAATAATTGCCGACAAAAGGCTGAGGTGTTTTATGTATTTTGCTTCAGTTTTATTAAAACGGTTAATAGTGACCCAGTACTCAACACAGTATTAGCGAGAGGAAGGAACACATGCCAAAATAAGGAAAAGAACAGGTTAAGGAATATTTAGATAAGTTAAATACATTCAAATTGATAGGGCCTGATAAAATTCATCCTAGGGTACTTATGGAACTAGCTGAAACAATCTCAGAACTTTTAGCAATTATTGTTGAGATAACTGTGCTAGGAGTCAGGAAGACACTTTATGTCCCTGAGAAGTGAAGAAGGGCAAACATAATATCTATCTATAAAAGGGAACAAAGAGGACCCCAGAAATTATAGATCAGTCAGCCTGACATTGATACCT
>ML675604.1:25037760-25060004 GCA_007922155.1 Mesoclemmys tuberculata | reverse complement strand
ATACCTGGAAAGATATCGGAACAAATTATTAAACAACCAATTTGCAAGCACCTAGAGAATAATAGGATTATAAGGCATGGCCAGTATGGATTGGTCATGAACAAAGAATGCCAAACCGACCTCATTTCTTTCTTTGACAGGGTTACTGGCCTAGTGGATAGAGGGGAAGCAGTAGATGTGCTATATCTTGATTTTAGTAGGGCTTCTGACACAGTCCCACATGCCAGTCTCATAAACAACCTAGGGAAATGCAGTCTACATGAAATTACTATAAGGTAGGTGCACAGCTGGTTGAAAGACCAAATTCAAAGAGTAGTTATCAATGGTTCACTGTCCAACTGGGATGTCATATCTAGTGGGGTCCTGCAGGGGTCAGTCCTGGATCTGGTACTATTCAATATTTTTATTAATAAGTTAGATAATGGAGAGGAGAGCAAAAAAGTGATCAAAGGTTTAGAAAACCTGACCTAGGAAGAAAGGTTTAAAAAAAAAAAACAACTAGGCATGTTTAGTCTTGAGAAAAGAACACGGATAACCCTTTAACATTTGAAGAATGTTATTAATTATGATCAGTTCTTTCCCTAACCATTGAAGGTAGGCTAAGGAGTAATAGGATTAATCTGCAGCAAGGGAGATTTAGGTTATATATCAGGAAAGCTTTCTAACTAGAGAGGTTGTTAAGCTTTGGAATAGGCTACCAAAGGAGGTTGCGGAATGGCCATCATTGGAAATTTTTAAGAACAAGCTGGACAAAAGCCTGTCAGGGATGGTCTAGGCTTACTTACTGGATCAGCCTCAGCGCAGGGGGCTGGACTTGATGACTTATCACGGTCCCTTCCAGCCCTACAAGTCTCTGATTCTGTCGTTCTAAGGTACACTGTACTAGGAGTCAGGAAATTATGAACTCTAGATCACTTCTACAGACAGACATCAACAATTCTGTACACTTCACAGTCTTTATTATTGAAGAAGGCCTCATTACTCATTGGGAGTTTACCCAAAGTCACTTCTGGCACAGCTGATGATAAAACCCAGGTCTCTCACAGGTAATCTGCTAAACCTATGTGATTGGCTATGCAGACAGTACAAGGGGGCAAAGCTTGTATTCGTAACCCACTAATTGAATGCTACACATCCACTGCTAATTGCTGGTTTAAAAAGGAGAACAGTATATTTCTGCTGCTACTTAATGTATTTATTCCTCTAGCTAAAGCAGCAGAAGTTTGTGGTGCAGGTCTAGAGTTCAAACCTTGCTTATGATGCACATAATAGTCTAGAAATAGTTTTGTGTTTGGGAAATTTCATTTAATACAGGTTTTTAAGGTATATTACTAAGATTGCAAAGCCAAGCCCTGAAAAGTTAGGAAATAGCAGGCTTATGGCTGCCCACACAACCTTAATTTTTCTGCATTGTGTATAAGTATTGTCATATATGATAATGTGCAATTTTTCCTGGAGGACCCTTGTCTCTTTTGAAAGTTAGGATTGACAGGGCTCGGGATGTGCCTTGGCTCCTTTGTTGCAGAGGTGGGAAGGTGTGTGTGAATGAGGGGATTGCAGGAGGAGAAAGGCTGGTGTCTTGGTTAAGGCAGTTGCATACCAACTTGGAGTTTTGGTTTTCTCTCTGCCACCGGCTTTTTATGTAATGCTGGACGAGTCCTGTCAACCAAAATTTGTCAGTGGTCATCACTAATTGCGTGTGCCTCATATTCTGGGTGCCTGACCTGACATATGGAGTCTGATTTTCAGAAATGCTGAGCACTCACAACTGCCAATAAAGGGAACTGCAGCTCCTTTAGCAGTCAGAGAGAGGTCTGGGGAAATAAGCACAGGTGTAGGCATCAAGAGGCCCCGTGTTCTAACTTTGATTCTGTCACAGATTTGTTGTGTGGCTTCAGGAAAGTCACTTTGCCTTTATGCCTCAGCTTCTCCAATGGAAGTGGAGATGACTGAGTAAGTAGGCCTGCAAGAATTAGATTTTTTTCCAGTAAACAGCAATTTCACTGCCCTGACAGAAATCTACAAAAAACATTTCCATCAATAATCAAAATTTAAGATAACAAATGCTGATTGAAAACTTAGTTTGATTTAAGAATATTTATTTTGTATATTTTGACATGAGGTTGACAATGTGTGTTTTAATGGTTATAAAGGTTTAACTTTTTATATCTGTGTCTACTATCATTAAATAATTGTCTGATTCCTCCATTATCTGTCCCCCAATAATTTCCTCCAGCTGAAAATTTAAATAGATAAAAATAAAAAATGATTAAAGATAGAGATTGATATTATCTGTCAAGATTCTGTTTAAAAAACTCAAATTCTGCAAGACCTAGATGTAAATAAACAGAGAATGAGGCCCTATTTTTTTTAGTTTGTACCACTGTGAAAAGTAGAAGTAAGGAGGCAAGAAACAACCCATGTTGGAAGAATGTAAGGGAGGAGATTCTGGTGGTGTTAGATTAGAAGAGGCCAGTGATAGATGCGGAGGAAAAGGGATAAATGAGAGGAGAGATGTAAAGGATGCAGACTTCCAGGTGGATAAAGGAAAGAATGAGTTCCTTGAGTTCAAGGCAGCAATAGTGTTTGTGTGTCAGTAGCAAAGTGGATGGAAGGGAGAGGCTTCAGACTTTATCACAAACTCCCCACTGCAGCTCCTTCAGTCCCTGCACTGGTGGTCTAGTAAACCCAGGTATCAGGAAACATAAGAACATCCACACCAGGTTGGACCAATGGTTAATCTAGGCCAGTATCCCCTCTCCAACAGTGGCCCACACCAGAGCTTCAGGAGGAACGTACAGAACAGGGTAGTTGGAGTGATCCACTCATCTTCTCTTTCTGGCTTCTGGCAGTCAGAGGTTTAAACAAAAATAGGCTTAGTCCCTGTAAGATGCAAAGTGCTGTGAACTTCCACAAATAGAGGCATTTCAAGCTTTTTACCTGCATCTGCTGTGCCATTTTTTTTAACCCAGTGGCATTGCTGGCACAAGTAGAGTTGTCAGGAACTAGAATTACACCATTCCATAGATCACCCGAGTAGTGCAGAATACCAAGGAAAAGGAGACAAGCATTTTTATCTCAGCCTGGAAGAATCAGCAAGTAGCAAATTTAATTTACTCAGGTGTTTATTTTACTCACCCTGATACCAAAGCTGCCTGCATGCCCAGAGAAAGCAGAGTGATCATTACATTATTGGGATCATTCTTGCAATTGGGAACAAGCTTTTCATACTTTGTTTTCTTTTTCCTGCTGTAGTGAATTGGCCAAAATATTATTTCTCTTTATAGCAATGTGTGGTGCAAAAAAATGTTTTTTGAAAATGCCAACTCTGGCTTAATTACAGCTCAATTAGCTCTTAAAGTCTTTTTTTTTATTATTATTATTTAAAATTCCATGCATGATTTTAGGTAGAAGCAACTATCTGGAGGTTAGAATCATAGAAGATTAGAGTTGGAAGGGACCTCAGGAGGTCATCTAGTCCCACCCCCTGCTCACAGCAGGCCTAACCTCAGCTAAATCATCCCAGCCAGGGCTCTGTCAAGCCACAACTTAAAAACCTGCTTCTGTGTTTCTTTCCCACGAAGACGTTCCTTCCTATCAAATTGTCCTATTATACCTAGCTTTTATTTATATTATATAAATACAATGGGCTAATTGATATGGGATGAGGAGCTCTGCAAAACCTCACTCATGGAATTCTAATCGTTCTGTTATGGGGTGAGGACTGTTCTGGGCCTTGTGTAATCAGAAGGAACCGCCCTATGTGTTGTGGGATCTCCATGGCCATTGCAACATATTAAACTAGAGGCCAGAGTCACCCCTGCAATGTTTCCCAACCTCAGGCCATTATACATGTTACAGTGGCATCCAGTATACGCTAGGTACTTTGCAAATATCTAGGGCTCAGGCTTAAGTCTGGCTGCTGACCTGTGAAGGCATAAGACACCCCTTTACTTCCCTTCATGGGCTACTCACAATACCAAGCCCTGTGAGGGCACTGGGGGGAGAAGGAGCAGCCACCATGAAATTGCAATGCCCCCACCTATACAGGTGGGCAGGCAGGGGCAGGGAGTGGAAGGAGCCTGGGCTCTTTCCTCCCAACTGTGCAGCTGAGCTATGTGGAGGGGGAAGTAACATGCCCCAGGAAAGGGGGGAGAGGCACAACTTACTGCTCTCATGGAGCTAGGGGCAAGAAGGGACCAAACTGTGACTCTCGGGGTTTGCCACATATGCAGCCTGGATTGCAAGGTGCCAATCCAGCCCAGACGAAGACAGAACATTTTATGTCCATCTTTGGATTAATGTAACTGGAAGACATTCTTAATATGAATGTTGGTTCTCTATTCGTCTGTCTGGATTGCATTTGGGGTTAAGAGGTACGTAGGTGGGAGAGGACTTGGTTTTTATTCTAGAGTATTAAAATTTCAGAGTTGGTAATCTTTCTCTGAACCCTCTCTACCGACACATGGCTTTGTATTTGTGGCACTACATACTGAGGTCATAAATAAAGGGCCCGATTCCCCACTGTCTTGCACCGATGCAAAGCGAGCAGTGTGAGGGTGCGACAAATCCTTGCTAGTGTTTCATACCCACTTCATTCTGTTGGCAAAGGAGAATCAGACCAATTACTGAGGAAAGAAAAGTTGCTCCATTTTAACAACAACAGAAGTCTACCCATATCTTTGTTGCACTGTCAAAATGCAAGCTTAATAATCTCAAGACCAAAGTCACTCCAGGTATAACTCCATTGACTACAGTGGAGTTACAGAGATTATTATGGCCTCCAGAACTTGAAGCCAATGAAATCTCTTACAAAAGGCTGAAGCATGAGATCGCCAGCAGCAGTATCATACTTCTTAGCTCTGCATAAATAAGAATAACCATCAGCACAACCATGGAGAAGTGACTATAGGTGTCTAAATTAGCAGTTAAAACAATCAAAATAGTCCAAAACATCTGGATGAATGGAATCACACAGCACTACAAAAGCTTTTGACAATTACACTGATTCAACAAGGTGATATACTCTTTTAAATATATTTTAAGTGGGAAGTAAAGTGAAGGCTCAATTTCCAACTGACTTGGCCCTAATTTTGTGGCTGTAGTAATATGGTGTTCTCTGCAGAGTGAATATGAAGTCAATAAGCACAGGAAATAGTAATTGAAGATTAAAGCTTCCTTTATCTTGGGCACATTAAAATGCACTTCTGCCTGGGTTCTGATAACGATGATTATCTTTACTGCATGTAAGTGTGATGGCTGAAGTACCATTATTATTTAGTTCTCATTGTTGCCTGAGAGAACGGGTGCTAGGCACTAAGTCTATTTTTGCCTCCTGTTGGAAGATTAAAGCTTGAAAAATATAAGATAACCCACATTTTCTTCATATTTTATATAAGCGAAACATAAAAAGGCCCTAATAACTGAAGAGATGTTCAGATACCATGGTGATTAACATGGCACAAAAAGAGATAGAAATTCGCTTAGTGAGCTTCTCACACACTGTTTCCAAATCTCAGGGTAACTATAGGTATGGAGAGAAATTTGCTAAGCACAAAACCATAGTGTACCACCTACCTGTTGGCTCAGGCATAGCTCTATCATTTACTGCCATTAAAGCCATGGATCCATCAAAAGGCTGCCTTTCTGTCTAACAAAAGCATTATGAGCCTTAGAACACTATGATGACCTGGTAATAACAACGAATTGTAAAACAGTGAAAGGAAGGAGACATGGGTGTGGCTGCTTTCTACTTTCAGCATGTGTTTTTTGTTGAGAAAAATTGACCCCCTTCCCCTGCTCTGATCTTAGTTCAACATCTCTTACTTTACTCTCACATACTATGTCTTTGTGGGATTACAGCTTCCCACTTAGTAGTATCCAGTTACACTGGCAGTGTGTTATGGAAATATATTTTGCTAGCAGTCCCTGGAAAAGCTCATTCTCTCACTTAAGATTCACAGGGTTAAATTCTCCTCCCTTCCCCCCCCTCCCCCATATTCCACAGACCCTATTCAGCTTCTCTTTTACAGTTTATCATGCGACATGACATCTGTACCTTCCTTTCCTGCCACTTGTCTCTGAACTGTAACATTGAGTGAGGATTCACAGAGATGGAAGTTCTTCTCTGAAGGCCAGATTGTACCTAGATGTTGCACAGCTACATGGGGAAATAAGGGAGAATGCAAAAAGCTTCCTCCCAAGAATCATCCTAGTCGCATTCAAGGGCCAGCAATTACTGCAGTGCCCTCACATTTGCCAGCCACTCCAAATGGTTGCAGTAGGAAGTGAGGCAATGACCCCCCCCCACATACACCTCCCAAAACAGCCAATAGAACAAAGTAGCTGGGTGCACAGGGGAAGTGTGCTGCTTTCTTCTAAGGCCAGTCAATATCTTTAAGGCACAATCTGATCCTGATTATGCAAGCAGATGATGATTCCAATGACCCCAATTTGGCTCAGTAATAAGCAGATTTAAATTATTGTAGGGAGAATTTACAGCAAGTTAGGTTACCTCACACTCTCCTTTATAGAGATTCTGGCAGCCTTTATCTATCATAACATCTATTGTTCGCAGCAGGCCATTAAAGTTTGGCAGGGAGAAAGCCATTAGTCTAGCCACTTTTCTCTTGTCCCATGAAGTTTAATTAGGGTTTGGCTGGAAAATTAACTTTAAATCCCCCCTCCCACTTCCTTTTCTCACTCACATTCCTTAGGAAAATTTTGGCAGCTGCCCCAAAAAATAACTGAACATGAACACTGAAAATAGCTGGGCCTATGCCACAGCCGCTGCACACACTGCACCAAGAACACCTCTGAGTACCCTAGCAACTGCGTGATGGGCATTTAAAGTGCAGTCCAGGCCAGTGAGCGGTTGAGTCACTGCCTATCCAGTAACTCTGGGAGCCTCAAATGCTTTCTACTGTAACTCCTCGGCTGGGATGATCAGTCAGCAAACAAGCATGTGAGTCACACCCTAATTGCAACCCTGTTCCTGCAACTTTGACCCCAGCAGCCTGCCAGCAACACACTAATCACACTCAGGTCTCTACCATCCTTGGTTACAACTAGCAAGGTGATCCCAACACACTCCCCGTCCCAGTGTTCCCAAAATGGTGTGCTCTGTAACATCCAGCCCGCCCCGGACTCTTTAGAGACAAGGTTTCTTTGTTCCTCTAAAGACAAAACCCACTAACTTGCCACACTAACTGGACTTAAAATTCACTTTAATCAGACATAGCACTCATGGTTTAGAAGAACAGTATAACAAGTTAATTCAAATATATTTTCATTCATTAATAAACTTAAAATCCTAAGAGATAAAGTTAGAAATAGTTACAAGCTAACAAAAGTGAAAACGCATCTAGAAGTCTAAAACTTAACATAGCAAGATACAGGCTTTGTTTACAATGGTTTCTCCCACCAATCTTCCTTCTTCCCAACCAGAGTGGACTTTCCCTCGATTAGGGCTTTCCATAGAATTACAAGATGCTGACTTCCTTGGTCTTCCTAGGTGAAAGATCTTTGCCTAAGCAGATTTCTCACCTATATTCAGTTTCCATAGGCTTCAGCTTCCCCCATCTACACTGAAGGACCCATCTTTCTCATCTTGCAAGAGCTCTGGTCTTGTGTGTCTGTCTAGTGATAGATGTTAAAGATGGCTTCTGTCCTTACTTATACCTTCCAAAGTTAAATTACTTTGTGTCAAGAGGCAGGATGACCTCATGCTGCTTTCCCCTTTCTGGGGGTTTCCCATCCTCCTGTACATAAACAGGGCTGTCAGAGGGTGCTGTATTCACAGATCACCAGCACCTCCTCCTGGTTGTTCTGGGATTAACTCTCCAGGCCAACACTCCTTCCTGCAGTTGCAATCGATCAAACTATCTTTCTCACTCTGTGGACCATCTCTCACTCCACACACCTTGGTGCTGCAGCTGCCCCTCAGCTCCCAGCCCCTTTGCCTGCTCACGCAACTGATAAGTGGGTGGGCAGGAGAAATACCCAGCAGAGTCTCCGCGGAACAGCAACCAGCAGACAGCCCCTAGCTACCATCCTCCCTGACCTTCCTCCTGCCCCCACACAGCTCCTAGCTACACCACTCCCTGCACCCTCAGTAGTTTTCAAGCTTTCTGAGCTGAGCCCCTTGAGTTATAATTTTTGGCTGAGGTTCCCCTCCAGCCAAGACCAGCTGGGTGGCTTGCTGAGATGAGTCAGGTGGTGAAGGTGGCACTCCCTCTCCTGGCTCCACCATGCAAAGCTGGTCCAAGTCCCACTTAGTCCTACCCCCTCAAAGTAGAAGTCAAAATACATCAATACGAGAGGGCCACCCCCACTACCCAGCAACCTGAATTCTGGTATCCCACAGGGCTGAAGCCCAGAGCCCCTTGGAGTTTTATGGCATATGAGACAGAGACAGAGACTCCCTACATTAGCACTCAGGGATTCCTACTTCTATCCTTCCTTCCCTCAAGAAAAGTGACTACTACCCTTCTGTTCCCAGTCTCTTGGCTTTATATAAGCCCTGCCTGTTCCCTCACAGGTGAGCTTACTTCCAATTGGTGGCCACCTCATAGCCTAAATAGCTCCCTTATTTGCTGCTTACTTGGTTGATTAGGCATGCCTGGTTTAATTCAACCCTCTCAGAGCCAGTGTGGGAAGTATGCCCCATCACATACACGATTTCAGCATGCTTAATTTACACAGGAGACAGATAAATATCTGCCTTCTCTCCTGTCTGAGAGGGAACCTTGTTTTGTTCTGTTTGGTGAGACTTTAAAACATATCATCAAGTATCCACATTTCCTCATTTAGTGTTAATACATACATTACACAATGATATTGATCACCAGTGTGTTGTTAGCTTTCAGAAAAAACCTCACTCTATATACCCTTATAAGACAATAATATTGAATACATCTGGTTGACTCAAGTGCTTATCAGTTGAGGTTCAGACTCCTGGTCTTTACAGACCAATAAACCTTTGAAATGCATTCTTCTGAGGGTTACCTATCCAAGTTGATTCAAGCTGTCAGGAAGGTGACATGGAGGCTGATGGTGAAGGAACCTTCACGCTCTTTCTTCCCCCAGTTGTGTTTGCTGCAATGCAAATTGTTCTGTTTTTTGCCATCTCCTCCCCCTGCTATCTTGATGGTCCATTTAGTGCTTATACGTAAATTGAGATAAACACACATTCCTTAGTTTAGGACAGACTTGTTTACCAACTCCCCCCGACACGCCTGGGTTAAACACACGATAGTCATAATTCCAGCATATTGCCATAGCTCTTAATAAACATACATCATGCAAGAATATTAATGATTAGCAAGTTATTAGTTTTCATTGGATATCACACAAAACCTATTTTGTACAATGATTGTTGCAATACTGTGTAAATACAGTAAATACAGGGGTGCTTAGTGCCAGAAGCTGTTAGCAGTGAGGGGGGCAGAGAACTGGAACTGCCTGGGCTAGTCGCCCCATTGTGGATCTAATGCATGACCCAGCAATCCATCCCCCTCTATCTTCTCATGAGTCATGAGAAGGGCTGGGAAGGGGGGGCAAGAGATTCAACTGGATTGAGTTGGGCTCTTCTTGATCTTGGACTTTGTACATGGAGGCAGAATCCCATCTTGCATCTGGGATCGCAGACTTCTCCTACCATGAGTTCCTCTAATTCTGTAGTTCAACTGGTAGTAGTCTATGCTGGTGGTTCAAAGGTCAAATGATGATGGAAATGTATGGGTGCTACACTTGTAAATTTTTCTTTTTAGGGAAATAACATACAAAAACTATATCATAAGAACATCATTAATGTTCCAAAGTGAAGTTAGGAAATGCCAGGACTAATCTACACTACAAAGTTTTGTCACACCCCTAGCTAACATAGCTATGCAGCTTCAGCGCTTCTGTGGACACAGCTAACATCATATGGAGGGTTTTGTTACTATACTGAAAAACATCTTCTGTCAGCATTCACTCAGTCTTCTTGAGTAGGGACTCTGCTGATATATCTATACTGGTGTAGCCATACCAGCAATGCATTTAATAGTGTAGACAAGGCCACAGATTTACAGTTGCCTCTAACACCTTAGTTCAGCCCCCATACTTCTGGCATTTTCTAATTTTTGAGTGCGTGATTCTGCAACCAGAATAAACTTTGTTTTAACATAGCATTTCTTGTGTGTAATATTTTTTACATAGAACACCAGGACACACTCATAAAGTGTGACTTCCCTGGATAGTACAGACAGTATGGGTAGGCAGGCACTCACGATCAAAAGTTGGCACATTGGAGGAGGATAGTGTTCTCAAAGAAAGGGAAAGCAGCTGTGCTCACACAACCAGACATAAATAGACCAGTGGCCAAGTGGTTGATTAGTTGTCATTCACACCACATTGGGCAATCCTAGTCTGACAGCTCTGCTCTGCCCAGCTCAGCTCTAATATGATTATCAGTTTACCCTATGCATGTGTTTTGAAAACAACCATCAATTTGGAGCACACTTTACACCCAATTTTTAAAGTTTTGGTTATTTTTTTAAAATACTTGTATTAGCATTAATTTGTAAAACCCACATGTTGCAGCCCAAGTTTCCAAGTACACAAGGAGTGCAGACACTTGGTCTCAGTTCCTCAGTGCTATTTAGGCACTTAATTCTCATTGATTTCAATAGGAGTTAGGCACGTAGAGTCCTTTGAGGATCTAGGCTTTGCTACCTAAAGGTAGACAAGAATAGTCTAAGACATGGAAAACCCCCCAGAAAAGCTACTTGCCCATGTGATTTAGTAAAATGCCTGGGGCAGCTTTCCACATGCACCCTTGAATGGATCTATTAATCAGTATGACTCCTTCATTATGAGAAAACTTTTCTCTTTTCAAATAAATTACAGACATGAAATCAACCAGCATAGATGAGGAAGGCCCACAAAGGTGTGCAATGTATAACTTACATCTTTTTGGCACTTATTTATTTGGCTTATGCAAACTGGTCAAGATAAGTCACAGCATTTTTATCAACAAGGCATGAAGACCTCCGAGGACCTGAATCCTTTTGCATTCTCACCAATGTGTCTCATGGTTCGTGGCTGCCCACATCAATATAGTGGACTGTCTCTAAATGTCTCCAAAATTCGGTTGCAGCACAAATTTCATCTCCAGTATGAAACTGGTTCAGAAGGCTCCATTGCCTTTGCAGTAAATCAAACCTGGGTTGACATTGAGTGGGATCTGAGATAAGATATTTATTTGTCACTTTCTCTGCATACCATGAAGCTCACCACCCTTTACTGTAAATCTCTCACCCAATAAATTTATCCACAACAGGTGTCATGAGGACAAGCAACTATGTGGTAGATTAAACAAAGCATTAAATTAATGGTAGATGTGACATATCACACAGTTTCATCATAAGCTTTGCTATGCTTTCCTCTCTGTGAACTCTGGGCGGAGCAATAATGCAAAGATTGGTAACCATAGTAAAGAAGTAGATTTAAGTGTGCCTGAAATAACATGAATGGTGGAATGTAGTTGTACTTTGATCATCTTTGTGTGAGACGAGCAAGCCCATACTGGAGTGCAGTACTCTGCCGGTGAATAACAATACCAAGGCAGAAGTGCATAACGTTTGGGCATTGGTGCCCCATGTCTTTCCAGTCAGTTTTTGGAGCAGATAGTAGTATTTTTTTGACCTTAGTTGCTGTCTTTGAGAGATGGTCATGATATGTGAGAGTTCTATCCAATGTGATGCCTAGATTAAGTAGGTGTGAATCATGCTTTTTTGCTGACCATTTAGAACTATGTTCAGCTCTCTGCCAGTTTGTGCATGATGTAAGTGGAAGACACTCAACACAGTCTTACTTCCTCTTGGTATCAGGCACCACAGATGACAATAATCAGCCATAGCTGCCATATCTTCATTCAGAACACTCTCAAGTATGGCAAAGGAGTGTGACTGAGCGCCGAGGCATATGTCCTCTGCATAAACAAACCTGCAAGACCTGGTATATGGTAGGTCATTCAAATATAGGTTGAATAACATTGGAGATAAAACTGATCCTTGGGGAGGCCATTCTTCTGGTGCCTCCAAGCACTTGTTCTATCATCGATATGCACATGAAATGGCAATTCCTCGAAAACAGAGCCATTGCACATACTAACCAACTTGGCATAGCTCTAGACAATTTCACCAAAAGGCCCATGTGCCAAACCATGTCATATGCCATGATCTGGTCAAGGAAAACAGAACCAGTTTTTGGAACTGGCACGTTATGTTGGAAAAGGGATGACTAGGCTTTTGGTTTGGGAGAGAAACAGCTCTTTTTGTTTTTGGTGAGGCAAAGACTGATTATGAAAAAATGGAATCAGGCAAAAAACCGTGAATGCAAATTATCTGATTTGCACTTGTAAACAGGTAGGGCCTGACCACCAGCATGTGATTCTTTTTGATGCAAAACTGCACACCCAAAAGCAGAGGATAAGCTAAGGCACAGCTGAAAATCCAGGTCTGAAGGTAAAACCCTGGTCCCAGTGAACTCAATGGCAGAACTCCCATTGACTTTGGTGGGGCAAAATCTTATCCCTGGATGTCTAATTACAAGCGAAATGTGTTACAGTGGAACATCGTGCTTTATTAAATCCAAAACCTAATACAGCAGGTAAAATATAATGTTGTCTAGTGTGCATAGAGATAGACAGGTTTGTTTTTTTCATAAACAACAGTCAGAGGCCTTTGTATGCCAGCCTGTTGATGTCTTTTAAAGAATTAAAGACGGGAGATAATTTCAAAGAGATAATTACATTCAGCAACATCCTCAATGTGAAAAGAGTAGAGGGCTTAAGTGAGATTATTTGTCTGATTTGGCTTCTTTCAAGACCTTTCCAAACCTTAAGATAGCAATTTTGGCAGTATTATACATGATTAACCTTACTATTCTGATGCGTGAGCTCCTCTTTGCATACAAGAGATAATTAGCCACTTTGTTAGTTCTAAACTGTAGGAGTGATGTTGAAGCACTATGGTATTTACTTCCAGACATTCATTAAGTGTCAAGTCTTCTGTCCTGTAAAAGTTTTGTGTGAAGCAAAACTAGGGTGAACAGTCTGTGGGAGCCTAAGGATGCCATACAATAAAGAGTGGGGAGAGAAATCCCATGAAAATAAAACAAAGAGGGAAAGCAAAGCTAACTCAGGATAGAAAAGGAAAAACATTCTAAAACCAGAAGGACTCTAAACACAAAAGGGAAATCAAACAAAGGGCAAGAGATGAGGTTTGTACAGCTCTATCTCTTGCATCTCTGAAGCAGATGCAGTGATACAAAAGAAAGAAAATGGACATAAGCAGAATTTGTGATGAATTAGCTGTGGGCAAAAGTGAATAATGAATTTCTACATCAGCAGAGAATGTGAAATAGAGGAAGATAGCTACCATTATAAGCAGACACAGGAATAAAGAGTATGGTGCCCTTCAAGTGGCAAACCTCTGAGGTGTCAGTTTTCAGTGCAAATTCTGAGCACATTATCAACAGCCAAGAAGAAAAGGAAAGAAAGGAAAGCATGAGGTGCAGTTTGACCTTGGTAGTGACGAGCCTAAGGAGAACTGAGCAAGAGATGCTACTGATCAGACTCATATAGAAGTCAAATGTGGGACGGGGGGATAATGTGATTTTAAGTGCAAATCTCTGGATCAGAAGAAAGGCACAGAAGTAACTTCTGTATGGAATGGATATTTCTAGAAATAGTGGTGATGCTGCTGGATGAGAAAGGAGGCTGCAACTTGCTCTCAGACATTTACAAAATTCATCATTGTCAAACTGCCTGGTCAGAAGATCTACAGTATCAGTAGAGTATTTTTCTCCCCTTTGGACTCAAAAGGTAAGGCTAGAGCAATATCAGGATAGGCATTTGTAGTATGCCCATTATAATGGTGCTTTCTACACATCTGATAATTGTAAAGAAAACACTTTGTCTTCCTTCTTAACGACAAACTCTTCTCTTCTCCTGATAGCCAGATAGTGCTTCTCTATCCCTCAGATGGCTGTCATTTTGTGGGATGGCACTCTTTGCAATCCCTAAAATTCTTGGTTTCATACAAATTGAGTGCTTGACCCATTTTTATTGTTACAAATAATATGTATCAGAAAATAGAGCCTCACAGAACAGAGGTTAGAGAATGAGAGGGTTATTCAGACAAAAGGTATTAATTTCACATCATATTAAAGTTTTCTGAAAACTCAATTTTTGTTTTCCTCATGCTGGCTTCTTGTCACCTATTGTGTCCCCCGTCCGGGCTTGGGCCGGGTGTGAGGTATGCTATCTGAGTGCAGAAATAAATCCATTTATTTGGGAAATTTCTGTATTCAGACTAACAGTGGTAGACTTGGGCTCAGTCAAATCTCTGGTGGCACCAAGACCCTTCACTTAGAATGCTCTGGCTCGGATTCCAAAACAAGCAAAGTTGGATTCCACCAACTGAAATCCCTCTCCTTTGCCCACTTGATGTGGTGTTGTATAAATCACAAAATGGTCAGGGAGGTAGCTGGGTCTCATCTTTTAAAGATCAGGATTAAAACGTTAAAGCATAGCAAACACTATATCAGCAGCCCATGTAGGATATGGTGTGCTGGTTTGATGTACTCCTGATGGAGTGCTTAGGAAGCCGGCTGTTGCATGCAATATCAGCTGAAGTTTCCAAATGGCCTCCTGGGTCAGTCTAAATTACTTACAGGTAAACAGTGTGTGGATCACTGAAGCCAATTCTGCACAGATATGAAAGGTCACATTCTTAGCTACTACAGTGAATAATTCTGCATCGGAGATGGACCAAACAGTTATTTTTCCATCTCTAGTTTCTATGGTCTTTGATGAATCAAGATGCGATCAGGTGTTTTATTACAATTATTCTCTCAGTTGGAGAGCTGAATATTTTATATCCACCCCCAGTCAGCTCAGTTCAAAATTTAGGATCTGCTGCTGGGCTACAGTTTTCTGAATTAGTCTACATCTTTGTTTCTGTAAATGTAATGTTTTGATCCTATCAATAGCTGTGGGTGACCTTGCTATTATTTACAATGCTTCCTGTGTATGACTTTAATTAACTGCCCATAAACAAATAGTACATAAAATAAATGAGAAAGGGAAGACAAATAGAAACTCATCTTCTACACACAAGGGATGTGGGGAAGCAAAAAGCCATCAACCTTGACAAAGAGCCAGCTCATTGTCAGTTTTGTCTTCTCACGTGCATCACCTCCTCTCTGCTCCCAAAGCCACATTTTGGCTGCCCCATAGATTTCGTTTTGAGGAAGGTAACAAGAAGAGGGAATCTTGCTTTCTCTGCATCTCAGATGGTGTATGCCATGCTTGCTGGAGTGCTCTTTACCCTCCTCCAGATAACATGGTGAGTGTCTGCTCTTCAGGCAGACTAAGAGATGGGCATGGCTAATATTAGAGAGACCTTTGAACAAGTATCTTTCACCTCTGCACTGTAACTTGTAGGAACTCCCTCTCCTTAAGCAATACATAAGTACCATGTCCCCACAGTTGACAGCAACACATATGCTCAAGCTGAAGCCCCATTGGTATATATGAGCAACATTCTCTGTGAGATCCTACCAACTTTGTAATTAACTCTTTCAGCCCAATCCAAAACAGCCGGAATCTGATAGCCTTCAGGCCAGGCTGAGAAGCTCAACTTATATTTCAAGGCAGCTGAAAAAAGCAGAGGAGAAGGATTGTAAAGAACACGTATTGTTGGAGGTAGAGGGGGATTTGAGCTTTGAGATTCCTGGTTATGGGTTATACGGCTTATATGGTTCTGCACGTCAGTACTGTTTGGGTATCCAGTCAGTTGTATTTTTAAGTAATGGCAGGGGCGCCTAAAGTGCAGTAGAACTTCAAAGGTACGAACACCAAAGTTACGGACTGACCAGTCATTCGAACACCCCATGGAATCAGAAGTAAGCAATCAGGCAGCTGGCGGGGAGCAAATACTGTACTGTACCTGTATTGCATCTTAAAGGTAGGCACATCTGGGCCACCCGACCACACCCCCACTTGCCATATGAGAGACAGTCACTTATAGGAAGGAGGTGAAGACGCTGAGGTTTTCGGGCACTGCTGTGAGCCCCTGCTGCCAGCTCAATGCAGGCAGAGCCGAAGCAGACTGGGATCTGCGCTGCTTTCTTGTAAGCCGCAGCTGCTGTTTCACCCACCCCACTGAGAGGGGATGGCTGTTTTCACACACACACCTCCTGGAGGCAGGGGACAAGCTTGCAAGCTCAGTCCCAGCATGGGAAAGAAGCTGCCGCAGCCCAAGCTGCTGTTGCTTCAAGGAAGCTGCTGATGCTAGGATGGGAGCTGCTGCTGTTGCAGCCAGAGTCTGGCCTGGAGCATGAGGAGCCACAGTCGGAGCTGCCAACCATATGCTGAGCTCTGGAGGAGTTTTAAAGGGCCACAGCCTGCACTGTGAGTGCACTGATGTGGCCCAACGTTGCCTACGGCTGTGTGCCTGGGTCCTGCCAGCACCTCTGGAAGTGCAATGGGCAGAGGAGGGAGGGACACTGGCAGTGGGCAGTGCACAGCCACGTGCTGCCTCTGGAGCGCAGTGGGCAGTGCACAGAGCAGGATGGGCTCTGGGGAGAGGTGGTCGAGGGCTGGGGCTTGTAGTGCCAAGGTTGCAGGGCAGGCCCGGCCAAGAGAGTCCAAAGGCAAGAAACAGGAATAGGGCAGGGAGCTGCTTGTAACCAGGCAGTGCTGGGGGCCTCCTTTACAGAGATCTCTCCCAGCCTCAGCTGGAAGACACCGACTGTAGGGTATATAAGAGTAAAGGGATAATATAGTACGAAAAATAAAGGGAAAGTTTAAAATAAAAGATTTGACAAGCTAAGGACAACGTTTCTGTGCTTGTTTCATTTACATTAAGATGGTTAAAAACAGTGGTTTTCTTCTACATAGTAAAGTTTCAAAGCTGTATTAAGGCAGTGTTCAGTTTTAAACTTCTGAAAGGACAACCCTAACGTTTTGTTCTGAGTTACAATCATGTCAGAGTTACAAAAAACCTCCATCCCTAAGGCATTACTACCCCTGAGGTTCTACTGCACACAAATAGACATTCATGTTAGTATTTTACGCAAATGGCTAAGTGAGGGGAGGGTGTGGATAATTAGGATTACGGTTGATTTTTGCATGAAGAGACCAAATTCTGAACAAGTTCTGCAGTCCCGAGGTTCAGGTTTATACTGAAGGTGCAGACTGATTTATTGGGGAGGGGAGCAACAGCTTCCATTTTAATGGCTTTAATCCCAGAAATACTGACTTTATCACATACACCTGAAAGGAGAGCTCAATTTTCACTCAATTCAGCAAGAGTAGATATTTACTGAGTACTTATCCTAGCATAATTAACTTTTAAGGTCAATTGCAACCTAGAGTGGTATTTCTAGCTAGCAAAATAGGATGCAACAGGGTGATATAGGGCAATACCATCTACCGCTAAACACGTACTCAAAGGAAAGAAAGTGAGATTTGTACCAACGTTTTAATGTCACTTGTCTTTCACCTATTGTAAACTCATCAGGATCTCCAAGCACAGACATTAGCCACAGGATCTCTTGACAAAGCTTAGAAAGATCTTTACTGAAAGAATGAATTGCTTTGTAACCTGCTAATTAGGGCTAGTCAGAATTGGAAGATCAGAAAAAGCTCAAGAGGACAGCACAATACGTAAGCATAACTCACAAAAGTCCTTTCTCAGTCAGCTGAAGAAAAAGGGCCGTCCAAGTTCCCTTTTAAAAATATAGCTTTTTTTTTTGTTAAAAATGTATTTCATATTCTTTCCATTGAAATCTCTTAGAAGTAATATGTCTTATCCTGTTAATTATCAGGTGGGGAAAGGTGGTTTGAACACTTTATCTGAACTTCCTTGGGATGGAAATCTTGCACAATAAGACCCCAGGACAGTTCAGTTTGAGTTTTGGGCTACAGTTCAAGTTGGTTCTTGTTTTATCTGAAACAGTTTGCCCATCCTTCATGTACCCTAAACTATGTAACAATCTTCCACATAGGATCTGGAAATATTCATGCAGATGAGTATGAAAGTGGGACAGGGTTAAGACAGACATGTAAATAGCCCAATATTTCAGCGATGGGCAGCACCAGTTGGCAAAGAGAATCAGAGAGTGAATTTTGGATTCACTTGACAAGGTGGGGAGAGAAAGGGGTTAGGCCAAATGGGGCACTAGTCCCAAACACCAAAGTATCTTTTCTTGTAGCCAAAGCCCATCAATTCCCATTTAAGGCCCAAATTCTGCAAAGATGTATGCATCTGCTTAAATGTGTGCAACATGCAACTAGAATTCATTACTTTGGAACCTGTTGTGGCAAGGGAGGGGTGAACTGATAGACTTTAAATGTGGGCCTTTAGTGTGAAATTGTCAGAGAGAAAAGGGGGAGTTTCCTTGACCCTCACACTAAAATATAATCCCCAAAGCAATTCCTTGCTATACCAGGGAGAAAGATGATAAATAAATGTGCACTGGAGCTAAATATTGAGCCAAATCCTGGCGTCATTAAGCCATTTCCACCCAGTCTTTGTTCAGGTAAAATTATCTGACTGAGTAAAAACAGAGCAAGCACCTCATGTTTTAGACATTGGATCATGCAAGAATTAAAATAATGGGATTGATTCACTTCTACACCAAGCTTTACCCAGCACAAAATAAGGGCAGAGCATCATGGAGCCAGATTCACCCTCTGATTCTCAGGGCCAACCCCAGCCCTGATGCTGCTTGCTGTCAGACAGCTGTACAATTTTAAACACTTTTAAGCTAGTCCAGAAGTGCCATGTCCTGCCTCACCCAAAATACAAAATTTATACTGAGAGGTGGGTAAGGTCAGAGGCACAGGGCCCAGAGCCAGCCCATCTAGACAGGGTAATTATCAGATGGCCACCTGGAGCCAGTTTCTGATCCTTTTGCACCTTATGAGCCTGATTTATAATCTTTACATTTGATTAAAACAACTACTCATCTGGAGGCTGGATTGCCCACTCCCATGGAAAATCCCTGTGTGGCAGGAATGGGATGGGAGGAGGGCAGGGAGGAAATATTTTTGCAGCTTGAGATCAAGCTGGGGCCTATATCAGAGACTCCATCCCTTATGGTTTTGAAAGAATGGGATTTCCAATCCACACCAAGAGTTGTGAGCAGCATCAGTCAGTACAAGTCTAACATTTCTGCATCATTCTTCTCCTCCTCCAACAGGCACCTTTGGTAGCTCAGAAAATGCCACCAAAATGTCCACCAATGTCTCATGGATGCTCTGCCTATTTCCTGAAACAGGAATGAAAGCCAAAGCAGAACAAGTTCTTCAAACGGTGACTCTGCCTCCTTGCTGGCACCAGTTGCCAGGAGCATTCAGACCCAAAAGATGGCTCAGTATGATGTATGGGTGGGCTGGGACAACTTCCTGTAAAGTGCTGTGGGATGGCCAGTCAAGTTTTCCCCACAGTACACTACAAACAAAGGGATAGAGCAGCTATCACTGCAGAGGGTGCTAGGAAGTTGGGATAGACTGCTTTGACTTAAGTCTGCATAGTGCAGTGTAGACGCCTAAGCACAGGTGATAGAATTGGATCCAGAAATTCTAAAGTCAGGGTCAATATTCACTGCAGACACTCAAAGCCGGATTTACGAACCCCATGTTTATGGGGTCAGCTACACATTGCAATGCAGACTTACCCTGATTGGGTAGACAAGCCACATTGTATTGTTTGGTTCCCTAACTGGATGAGTTTGCAAGCCCTCCTGATGTGAATGCTTGCCTGGGCAAACTTAAAATCCAGTTTCCATGAATATTTGCATTTGTGACTTTGAAATTTCTTATGCCATCATTTGTACAAGTAAAATTCTATTTGCATGTTTGCTGGTGTGAGCATGACCAAATCAATTCATGTAATTATTCAAACAAGAGTCAGACTTTTGCCTTATTCACCTCGCCCTACTGTAAGTAAACCTGAAGACCGGGGAAGCATGTGTTTTTTGGCTTAATCTGGGAGTTCTGTTGAATTTCTCTTCAGCTCTGGTCCCGTCCCAAACAATGGGGCTGGTATTGTCAAAAGAGAGCTAAAGAAATAAGGCGTCCAACTCCCACTGAATGTCATATGGTATTCACTGAGTGGCCTGAGTTTTTCTTGTTGTTTTTTTATATATCCTAAAGATCCTAATCATAGCTGTTTCCTTGGGAAGGAATAAAAATATGAATCAGTGACTTTCTGAACATTTTTTTTACCCAAATTATAGTGAATAAAAAATTGTGCATCCCTAGCTGAATGTTTTCCTCTAATTCTAATTGACAATGAATCCCTTTTATGCTTCCTACATTGTCATCTGTTTCAACAACATTAAATACCAATTTGTTGACATCTGGTCCTGCCCAAATCAAATCAGAGATGTTTGACATTGTTGAGCTGTACACAGTGCACTTCAGACAAACACCAGAGTTAAGACACAGCTCTTCGAACACTACAATACATTCTTTCCCCTACTATAACTTGAACAATAAATTAGAGAGCAATAGGAAAGCAAAAACATGGTCCTGTGTCTTTCTCCACTTATACCTGTGTAAATCCTGAACCTGAAGTCAATGGAGTTGTACTAGTGAAGATGAGAGGAGAATCGATCACTCCTTATATAAGAGCTTATTCCAGAAGGTATGGAGAGTTTAAACATTCTAATTAGAATTCTTTATTAGACATATAGGTATCACACTAGTCTGTCCATAACCAGGATTTAATTAAGCTTTCCATCATAACCCTCACCTTTGTCCTCTCCTAATCTAACTTTCCCCAGACTAAACCAATTCACACAAAATTTCATAGATTATACAAAGATCAAACTTCACTGGAAACTTTGAGGCAAGGCTAACAAGACATTTGGAAGACATAAGGGTTCAAAGTAGGAGATTCTCTCACTTCTTGCACATTACCTTAACTTTTATTCGCTTGTTATAAATACAAAATTGACTTGCCATGTAGTTTGATTTAATTTATCAGTCTTCAAGAGTACTGAAACATTTGGCTAGCTTTACAGGGCATGGATGGAAATTTTGTAGCTATGAGAAGTCATTTTAATTTACAGTGGGAATCCCCAGGTAGATCCTGATTCAGACTTCATAAAGACACTGGAATACTTAGATTTTTTTATTTCTTTATGAAATATTGTTTCAGTGTGAAGAAAGGAGATATGAAAGTAAAGGGAATATGATGGTGTAACAGGCAGAACACAGAAACAGAAGGCAGGCATGCATGTGTATAATCTTGGCTCTGAACTGGCTTGCTGGGTAGCCTTGGGTTAGTTAATTTAAAACTGTTTGCCTCTGTCTCCCCCTTTGCAAAATTGAAATACAAAGTGGTTGTGAAGATTACCTAGCTAAAGTTTTTACAGTGCTTTAAAAATTGTAACATGCTGTGTATTACTATTTAATCAGACTGTACCAATTAAAGAATGCACCAAGAGAAGTCATTGTACTGACACAAACTCTAGGAGACACACCACACAACATACAGCTCTGTGGGAGCGGGAGGAACTTAGGAGGCTTTACTCCACTTCTGTGTCCTCTCAACTCTGGGAAGCTCCAGAGGACAAAATGGTCCCAAGTGTAATTGGGCAACCCACGGGTCTCCTCTAACTTATGGCAGCCTATCCCCGTGGGTGGCAGTGACACCGCAAATGCTCTCTCCTCTTCCTAGCATGTACTCTCTTCCGGGGTTTGTGAGGATGTCTGTGTAGGGCAGGCTGTCCAACAAGTTCTCCCCCAGCCAGCTATGGGGCTTTTATAGCCAGTGTGGAGGATGAAAAAAATCTCACACCTTGATTTTCAAAAGTTAGATAGCATGAAGCAGCTCTTTCAAAAGTATAGCATGAAGACATATATCAGAAGAGCCCAAACTACACTGTAGCCTAATGGCTGCAATACCTCAGTTTGAACCACACTTGTTGATATATTGACATCTGTGCCAAGTTTTCGTCCCCTAAGTGAATTTTCAGGGCAACATTATAACTCCCTTAAATTAGTGGCTGACAAAGAAAATACTATTCTACAGCTACATATTAGCCTTGTTCCTTCCTTGTCTGGGGAGTTTCAGGGTGGGAGGATTGGGGCTGGGGGGTATTGCTGGGGGTTATTGCTAACACGGAGAAGGAACGGGATGCTATTCAGGAAGATCTGGACCACCTTGTACACTGGAGCA
>ML675604.1:24993633-25032760 GCA_007922155.1 Mesoclemmys tuberculata | reverse complement strand
CTTGCAGGATCAGGCCGGCTGTACGCCAGGAAGGGGAATCAACACGTTACGCTCCCTGCCAGACAAGGGCATGATGCTGTTTACCAATGTACTGTAAAAGATACCGCGTTTCTTAGCCACAGGCAGGAACCGGCTAGAGAGCTGAAGCAAAGAGATCAGTTGTTGCTAGTGACAGTAAACCAGCAAAGCTATGAATCTAAGGCAGTTGCAGGCAATGGAGCATCGTAGATGTATCTATAGAAGCTATTCTAGCCCCAACACGAATGAAATGGACAAGAAAAGGCCAGAAATTCCTGGACGTGCTCCTCTTTGGCAGTAGTTGATCTTATTAATCCCTCTGCACAGCAGTTGTCTTGCTGCCTTTACTCCTGAAGCCACCCTAGGGAGTGTTATTGTGAGGAAAAAGAGGAAAAAATCCACATTCCTCTCAGCTGTCTCTCTTCCCCCACCGTCTATTTTGAGAAGGATGGTGAAATCCTTCGCTGAACAATCCCCCAAATCGGAAAGCATGCTAGAAGTACAGCAACCAGCCTCAGGCTTTTGACAACAGTCAGCTCTGAGTTATCACTTGCATTGATTATCAGCATTACCATGTAATGCGACACCACTGGGATGGGAGGGATTGAAGCGAGGATTTGTTGATTTTAATACATGAGCCTCTATTGCCTGAACTGAAAGAACCTGCACTCTTAGCCAAAGCAGTACCAGGTTCATCAGGACAGGGGGACAGATTGCCACGCTGAATAGGCATAGTTTACACATGCATTACACTTGACATAAATTCACAGATTACAAACCTGACTGATGGCAAGTCATGTCGTACTAGAATATGCAAGTTTTTCTTTTCCTGAGAACGTTTCAATGTGGCCGGACAGGTAATTACAACTGTGAGAATTTGTTCCATAAGACTAGAGCCGTTCAGAGTTTCCGTGGAAGGGAAAGATCCAGCCCACAGTTTGTAGTATTACAAAGAGCATTATATACTGTTAGTCAGAGTCTAAAATCATTATACCATATAGGAAGATAACAGTGCAAGCTTTACTGATTGTGAAAAAATCATGCGGCACTTATGCATGATGGCCAAGATTTTCCAGAAGTGACTATTGATTAATGATGGTTACTTCAGTTTTGAGGGCCTGACCCAAGACACCGTCTGATTTTACTAGTGCCCTTTTAAGTGTCTCAGGTGGGGCCCCAAAAATCTGAGACTTCCAAAATCGCTCGTTGTTTTTAAAAACCTTGGCCATGTGCATTATTGAATGATGCTCTGGAAAATTGTACAGATAATGATACAGCTATGTCACAGAGCTCGTCAGTCTTTCCACGCTGGCAGCTCACCAGATAGCTATGTAAGAATCCAAATCCTGAATCCCCTGTGAGCTCTAAGCTCTCCTGGATCTCAGCAGGTGGCAGCTCTGTTTCCTCTCTTGGCCTCTTGCACAGTTCCTGGGCACCAACTCTGAAATGGAGCTTCTCAGCCCATCTGCCTGAGGACCCCAGGACCAGCACTCCAACATACCCCAGGAGCTTAAACACACCCTGCCCCAGAAGTAGGCAGCCCATTCATCCAGTTGTAAGCTGGACAGTCCTGTTTTTAAATGGTTGTCCCTTGCCCTGTACTGAGACAAATCCGGATGTGATGTTGTCCCATATCAAGGATGGGGGAATATCATTTTGAAGAGTGTATCAATCCGCCACTGCTGGCATGACCTTGCCTGTGCATCTGTGTGAGGTCACACTAGCGAAGGCAATGCAGGGTACTCTTCAAAATGGCATCCTCTGTGTGGCATGACTTCCCATGCACTGGGCATGTGAAGTCATGCTACTGGGGGTGAAGTCATGCAGGGGGGCTGGGCTCATGCCATTACTGGAAGTACCATAATGTCTGGTATTCTGGGGTGCAAGAGTGGCCACCCTACCCAGAGCTCCATCCAAAAAGCCTTCTGGTCTCCCACTTCAAGGGGCCATGTGGAAGGCATAGCATATAACACAGAGACACTTTGTACCGAAGTCTAAGAAGTTATAGTTCTTTACTTAATCCCTCAAGGTCACACAGATCTATACAAAAATAATAAACCCTACACTCATTTCCCTGTCTCAGTTTCCTCACTCTACTTTGGACTGGGCCATCATCTTGGGCCCATTCAGAGTCCTTTTGTTTCAGTGCCTGGCTTGTGTTCTGAAATATGTAGTCTTCTCTCCCTCGGTCAGCTTGCTTCCCCTGCCCTTGACCAGTCCATGCCCTTCCTTCCTCCTGCCCAAACTTTCTGTGTGTCTCCCTAGTCTTTTTGTAGACTCCTGCTTGGTCACCTGGCTTCTTTGTCCTGTGTTTGGGAATTTTCCACTCTCCAACTCTCTGCCCCGCCACTCCCTGTAGATGGGGAGGCTAAAACTGGTTGTCCTAGGTTGAACTCACCCATTGTTCCAAGGTGTTGTCACCTGCATAGATAACCCTTGATTTCTAACCATCCTCCATTGTATCTGGCCTAGGAGGATGTGACACAGCCCAGGGCAGAATTTACATATACATTGAGGTGTTCAAAAATATAGCAATTTCATAATAACAACTTCCCAATATCAGCCAGAATTCATAAGATTTAAAAGGAGATTTCCTAATCACCACACATTATTATTAACTGTTCAATATTTTGTAAAAATGACCTTTTGAGAGAATACCAAGCCCAATAAGAATCATTAAGGGTAGTGTCATTATGATCTTTTGCAGCTCTGATGAAAGTTCTCTGCTGAAATTATTCAGAGATACTGCCCCAGAATATTACATAGAATATTATACATGCTTCCTTGCATTTCTCTTCTGCCTGAAAAAGCCTGTCACTTTCAATGTCATTCTTCGTATTTCAGCATCATCAATTAATCTCAGCAACTGATATTTTGCCCAGCAAAAGGCATTAAATCAACTGTATCAGCATGCAAAACATGATGGTTTAAATACATTATGATTCAACCACAAATCCGGTGTGTGGGTAACACTATGATGAGTTAAACTTGACACAAATGTCCAGTGCTTGACTATGTACTACAGATTCGCTATGGTCGAAACCCAAGGAGGGCATGAAAAAAAACAAGATCTAGCATCTGTATCTTCTCAATAGGCACACATTTAGCACCCAATTCTCTTCTTACACACATCAATGTAACTCCGTTGCCTTAAGTGGGGTTACTCTTAAGTTTACACTGGTATACGTGAGAGGAGAATCAGGCCCATATATTTTAGTAATATAACAGAAATTACCTACACGCACATTGGATCAGATATTGGTGTAAATAGTGTAGCTACTCGTATTGACACTGAGAGTATGACCACCATGTGTAAGCTACAGCCCCCAGCTGATGTAGAATTTATATAATTTAATAATTTTGAATTTCAACAACCTAAGTTCCTAGTCAGCAGCCATTTTCTTCAGTGACGCTATTTTCAGTGAATGTATTACACCAGTGCCCAGAAGACAATACTAGTTACCCATTCACTTCAGGGTGAATTTCAGGGCATGATGACTAGTGGTCTTTAGAGACCTATATAGCTTAGGTCTTAGCGACCTGTGAATCTCTCTCTCTTTCCCTGTATACTCCTGAAACAGAGGGGATCAGAAGCATTTTCACCCCCAGTTCCTGCAACTGAACATCTGGGTGCTGCTGGCAGAGCATTTTCACCACAGTTGGTTGAAAAGTTTCAACTACAAAAATCTCATACTAAAAATGGGGTTTAATCAGAAACTATGTTTTTCTATTTTTCAACCAGAAATTTTTAAAAAATGAAAAAAATTCATTGTATGCTGGGCTTCTATAAGCCCCAGTTCGGTGTGATGGGGATGGGTCTGGAGACAGAAGGGAATGGACTGGGGTCAGCTGAGGGGTAGGAGCGAGCATTTTCATAGCACACATAGCCTGTAGAAATTCTAGGTTGCTCTAGACTGCAGAGCAGCCCATAGGCAGTCCTTGTGAAGATGGGTTAAATCAGAATACTCTGAGACAGCTCTAACTTATGCCAGGGGCTTCCTATTTCAGCCCCTGCATCATCCCAGAAGCCATGTTCCCCCTCCCCACCTCCATTTTCCCCTGAACACTATCTTGTCTGTTAACCTCCCAGTACACCTCTGACCATCAGGCCCAAGGTGGTTAAAACTGACAATCAAAATTAGAAGTGACATCTGAAAATGTTGGTGTAAGTGACTTGCCTGAACTCATACAGGCAATCAGTGGCTGATCTGGGAATGTAACCATGTTCCTGTTGTAAACATGCTGCTGGTTTAGAGCAAGGGACGAGATCTCAGGCACATGATTACATTCTCAACTCCCCACAATAGAACCATTGCAAAATAAATTCTAAAATAATGCTGTGACAGTGACTTCTATGTCTAGAGTCTTTACAAATTCAGAATGTGTAGGATTGCCATGAAAGAAAAATTATTAACTGAAAAGTTGTATGATACTAGTTGTTTGGGAAGACCACATCTTAATAGAGAGATTAGCTCAAGGACCACCCCGCCTCTCCCATTTGGGACTGCATGAGCCAATTACATAACATCCCCATGGCAATCATAGCAATTGTTTACATGGAACAGTAATATTAGGGAAGCATTTAATGTATTTTTAACTTATTTTAATGCTATTTATCAACCGTTAAAAAGAACAAGGAACCCACACCATATGACCAACCAGCTATGCATGGAGTATTCTGTGGTCCACAGTTTGGGAATCTCTTTATTATACTGTTGACGCCCAACTGATTTCCCTTAGCTTTCCAACCTTGGGTAGAGAACAGAATGTTCTTCACATGCTACCTGATGCTCTATGACCTAAATTTAATAGGTCACACCCTAAGATGGTGTAAACTGCAATAAGTCGACTGGAACCTTGTCTCTAAGATCCACGCTATGAAGAACTACTAGTATAATACAACTTTCAGAATTATGATTATAAAAATCAACAGTGCTACAACAATTTACATCAGCTGGGGCTGTAGCTCTGTAAGTATAGTTGGAAATAATGTGTTTCTTTTTCACGATGGGTGAGGGTGTGTCAGTGTGTGTGAGCCTGCAATCAAAAATAAGGCAACATTATCATGGACAAGCATTTCAATATATTACGCCACCCCCAAACTCCCAAGTAATCCAGAGCTTCGGGTGGAGAAGGTGATTGTGGAAATGAGGGTTTAAGATTAAAAGAAAGACTCCCTAATGTTGAATCCAGCTGATGATGCCTAGCAGACTATATTCAGCAATAACTTTTCATTCTTACTAAGACAGGAGAGAAACTGAAACAAAAAGGAGAATGACTCTCTTAACTCTAACACAATATTTAAAACTAAACAGTAATAAAAATATACAGACAAAAACAAGGCATCATTCGCTTAAATTTGCATCCTTTTAAAAAAAATTCCCCAACCCTTTTGTTAATATGAGCAGGCAAACACTTAAATTCAGCTACATTTTGGCATCTTGAGCTCTGCGATCTTTCACAAATGAGTTTTGGAAATGAATAATTACCAGAGAGACACAGAATCTCTGTGCTGGAATTCAGCCCAACATGGAAGCCAAACGATAATCTTTTTTATTAAATATCTGATTTCCCTCTGTTAAATCCTCTGTTTCCCGTCTTACCTTTAGTTTATCTAGATTCTAAGCTCTTTGGGGCAGGGACTGTCTCTTAATATATGAATATACAGTGATCAGCATTTTGGAGCCTCTAAGTGCTACCATAATACAAATAATAAAAGTTGGTCTAAATCAGGGCATCTCCAGGACAGAAAAAGAAAAGGAGAAAGCAAATAATAAACTACAGAAAGTAACTCTATCAAGAGAAATCTACCCTACTTCAGACTTAGTAACACCAAACCAACTGATGTTTCATTAACTCTTCCAGAACTGGAATGGACAGCAAACTTCCCAGTTGTATCTTTTAGTTCTGTTTCATCCTCATATTCCAGAGGATGAAGAAACCAGGATCATAGGAAGGTTTAGTAAACTCTAAGTAGTCTGTCTCTTTTGCACTTGGTCCTCAGTGGCCACTGACTAAGAGGACCTTTACAGAGGTCACGTCTGCTGATTCAGAGTCTTAACTTGAAAGCTCATGAAAGGCCCTTGAAATCTGCCATATCAGCAGCATGACAGGAATAAGATGCTGGGGATCAAGGATTAAAACACAAAAGGTTGCATTAAAATTATACAAAGCACTAAATTGACAATAGAATTTAAGATTTTATAAACTACACAAGAAAGCTAAGAAAATTAGATGACATCTTCCACTATCAAGTCTTCCTTCATTAGCTAAATATCCAATTACGCTTACTGGAGGGGATTTTATTTTCCTTTTTATATTCTTTCAGTTTTAGCTTAAGCAAAAGTCCTACTTGTACTCTGAATTCACAATTAATTGACGCCATCTTAGGTGTGATGTGAAATGAAAGTGCTGCTTTCTTCTCACTCAGAGAGCCAATGCTAGTCACTTCAAAAGAGTCTAATAATGCTAACGTTACAATCTCAGGGGGAACCGGTTCTTCATAACCATCTCACAACAGCAGTGCACCAAACGCTCTTTGAACCAAATTCGTTCACTGATGTTGTGATGCCACTGAGTTCAGCAGGAAGAATTTGGTCCTTCATTTTCCCAAGCTGCTTCTATATTGGCTATCTCTTTAGCATATTCTGTGCATAAGCTGGCAGTTTGGGATTTGAGACAGCTTTTTGATTTTCCTCACATTTAGCTCCACTGTCCTTAATGTTTTGTATCTCAGTCCTGCAGTGAGTTATATGCAGATCCTGAACAGACAGGCTTGGGACAGGCTTTTGGGGTGGTGCCTCTTGTTATGTTAAACTTTAAACAAACACCCTCATTTGCTGGCTTTAAGTAACTTTCAAAGACATGTCTTATGAAGGGTTCTCAATGTGAAAAGAACTGAAATTGTGACCTGCTTTCATCTGATCTTGCAAGCTGTTTTTTTCCCTCTCCTTTTGTGTGTGTTTGTCGTCTTAGAAAATGGGGTCAGACTTAAACAACAGCAGCCGCTTCAGCTGATCTCAACTAACTTCTTTTTTCCCCACAAAGAACAGTTATTACCACCTTTGATACCACCTAAGTGTCAAACAAGAGTTTTTTTCCCTTCTAAAAACTCTCTCCAGCTAAAGGGAAAGGGAACAAGAGATGCAGTTACAAAGAAAGCCTGAATTAATACTTTACTTTTCAAATGCTTTAACTGATAGTCCTTTTCCTGTACCTTTAATAAAGTACTAGCCATGGTACTAAGCAGACTGAGGTCTCTGTAGGCCGAACCCCAGACCTTGTTGAACAGTTTAATGTTATGTTAACACCTGTAGCCCATGTTTCCTCTGTGAAGGGGCACATCCTCACTCTGGTGGGGAGGAGACTAATGAGCACTTCTGGGCACTAAAGAGGCATATCTGTAAAGCTTGCTGTGTGTGAAGGGGGAGGGAAGGACTTACAAAGAGAAAACCTGCCACAGGAAAGGAGTGGTGAATAGGAAAAAGATTATTACACCTCAGACACTGATCAGCCAAGAAGGAGATAGTTGTAGGCTTAACTGCCCCGGAAATTGCATGGACTAGCTGTAAAAGAGTGCCCCAAGAGGAGGGACTGGCGGTAATCCCTATTTAAGGACAGTGGGCCAGCTGATAAAAGGGCTGGCCCCAGAAAGATTGCCTACAAGACAGGCCAGATGAGCTTTTAGTTTCCTTTATTCTGACTCCTGCATTTCACAAGGGAGAGGGAGGGAAAAGGACTTTTGTTTCCTCAGGGACCCCCTTGCGCTACAATCACAGGAAAGACACTATAAACAACTTGAATTGGGCACAGATGTGGACCCAAGGGAGCCTCTCTCTCTTTTGGCCCTCCCCCCAAATCGAAAATCCTACAACAATAGATAACAAATATTCTTAAAATGAGAAAATATCTTTTCTTGTAACAGGAAACAAAATAACCCAAGTTGTTACCATCAAATGGGTCTTCAGTGGGCTAGGTGAGCAAGCTTGGGCGGTATCAGTCTAGTTTTCTGTACTACCCAAAGGTTACTATTACAGTTTTTGGCAGGCTGAGCAGAGAAGCCAGACATTGAAGAGCTTTGGAATAATAATAATGACTTCTAGTAGCGCATGTTTCAGCTGCAGCTCTCAACGCACTTTACAAAGGAAAGCGGTACCCTTATACCCCATTTTACAGGTAGAGAAACTGAGGCACATAGCTGTAAAGTGACTTGCTCAAGTTCTCCCAGCAGACCAATGGAAGACTAAAAAATAGAACCTAGGTTTCCCGGTTCAGTATGCTATCCACTAGGCACGCTCTGTCTATTAGATAATACCCACTTCTTGCATCTAGAGAAAGTTAAGAGTGAGGCACACAAGCATGAAAGCTCAAAGAGGGGCTGCTCGTGCTGTAACTGTACAATAAATACTGGACTTCAGTCTCTAGTGCTGTCCATCAGGCAACTATCAAATGCATCAAATGTACATACACAAAAATTAAAGTCAACGTAACGTGTTACCTTAACATAAGAAGGGAGGACCAAAACTGTTAGCACCCACCTGCTAGTCCAAATTGCTACCTAGATTCTATGCGGTGACACAGGAAACCTGCTTTATTTTTATTGATTCGCTTTCTTTCCACATATGACAACTCTGCCAGCAGATTGCTTCTCCCCACCAAAGTGAGCTTTTCTTGCTATAATTTATGTAATGATCCATTACACAATCATTAAATGCAGCAAGGAACAGAAGAGATATGTGAGCCATATGGGGACTTTCCCATTTTCATGGCAGCACCTGGACTTATCATCAAGAGGCACACGACGTAAACGTATCACAGGGAGCTAATGCTACATTATTCCACTGTCTTGATGTCAATATGTTTTGGTTTGGGCAATGCAAAGCATCCTAATTTGAAATAATTTGTATGTACTTTTGCAAGCAGCTGGTATTTAAAATGTATTTGTAAACAAATTGCAACTGACTTCTTCCCTAGTAATTTGGTGTCCTGGGACAAGCTTGAAAAATGAGGTCTAAATATGACTAAGGAAAACTGTAGTATAATGCAATTAGCTAAACAGAGAGAGACTATCATAAACTGACATTAAACGTAGGTGGTGTCCCTCACAGGCCTTGTATCATACTGTTTGCATTATGATTCATGCATTATTATGCTATGAAGTCCCTTGGATGAGAGTTCATCACTCATGTCATTTATTGAAAAGGTGTTACTACGACCTCTAGTGGGAAAATAAGAAATGAGCACAGAAATCCGGAGTTTCAACAGGTAACAGTCATTACCAAACTTAGCATTTATATAGAATATTACAATATTCACTACTCTTTCCATACAATATCTATGAAGAAAAAGAACATAAAATAAAAGACAGTGCTCAAACATTCAGCAGTGCCTTGTGAAGGGCACTTTTGAAAAGCTTAAATTTAAAGGCAGATAGAAAATACAAATTATAATCTAAACTTGGTTAAGGGAATGATACACCAATGTTTGGGGAAATTCCCTTATAAGAAAAGGATACAAAGGCAGTATGTTAAATTGAGGAGTTAAATGATTGGTTTTATCCTCTGTCTTAGTCCTGTCAAAGGGCAATTGTTTCTTCCTCATTTTATAGCTGATTGACTTAATCAAAGGGTACACACAGATTCCCTTGACTGAAGTATTATGTTATAAAATATGCAAAATTAGCCCTATCTAATAATCTATGCTCACATACCTAATTTAGTGATGATTGAAGCAGCTCAGAAAATGGGCATTTTTCTGAAACAATAAATAAATAAAACTTTTTAATGAAAAATGAAAAACCAAAATATTTCAGTTCTGAAATGCTGCCATGGTGCTTTGTGCTATAGTTGGAGTGTCTTATGCTCTCATTCTGCTCTGTCTGAGGAACTCCCTGTACAGACTACATCCCCCATGATAAACCATGGTCTCCCTGCTTGGTGAGAGGAAGTGATTGCATTATGGGAGATTTGAACAAATAAAATTATGGAGTTCTGAAAAAGAGGGAGGAAGATAGCAAATATGGGACAAACAGCAGTTTGCTAGAGCATGACTCTTACACTGATCTTTCCCCCACGGATCTCCAGAAATATTGGCTGGTTAGTATTTCAGAAATATCATCTGAAATACATTATGTAGTATGCCTGAGGAAGTAAGCAGTCTCAGGTGAATTATTTTAATTTAGCAATGACATCAACAGCATAACAGATGAATCTGAGTTCAGTATGTTATTCAAAGAAGCTCTTATCTTAATCTGCCTCTATGGCTTTGTTCAACCTACTTCCTTTTATATAGCTGTGTGATCCACAAGACGGCACTCTGATACACACATAAGTACACAAGCTGGCTGTGGTTTGGATGTCTGCTCTCTTCCTCTCCCTTTCCCCCATACTTTTGTTATGAAATATTAAACTCCTATTATGCAACACAAACTCTCTCTTCCAATAGTTCCAGAGGGGTAGCCAAGTTAGTCTCTTTTGCTAAAACAGAGGGAGTCGATGAGAAGTTGTAAATATGCCATCATGTGCCAACAATGCCCCTTTGCCATATACATTGGCCAAACCAGACTGTCTCTACACACAAGAATAAATGGACACAAATCAGACATCAGGAATGGTAACATTCAAAAACCAGTGGGAGAGCACTTCAATCTCCCTGGACACTCAGTAACAGACTTGAAAGTTGCCATACTTCAGCAAAAAAAAAACCTTCAAAACACAAACTTCAGCATGAAACTGCAGAGCTGGAATTCACTTGACACTATCAGACTAGGTCTGAATAAAGACTAGGAATGGCTAGCCCACTACAAAAAATAATGTTCCCTCTTTTGACATTCACACCTTTTCATCCACCCTGATTGAATTTATCTTGTTAACACTTGCCCTTCTCACTGTGTTGTAACTCACCCATCCTTGCATGTGTGTAAATATATATACCAAATTGAAGTTTCCACTTCATGCATCCAACGAAGTGGGTTTCTGCCCATGGAAGTTTGTGCCTAAATAAATTTGTTAGTCTTTAAGGTGCCACAGGACTCTTGCTGTTTTTCTCTTCCAAGAGTACATAATTAATTAACCAAACTATAAATGAGTAATGTACCAATACAGTGAAACTAAGAAAAATAAGTAAGAAAAACTTGCAGTTTGTAACAAAAATATTGCAATCAGGCAACAGTGTTCCTAACAAATATACTAATGCAGTAATCCTAGGAGGAACTCTCTCTAACTATAAGGAAAGGAAATAAGGCCCATTGACTTCAACAGAGCCAGGGCCGGCCCTAGACCAAATGGTACCTCTCCCCCTCCATTTGTTAAACATTTGAATACTTTATTTTTTAATTGTATTTGTAGCCCATTTCATGACTTTGATGCACTATTTGCATGCATGATTTATCCCTGTCATCTAAGATGATGAATATGCAGGCTAGGATCTGTAAATCTGTATTTAACAAAAACAGCACCCCGAGTCCAATGCCGCCCTGAGCCCGGCACCCCACGTGGTCACCTGCCTCTAAATCCAGCCCTGGTTACAGAGCTATAGTTTACACCAGGCTTAGGACCCAACCCTTTCTTTGTGCTGTGCCTTTTACTGCTTCTTTATATGTAGAGACAGCCTCAAAGATCCCCTGCTTATTTTGTTTTATATTACAAATATCAGCTCGTCACTTTTCTGTCTTTACTAGAGTGCTTTCTGGTGGACTGCAGAACTACAGGAGTTGATAATATTACAACTGCTGAAATCTGAGCTGCTGTTTCCCCATCCTCAGCTAAGAGGAGAAAGGATGTGTAGCCAGAATACAAAAAACTCAGAGTTCTGTTGGTGTTGGTTTTGTGGAAGCTGATTTAACGCAAATGCCTGAAAACGGCAGGAGAATCCCTCTGAGTGAGACTGAACAAACAGTGCATTCTGGTAGCCCATAGCAAGACCGCACCACCCTGGAGGGAGTGTCAGGAGGCATTCTGTCTCAGGAAGGTAGACAGTTGCAGAGGGAATGCCCACACATTATCATCCCCCTTCGGGGTCCAGCATACTCCCTTCCTTTGAATGCAGATTGCAATTTCGCCAGCATCTTAAATAGCCCACGTGGTGGTGGGAGACTCCTTTCTCCTGCTTTTGAAACTTATTAGCTAAGGTTGCAGTATCATCTGATGTCTTTTTACCCAAAGACTTAAGTAACCCAGAAATAAAATAAAATGTTGCAATTGTAAAATAGTTTGAAATAGCCAGTCTGCATCAGCTTCACTTAAAACAGCCAGAGGGTCAACGTTTTTCTGCCACAGGATATACATAGAGTGGAATTTGGTGGCTCTTTCGTTTGAAAACTTTGTTAAGAACTCGCCAACCCTAATGATAATTTGTGAGTAAAATTATGACAAAACAGATGGCTCCGTCACTGCTGAGAAGTAAACAAAGAACCGGGAGCGAAATGTTGGAGACATATTGAATTCATTGAAACCCATTTGCTTTACTCATAGACTCATAGCTCAGAAGGGACCAATATGATCATCTAGTCTGACCTCCCGCACAAGGCAGGCCACAAAACCATACCCATACACATTTATAACAACCCCGAACCCATGACTGAGTTATTGAAATCCTCAAAAATGAGATTTGAAGGCCTCAAGCTGCAGGGAATCCACCAGCAAGCGACCCATGCCCCATGCTTTGGTCTAACTTCAAACAGAGGAACAGTTACATTGTTGCTGTGGTTGAAATTTGGAAGGAATTACTACTGAAAAGGATATCTAAGGACAACCACATTGCAAGCAGTGAAGAAACTGATCAGTAAGCACTTACTCCACCTCATGTTGTTGCCCACATTGGCACCCCAAAATACATGTTCAAGTACAAATGAGATGGATGCTGCAATGACACAAGTAATTACAGATCAGCCATCAGTCATGCTCACCATCATACACTTCTGGAGAACTAGCCAAAAATATATTTGCTGCTGAAGATATCGGTAAAGGTAAAATGAACTGATGGAAATTGCTGACCAATCCTATCAGTGTAGAGTTCCTAGAAAGTAATAAACCAGTTTCTCTTTGCGGTAGCCTCTACTGCTGGTATAAAAAGAATACTTTTATAAAGTACAACTAGAGAAAGCAGAAAAACTAGTCTTCCTTTGTTAAGCTGGGAACAAAATTAAGGTAGTAGATTGAGATACTGTATCCTAGAAAATCTCTCAATTTCTTGTTTGTTCGGTTAATTACTGAAACTTATTTGACCTTTACCCGCAATTTAATGACTTTTGTTATAAGCACATCAGCGCATTTTGATTTCAATGTAGTATGTAAAAAAAAAAAAAAATCAGTGAAAGAAAGGAATATTCTGAGGAAGCAGAAACCAAATTCATGAGATAAAAAAATATTAGCTTTTTTTTTTTAAATCCATATGATGATGCAGATAGGTGTAATATTTTGTTATTGAGAGTATAAAATCCTAGTAAAGGAAACTGTAAAAAACCCACATCCTCTAATATGCACTTTTAAGAAGATTTGTCTATTTTAACTTTTTTCTGGATTTAGTTCTACATACACACAAAATAAGAATGCCTATCCATTTGCTATCGGTGCCCTCGGCATAACTTAAAAGTACAACAGGATTAATACCTAAGCATAACTCAAGTGTATCAGTACAATTCAATATAACCCACTCTGAGCAACCAAGACAGGCAAAAGCTTAACTCCTTTTCCCCTTCCATTAATTCCTCACCTTTATGCTTCCCCCTCCTCCCCATTTTTAAATGCCTTGTGAGGGGCAGGGAAGAGCTTTGCATCATACTCTGAAGGTCATCGGATTCCGTCTGTGTTGCACTGTGGGTGAGGACTGATTTCCAAAACTGAGGGCACATCACAGAACATGCCTAGTCCGTAGCACCTTCTAGTATATATCACATGGGGCTTCAGTTCTAGTGCCTCTGCTGATTTCAACCATGGCAGTATGGCACAAAAAGAGAGGAACTCTGTCAGGTAGATATGCCCTCCTTAGCCATGTAGGACTTTTTAGGTCAAAAACAACATTTCCAACTTCACTCAGAAACAGCCAGTGTAATGCTATATTATATAGCTTAAGTGAAAGTCAAATGAGGGAAGGCCTGGTAAATCAGAGTCAGTCAGATCCCGAGGCCTGGCCAAGCTGCAACTTGCTGCAGGACATGATATGGGAAAGCGAAGGGGCCACTTTGGCATGCAGCATAATTTACAGCAGCCTAGTGACAATTTCCTTTGCTTGTCCCAGGACACCCACTGTGTTAAAGATGGCAAGCAGAGGTGGGTGAAATTCTTAGCCTGAAATTTCTGAATTTGACAAAAAGAGATCAAGCAAAAATGGTGGGAAAATTGAAATGTTTCTCTTTGACATTTCCAAATGATGGATTTTGTTTTTAAATTTATTTCAGTTTTATTTTAAGGATGTTTTAAAAACCTCAAAAGCAAAAATGACACATTTAATTGCTGACTCAAGAAAACATTTGGTTTGACCCACCTTCCCCCTGAAATATTTCTTGAAAAGTTTTGGTTTGCTGAAAAATTAGAAAATTCAGTTATTTGCACAACTGCAGTAGAGAGTGAGCAGTGTGGGGTCAATTCTTTATTATCCCCACTCCCCCCACAGCTTTTTGCAACCTTTGTGCACAGGGCACAGAGCTGGGAGACAGAATCTTGCCCATAACATTTACTAACTTTCACAGTCTCTGAAGAAGTTATTTATTTAGTAAAGCAAGCCACTGCTTGAACAAGATGTATATATTTTACCAACCAACACTATTAGCCTTTTAAGTAGGTAGCCTATACTTCATTAAATAGAGATAACAAAACAGGATTGCCTTTGCTGTTAGCAGTTGAGCAAAACCATTACTTTTGGAACCAAAGATAAAAATCAGTGCTTAAATTTAAGTTTGTTTGTTTTAGCTATTGATTTAAAACTAAAACTCTAAACACTAGTATTTTTTACTACAAAACCCATAGCAAGTTAATGATCATTTTCAGTGTCATCAATCTGCACGCAAGGGAAATGGATGAAGAGATTCGTTGTCAGCAAGAGGAAGTTTAATGAAACTGACTTTGTGCAATGTTTCAAGAGCACCATCTTGTGGTTTTCCCTTTGCACAGCACATTTTAGCTTTAAAAAAAAGAGAGTTACCGGTACTTACCTTGTAACTGCTGTTCTTTGAGATGCGTTGCTCACGTCCATTCCATTATAGGTGTGTGCACGGCTCCAAGCATGATTACCGGAACTTTTTTCCCCTTCGGCAGCCCCTGGAGTCCCACGCACATGCTGCAATATATGAGGTACTGCCAACCCTACACCCCCTCAGTTCCTTTTTTGGCCAACTCCGGCAGCAGGGAAAGGGGTGGGTTGTGGAATGGACATGAGCAACACATCTCGAAGAACAGCAGTTACAAGGTAAGTAGCCGTCTTTTCTTCTTTGAGTGCGTGCTCATGTCCATTCCATTGTAGGTGACTCATAAGCAATACCTTGGAGGTGGGCCCGAGTTACAGATGAGCTGCCTGCAGCACCGCTGTGCTGAAGCCTGTGTCGTCCCGCGCCTGCTGGACGATGACATATTGGGATGTGAAGGTATGTACTGACAACCAGGTGGCAGCTCTGCAGATGTCCCACATGGAGCCTCCCCTGATTCCTGGGAATGGGGGGGCCCTCAGCACCTACCAGCACCATTGACACCGGAGGCCTTTCAGATGGCAAGGGCCTTCCTGGCCTTGCCCACCCTGCCCAGGCCCCATCCTCCACCTAGAGAGATGGGGCTGGTGTCACAGGGGAAGCCTGTGCTGGGACCCGTGCACAGCTCAGGAGATCCCTGGTGTGGGGAGGAAAATTTTCAATGAGCCGGCTGCCTAGGGTGGAGCAGGTGCCGCTCCCCTAAAAGCCACGCCAGAGCACGGATGCCGGAGTGTAGCGGGAGCCTCTGAAGCAGCCCCATGTGATCTTCCAGTAGTTCCTCAGTGACCTCCCAAGGGGGCAGCTGCTGGGCGAGGCATCATCAGTAGAAAGTGCCAGAGCCCCCAATGCAGACAGCTCCCAAATGACCTTAAGGGCAGTGGCCTACCCAATGGTTGAGAATAGATTGTGGAATATGAAGCGTCTGAAAACCAAACTGATCAGGTAAGATTTTCCCTTGTTTCCTTCATGTAATCCCATAGCAGAAAAGGCCATCCTTGGGAGGTGGATTACATTAATACCCTAAATTCTGAGGAAACACACTCCTGTTTGGAGTCATCTTTTACCATCTTTTACCACCTCTGGCTGCTGAGGTTGAATCTTTAATATAATTATCTCCTTTGACCATCTAAAAAAGGTACGAGAGAATCTCCTGGAGTGTCTTCTTCCTCCTCAGTCTCACTGGAACAGTTCCCTCTTCTTTTGGGAGCAACAAACTAGGTGGCAAAACCTTTTCTTGCTTTTGATTTCTTCAGACGTTTCTCTCAGGCTGGCCCTACAACAATTTTGTAAGTGACTTCTGTGGATTGCAAAGGTCCAAGGCTTAAAAACTTTTCTAATTGTTAAGAATTAGGGTACAGGATTATCAGACTATTCTTTTTATTCTATTCTCTGGGGATAAAGTGAGACTCATGGGAAGAGAGTTTCTTTTTAGTTTACTTCTTTGGGGCAGGCTGAGTATCCAGTTGAGGATAGTGGAATTGGTTCTCAACCTTTTCAAGTGTCCATTCTGACAATTTGCAATCTGGGACTGAGGCTGGGAACCTTGGACAGCAATAAAAGCCACAGAAGAATCAATGTCCCATGAACTGGGATTCAATAATCTCCAGACATAGTGGTGTGGGAGAAGAGAAGACACTGTGGCCCAGCTCCTCAAAGGTGCTTAGTTACTGCTCATTTCAGTATTGCAATGCCTGCCTCCTACGTGTCTTGTTGCCCAGTTCAATCCTCAGCCACAAACCAGGCACCCAAGCTTCCCTAACAATTCAGAGAGAGTGGTAAGTCTCTAAGGACTTGTTTAGATGTTGTATTAGTGCCCTCCTGCTGGGGATAAATTCTAGTGCACACCAGCATGTTGTGCACTAACCTGTCCACGTGGACCCTGCTGGTTCCTACTAAGTTTCCTAATGTGTTGACATAGTACTGTGAAAATGAACTACATCAACACACACTAGGGACTTTGAATGGAGGCCAGTAGGCTTCACATGCACTAGAATTCACATCCCAGTTGGTGGACACTAACACACTGTGTAGACAAGTCCTAACAAAGAATCTTCAGAAGCCAACAAGATGAGTAGGGAGCTACCCAAGCTAGCCAGGAATGAAAAGCTGAGGAGAGGGGCTTAGGCACCTAAGTAGCTGGCTGATTTGGTGAATCTGGTTGGTGAGCCAGAGGTAGGCACCTCAGTCCACTTGGAATCGTCAGCTGTGAACCTTCTCCTGGAATTAGGCATCTAAGTCAAGTCAGCTGCTTAGGTAGCCGATGTCCTAATAGCCAAAACTGCATCTGACTCCTGCTCACTTACAATACTTCATACTTGTCTTTTCCCCTGCTGTCTTCTTAAGTACTGTGTTGCCCCCAACCTATCAGTGGCCTGCACCAGAGATCATCTACAGCAGTATGTCTCAACCTTTTAAGTAGCAAGTATCCCCTAGCTTCTGAAAATTTTTATAAGTACCCCAACACTCCATTTTCCACTCTGAGAAATACAATCTTTTCCCCCTTTACCACTGGATGACTGTATTTCTTGCAAAGCAGGAGAGCTTTGAGTTCTACAATGCTGTGTGGCTAGGGCAGATCACAGAACCCTGCTGTTTCTCCCCTCTTTCCTCCTCCCCTTCATCCGTATAGGAGCAAAGGTCAACGCCAGCCAGTCACTATGGCCTGACGGCAGGGTCACGTGTTGGTCTCCTCACACAGAGGGGAACTTGAGAGGTTTGAGCAGGCACTAGCAGCCCACCAGAATGGATAGCAGTGCTCCCCATGGACATCCCTAGGGAGGTGCAGCTTGGGGCAATTCACACTGTGTGGGCCCCTCTTTTTCTACTGGTAAAATCTGGGGCTGTCATAGCTGTCAATTTCGCAGCTCTAGCTAGTAAGCCTGTGAGTAGAGCCCAGCTCCACTGGGCTGCTCTCCGTGTGGCTTTCTGGGCAGCAGGCTTTGAACTAGAGAGGGGAGCTGTCATTTGGGCAAGTTACAGGCAGATGCCGCCTGGCTGCCAGCCTGGGAGATGGGCAACTGCCACCTGCTACGAGCTGGGGTGGAGGAGGCTTCCGTGCAAGCTGGGACCTGGGCTTCTGGGCAGGCAGCAGACAGCTGCTGCCCATCTTCAAGCCAGAGCACAGGAGGCTGTCTCTCAGCTCAGAGCCGGGGCACGGGTGGCAGCCACCCAGTTGCAAGCCCAGCTCGCAGGGCACAGGAGGCTGCTGCAGGGCTCCCACCTGGAAGCTGGGACTGGATGAGATGCAGGTGGCTGCCGCCCAGCTTCTCAAAAAGCCAGCAGCTGCCACCCAAGCCGGCAGCTGCCATCTGGCATCTCAAGAAGCTGGCAACTGCTGTCCAGCTTCCTAGGACTGGGGCAGCTGCCATCTACCTCCCAGCTAGGAGGTGGAACTGGGTAAGAAGTTGGTGGCTGCCGCCCACCTCCCCCAGAAACCGGTGGCTGCTCCCCAGCTAGGAGCTGGGCCCGGGCAGGAAGTGAGTGAAAGCCACCTGGCTTTCCCACATCAGCAGCTGCCGCCCGCCTCCCTTCACTAGGTTTTCTGCTATGTACCCCTTTCTTGTGTCTCGTGTACCCCCAGGGGTACGCGTACCACAGGTTGAGAAACTATGATCTACAGCAATAGTTCCCCACCTTTTTGAGTGAAAGCCCCACTAGTTACTACTAGGTAAAACATGTGTCCCCCCCACTCCCTCTCACGCTGCCCCCTCACCAGCGATAAACACATATAACCTATGGCAAACTGCCAGCCTCCCCCTGGTGGGTCTTGCGCTTTACCTCTGCTTATGGGCTAGGGCACCCCCAGCTACCTCATCTCCCCTGGCTTCAGAGGAGCTCTGTCTCCTGGTCTGGGAAGAAAACTTCTCCCACAGTTACTCCACACCTTCTGACAGGTTTCCCTGCGTTTGTTCCCTCCTCCAGGGAAGGCAGGGTTTAAATACCTCTGGACCGCCCTTCATTGGGTCCAGGTATCTTTAATTGCCCTGCTGTGCTTTCCCCTCTGCTTGCAGGGCAGAGGGTTTTTAACCCTTTTGGGCCCCCACACTGGCCCTGGCACCCCCCCCTTTTTTCAAGGTTGCTGGAGACGCTGCTTGTGCTATCTGGGGGGCCCTGCCAGCCAGCCAGCCTGCCTGCTCCCCCCCAGCCCAGCCGGGAGGGGGTGAGTGAGTGGCTCCCCCGTCAGCGCCACTATCACCACCAGCTACAGGAGGGCCCCTTTCCTGGCTGGCTTTCTCCCCTTCTCCTGCTGCTGCTGCTGCGAGTACCCCCTTCCCTGCTGCTGCTCCCTTGGCCCCCTGCTTTAGGGGCCCCCTGCCCTCTCCCTTCTTTGCCCCCTCCTCCTCCCCCCCTTTTCAGTCAGTCTGTCCGTCGGTTTGCTTACCCTGTCCCTGTTGTTCCATTTTTCCCTCCCAAGGCTGGTTTGCTGTCCCCAGTCCAGCCCCTGAGTTTAGTGGCCCCCTGTCCCGTCCAGCTCTAGCAGTTCGCTGCTGAGCCTTCCCAGCCTTGCTCCGGCCCAACACACCCACCCTTTTTCTGCTGTTGCCCCCTTGGCCCCTGATTTTTTGCCCCCCCCCATTCCTTCCCTTCCCCCTTCTCCACCTCCCCCCAGATGTCCCCCCCCTTCCCTGGCCTGCTTGTCCTTGAGTGGTTTTCATTTTGCCCCTTTTATTTTGGCTTCCTCTCAAGGTCAGCTCCTCTCCCTGCCCTGGTCCTAACGGTCTGCAGCTGGGCCATCTCCACCTTGCTTCAGCCCAACACCTCCCTCCCCCACTGCTCCTGTTGCCCCCCACCCCAGGCTCAGGTCTCAACAGCGCTTACTCCCCCCTTAATTGGTTTCCCCCGTTCTCTGTTGACCCCCCCACATTGGTTCCAGATCCGCTCCCCATGCAGCCAGAGGTGCCGGGGCCGCTGCTCCCTTGGCTACCACTGGGGAGGACCTCGTGGCGGCAGGAGGGAATTTCTCGTCCCTTATGGAGGAGATCGACTCCCTGGGTCTAACCCCAGCCAGCCAGGGGGAGGACATCTCCCCCCAAATGGAGGGCCTAGCACACAACAGCGCCGAGCCACCCCCCATCCTTCCCTACCAGGCTGCTGTACCTGCCCCTCCTCCCAGGGCCCCTCTCGCCCCCTCCACCCAACCAGCTGATGGCAGAGATCCCATCACAGCCGCCGCGCCCCTTGCAGCACTGGCTGGGGCCGCGGAGCCTGAGTTGGGACCACCCCGTGACCCCTCCCCTGCCGTAGGCTGGCCCCCCCCCTCACCCTCGAGGGTGCCAGCCCAGACGTCTCCTCTCAAGGGCTCGAAACTTCTGGCACCGTACCACCTGAGCCCGCCCCCGCAGATGACCCTCTCTCCCTCCCTGCCCCTTCAGCCCCCAGCCCTGATCAGGAGACGCTGCACTCCGCCGGCCCGGCTGCCGGGGCCACGGAACCTGCCCCCACTCCTCATCCCAATCCCTCCCCTGTCCCAGCTTCCACCCCCCTCCCTGTTTCCACCCCACCCCTGCCTTCCATTTCCAACCCCGACTCTGTTCTTCCTCCACCTGCCACCTGCACCCCTGCCGCACCTGGAGTTGTCTCTTTCCCCCTCGAGAGCTCCCAAGAGGCGGCGTTTGCATTCACCGCTCCCGGCCCCCACGGGGCTGCTGTCTTCCCTCCACCACCACCCCTAGCCCCAGCCCCAACATGCTGCGGGGCTTCTGCGGGGGCCGAGCCGGAGAATGGACCTCCCATAGTGCCGCGAGAGGAGCTGCATGCTTTCCTCTGGGATAAGCACGGCACCCGGAACCAGGTAGAGCTCGCTCTGCAACGCTGGGAGGACTTGGACCAGATCCTCTGAGCTGCGAGCACCGCATTGAAGGAGGGAAAAGGGACCGGGTGGCAGGGCACCGCAGCATATCAGTGGACCCGCATCTTCTGTAACGCCCTGATGGCCTATGGACTCAGCCACGGATTGCTGCGTAGCACCATGAGGACTGCCGGCGCTCCTGCCCACGAGGATCCCCCCCAACCCTCTTCATAATGCCTGTTGTCTTTGCCACCTTAAACACCACGGGCTGCAGGACGGGTCTCCGCAGGAGCCAGGTGCTCTCCTTCCTTCGGGGGGGGAGGGGTACTCTGTAGTGTTCCTGCAGGAGACCCACACGGACCTAGCCGCCGAGGCCAGCTGACGGCTGGAGTGGGGAGACGGGGTGTACTTCAGTCACCTCTCTGCCCGCGCAGGCAGGGTGGCCACCCTGTTCTCCCCAGATTTGCGGCCTGAGGTACTGGGGGTTACTGAGGTCGTGCCGGGCCATCTGCTGCACCTTCGAGTCTGCGTGGAGGGGCTGGCACTGAATCTCGTCAACGTCTACGCCCCGATCACGGGACCGGAGCAGGTTCGGTTCTTCCAGCGGGCATCCGCCTTCCTCAGCACCCTGGACCCTCGTGAATGCCTGGTCCTGGGCGGGGACTCTAATACCACCCTTGAGGAACGAGACCGCACAGGAACCGAGCACTGCCAGGCCGCTGCAGATGTCCTCCGAGAGGTCATAGACCATCACTCCCTGGTGGACATCTGGCACGACCACCACCAGGACGACGCCGTCACCTTCACCTTTGTCCGGGTGGGAGAAAACCGATCGAGCCACTCCTGGCTGGACTGCATCTACCTTTCTCGCCACCACCTTTCACGGACCCACTCCTCCGACGTACAGCTGGCCCCGTTCTTGGATCACCAGCTGGTAACTGTGACGGCCTCTCTCACTGCAGAGAGGCCGGGGCCGGCCTACTGGCACTTCAGCAACAGCCTGTTGGAGGACGTGGGCTTCGTGGCGTCCTTCCAGGAGTTCTGGCTGGCCTGGCAGGAACAGAGGCACGCCTTTCCCTCGGCACGGCGCTGGTGGGATGTAGGGAAGGTGCGCGCCCAGCTCTTCTGCCGCAACTACACTCGGGGGGCCAGCCGACGGCGGGGTGCAGGGATGGAGCAGCTGGAGTGGGAGGTTCTAGCGCTGGAGAGGCGCCTTGCTACCAGCCCCGAGGATCCATCCCTCTGCGGTGCGTGCCGGGAGAAGCAGGAGGAGCTCCAAGCCCTCAAAGTCCTTCGGGCTCAGGGAGCCTTCGTTTGATCCCGCATCCATCTCCTTCGGGAGATGGACCGTGGCTCCCGCTTCTTCTATGCCTTAGAGAAAAGGAGGGGGGGCCCGGAAGCACATTACCTGCCTCCTGGCAGAGGACGGCACCCCCCTCATGGAAGGGTCATGGCCTACTACGCCAGCCTCTTCTTGCCGGATCCGACCGAAGCCACCGCCTGTCGGGTGCTCTGGGAGGAACTTCCCGCGGTCAGTGTGGGCGACCGGGACCGGCTGGAGCTACCTCTCACTCTGGCTGAACTCTCAGGAGCCCTCCGCCTCATGCCCACCAATAAATCCCCGGGCATGGACGGGCTGACCGTGGAGTTTTACCGCGTGTTCTGGGACATCCTCGGCCAAGACCTCGCCATTGTCTGGGCCGAGTCTGAGACCAGCGGAGAGCTCCCCCTCTCATGCAGGCGGGCTGTGCTCGCCTTGCTGCCCAAGAAGGGGGACCTCTGTGACCTTCGGAACTAGCATCCCATCTCGCTCCTCAGCACGGACTACAAAATTATAGCCGAGGCCCTCTCGCTGTGACTGGAGTCCGTGCTGCAGGACATGGTCCACCCCGACCAGACCTACACCATCCCGGGTCGTACCATCTTCGACAATCTCTATTTGGCCCAGGATCTCCTGGAGCTTGGGTGCAGGGATGGCCTATCATTCACCCTCCTGTCCTTGGACCAGGAGAAGGCATTCGACAGGATGGATTATGGGTATCTCCTGGGCACCCTGTGGGCGTTTAGCTTCAGACCTCGTTTTGTGGGTTTTCTCTGAGAACTGTACGCCTCCGCGGAGTGCCTGGTTAAGTTCAACTGGACCCTGACCGAACTGGTCAGCTTTGGGCGGGGGATGCGCCAAGGCTGCCTGCTGTCTGGCCAGCTGTACGCCCTGGCCATCGAGCCCTTCCTCTGTCTCCTCTGCCGGAGGCTGACGGGACTGGTGCTCTGTGAGCCAGAGCTGAGGCTGGTCCTGTCAGCGTATGCCGACGATGTGCTCCTCGCGGTCCAGGACCCGGGTGACCTGGTGCGGCTGGAGGCCTGCCTGGCCGTCTACTGGGCAGCCTCCTCCGCCCGGGTCAACTGGATCAAGAGCTCTGGCCTGATGGTAGGGGCGGGGTGGCAGATGGGCCCCCTCCCACCTGCGCTTCAAGCCATCCGGTGGAGCGTGGGTCCACTGCTCTATCTGGGCGTCTACCTTTCCGCCACCCATCCCTCCCCGGTAGAGAACTGGCAAGATTTTCAGGACCAGGTGTCTGGGCGGCTGCGGAAGTGGACAGGATTGCTCCGGTGCCTCTCCCTTCAAGGGAGGGCACTGGTGCTCAACCAGCTATGGTCCCGACCCCGAGTTTCCTGACCTACCTCCAGAAGATAGCCCTGGAGTTCTTTTGGCCAGGACTGCACTGGGTCTCTGCAGGGATCCTGAGTCTCCCCCTAAAGGAAGAGGGGCAGGGCCTGTGCTGTATCCGCAGCCAGGTCCACACCTTCTGCCTCCAGGCCCTGCAGAGACTCCACTTGGTGCGTGCCTTCTTCCGCTGCCTTTGGGGGCTCCGATACGACGGGCAGCTCTTTTTTCTCCATCCGAGAGGTCTTCTGCGAGACCTCTCCGAGCTGCCGGTCTTCTACCAGGACCTCCTCTAGACCTGGAAGCTGGTCTTGGCCTCCAGACCACTTGCAGTCACTGAAGGGGAGGATCTCCTTGCGGAGCCCCTGCTGCACAACCCCCAGTTGTGTGTGCAGGTGGCGGAGACCCACTCAGTGCAACGGAGGTTGGTCCTGGCGGAAGTCACCAAGATCGGAGACCTTCTGGACTATGCCCGGGGGGACTGGGTGGACCCCCAGGCGCTGGCCCAGCGCATGGGACTCTCTACCCGTCGGACCTCCCGACACATACTCCAGGAGGTGAGGGCAGCCTTGACCCCCGCCGCTCAGGCTTACCTCGAGCGGGTCTTGCGAGGGTGCCCCCTGCCCTCCCCTTAGCCCCAGCCCTCCGGTGCTCATTATTGGGCCCCAGCCCCATGAGCCCCACCAGCCTCTCCCTCCTCACGCCCCAAGCTGGCTGCCCGATCTGCAGCCGGTTCTTTTTCGAACCGCACCCAGAAACCACCTGTACACGCTCATGCTCCACACCCTTCATTTCCTCGCCCTCGCGTCCCGCCCAGACACCAAATGGCGGAACCTAATGCCACCTGTGGAGGGCGAGGACCCCCGGTGGGCCAGCCTCTATTCCACCCTAACCCCGTGGCCTGCCGGGGACATCAGTTGGCGGCTCCTTCATGGAGCCGTGAGCACGGGCGTGTACCTGGCGCGGTTCACCCCTTGCCCCGACACTTGCCCTTTTTGCGGTGCGAGGGAGACCCTGGCGCACGCCTATTTGGAGTGCGCCAGGCTGCAGCCCCTTTTCCGACTTCTCCAGAACCTCCTGTTGAGGTTCTGGCTGCACTTTCCCCCCCCACCTGTTCATCCATGCACACTCCATCCGAAGCCCCACGAGGTCACGGGACCTCCTCGTCAACCTCCTCCTAGCCCTGGCCAAAGTGGCCATCTACAGCACCAGGGAGAGGAGGTTGGCCATGGGGGAGCTCTGCGACTGTGGGGCCTACTTTCATTCCTCCATTCGTTCACTCATCCGGGCGGAGTTCCTCTGGGCAGAGTCTGCTGGCTCCCTAGACACCTTCCGGGAGCAGTGGGCGCTGTCCGGGGCCCTCTGTTCAGTGTCCCCACTTGGTTCCCTTTGTTTAAACCTGTGACCCCCACACCCTTTCCTGTTTTTTCATTTGTTGTCCCCCGGAATCAGCTGAGCCCCAGGTCCCTTGGCTCCCCCCCTTAAGTGAAGGAGGGGCCTCGAGCGGTGGATGGGCTTGCACCCACCCATCCCTCTCCTGGTCCTCAAATAGTCACAGCCTTTTAAAGCCATCTGGCCTGACTTTATCACAAATCCCTATAAACACATATAATAACAACATAATAAATTACTCTTACCTGTGTAAGAAGTTAAGCCTTCCCTGGTGCAGCTGCCACTGCACACCCCATGTGGCCCGGCCTCGTCCTATTCCTCATGGATGGAGGATAATGGAGACAGCAGGTGTTGGCAAGCTGGCCGTTGCTGCTCCAGGCCCCTTTGGCATAGGGCTGCTCCATTCTGGCCAGGTGCCTGGCTGGCTTGGGGCTGGGAGGCTACTCCTCTGCTCTGGCTGGTGCAGAGTTCAAGGCTGCTGCACCCATATGATGTGGAGCTTGGGGTTGCTGCTCCCTCGGGGGAGCTGCTGCTTCGCTCTGGCTGGGCGCCCGGCCAGCGCAGAGCTCAGGGTGCTGCGCCCAGCCTGTGTGGGGCTCAGAGGCTGCTCCTCCTCTCCGGCAGGTGCGGGACTTGGGGCACTGACTGTCCTCAATATTACTGAAACTTCACGGACCTCCTGTAATCTTTGGCACTCCCCCAAGGGGGTCACGCACTCCAGGTTTGGAACCATTGATCTACAGAATTGGGCCCTACTGGCAAGACAGGTGTTCCCCTGCTTAGTCTGACCTGCTTTGCAGCTTCCGGAGCTTCAGCTTGAGCTAGGGGTCTGAGCTGCTCATTAGCTGCGAGGCACCATCAGGCTTAGACAGCTTTGCAAATACAACCTATGTATGGCCTCTATGATCTATGGCAGTGGAAAATGCTGCTCTACACATCTCCTACATTGTATGATCCCCTATTACTTCTGCACTTGTACCCCTTCAAGCAATTTGGCACATCCCTTACTCCACATTGCAGCTGAAAGGGAGGGAATCTTCCCTAAAGTCTCTGTGGGGGCAGGATCCAGCACTCCTCAATGTGTCTGGAGACACTGGCTGCTCTGCAAAGCTCCGAAAGGCAAATTTGCTGGCTAAATAAACCCAAGTAAAGTTTTGAGTTAAGACTTCTGAATGGTCTGCCACAAAGGTCTGAGATTGAATGCTTGGCTCTGTTGGCAAAGAAATCCGTGGAGGGGGGAGAAGCCCTAATACCCCCAGTCAAATGCTGTTCTTTAGCAAGTGGGGAGTCCACTGTTACAACTGTAAGACATGAGTGGATACACCAAAATATATTCTAGTCGTAAGCTTGTTAACTATTTTAGAAGTCTTTGTATTGAGCTCTTTGCTGTAACTATGTATCATCTTACAATTATATGAAAAAGCAATCAGGGGCTTTATCTTACTAGTCCAGTTCCTGGCAAATGGAACTGGCCACTAGTTTCCCAACATCAGGGCCATCTCCCCCCTGCAAACACTGTTCTTCCTCCGGCCAGAAAAGCGTGCCCACATGAAACTTAAAAACATTCTTACCATTATAGCTTCGCTTGTAGAAGTACTAGTATTAAAGCAGCTCAGGCAGACACTGGCATTTTAACCACATGTAGATCTGTGCTATCCAATGTTAGACAGTGATTAAAATGATAAAGGTTGGTACGCACTACTATTCCCAACGTGGGTGCAAAATTTTAAGGAACAAGCTGAACGTAGACAAAGTCAGGATGCAGCGTTCTGACAGCAGTCTATAAACAAGCGCTAAGAACAGGAAGGCTTGGACTCAGTAAGACCTACTGTGCTGATCTCTCATTGTCTGAAATCTACCTACCCAGGCTGTAGGGGCCCAAGGTGGTTGCCAAAAATCAGGTAGTTACATTTGGCAAAACCATCAGTCTGCTCTTCTGCCTCAGAGCCTGCCTTTAAACACTACAGAACAGTAGTGACAAGCTGTCCCTGGACTGGATCCAGAAAACCAACTACTCAGTCCACAGTAGATTGATAACAGGCTTGTTCTTGGAGTGTTGAGCACTTACTTCCCATTATCTTTCATGGGAGTTGCATTTGTCCTGAACTTCAGGAATGGATTCAATGTGAGTTTTCACGAAAAAGAAAAAGGTAGAATATGGTTTTTGTATAATTAAACATTTAGGGATTGGAAATCCCAAAAAATGTTAGATGTGAACTAATGTTAGAACTGATATTATGATGTAACAAAAACAAGAACTAGAGCATTTACATTAATTCTGTTGAAAACATTTAAATTTATTTTTACAGTATGGAAGGTACACACAAATATTTAAAGTAATATTTACAAATATATACAAAAATATAAAATTTAACATACAATTTGGAGAAAAGTGACAATCATTTTTCTAGCAATGTCACAACATGTACTTTTTTAAAAAAAAACTTTTTGGGGTGGTCAGTATGGCAAGAGTCCGAGGTCAATTTGTGGCTCCTTAATCATACAAGCAAGGGAGAAATGAAGAAACACGAGCCAAATCCAAGATTAATTTCAGGTAAATCATCAGATCAGCTAGTGTTTGGAACTTTAAATTTGTTTAATTTTCAAATTTTAGACTGATGAAGAAAAGCCTCAAAGAACAACCCTAAAACCAAGAGTCCCACAATATTTTGTATATAAAGGACCTCATTAATATGCACACTCCAATTCAAATTTCCACCGTAAGCTAATTTAAAAAACTTTTCTGGAGCAATAAAATCAAAGATTACTTAATTAAAACAAAATTAAATCCCTAAAACAATTCTTCTCCCACCCCCCCAATGAAAAATTCTAATTTCAGAGACTTAGGGCTACTTGCCAAAAGAGATAAGTTAACCTTGCTTTTTTAAAAAAAGTTAATAGCTAAGAACATTCTTTAAAAGATAGTGTGGAATTTATATCCAAGATATTCTTTTAAATTTTATAAATCAGTAAAAACATGTTTGGGAATAGACATTTCTGAAAATGTTCAAAAGTTTTTAAAAATGGCCTACCTCTGAAAAATGGATCTAGGATATATTCAATTTATTTTCTTTTTAAAAAACAGATATTTCCAAGAACCACTTCCACATTCATTTTTCTTTCAGGATAACTTCCATCTCTGAATTAACTAACTTCTGATATGCTAGCTGCTACTGACAGCACAACAGTTCACAGTCTCCTCAAATTCTGTTTGCTTTTTTTGGTGCCAGGAAGAAGCCTTAGCTTAGAGCTTGATTTCACAGGTTTGCTATTTGCACAGTCTGTGGAGTTGTGGTAGCTGCACAAGCACTTGGTGCAAAATTCAAAGCCACAGCTTTCACGGCTGCATGTTGCCCTCTGTAGATAGGAGTCATATTTTGCAGGTGAGCTGCAGTGACTGCAAACTTTAAGGCTTTCAGTGTTTTTCAAGTTCTTGGCAGCCTATTGGGAAAATATACATTTATTTTTATTCAAACAGTCACTGGAACAAGTGAATACACAAACACCAAGCCTTTCCCCTTGTGCTATAAGAGCCTGAGTATGTTAGGTTCCAGGACATGCTGCAAAACCCATCTTTTCTCCTGTCTCCCAAAGGATGAGTGAAAGAACTGGAGAGTGGTGGTGTGGAACTATGGTGGGGATTCTGTGGTGAGGTTAATCAACTTACTAGATTTATGTTGTTGGGCTATTGGGTATGTACAATCATCTAAGACGCTTTTTAAAACACTATCAAGAGTAACCAGAACATTGTAATGAGAAACTCTCATTGCAAAGTAATAAATATCTAAATAAATACAAATAAGGCCTGGATTGCTCAGCCTTCATCTAAGGCACATATATGCTGAGGCCTCAACTACACTGCTTTCATAAGGAACAATATCTATGTACAATTACATTCAACTTAAAACACTGTAAATAGGACTAATTTTCAGAAGTGCTGAGCACCTACCCTTTGAAAATCAGTCCATCCACATGGTATCTCAAGTTAGGCACTCAAAAAGGGAGGCAGCCAAAATCACTGATCACTCTTTAGATGACCTTTCAATTTTAGTCTTATGGATTTCTATGAAAAATACTAAATTATACTAGAGCTTGATGTGAAATGACTCATAGCAGCAGCCAAAGAATAGCAACACTGAAAGTTATGAATTTTCTTTTACTCAAACTTTATACTTGTCTGATTTGACGAAGTCAGTATCTGAATGTATTAACAGAGAGAGTAACAAAGCTGCCTCACCTGGACACTGCAGTGGAATTTAATATCTGTAACTTATACCAACTATGAAGCACTTGGCTAACCTCAGAATCATCTCTAAACAGCTATAAACACTGAATTTGCAGCTGCTCTTAGCCAAGCAACAATCCCAATGAAAATGAAGTCAGAAACTATTCTGACTTGAAATACACCAGGTGTAATATACTGAACTGAACTCAAAGATTTGGAAGTTAATAAACTGTTGAGCAACAAAAGCCACTGGTCCTAAAGTGCAGATTCAACACATCAAGGACAACAGTCCGGTAGCCAAAGTAGGAAAGGATGGGTCTTAACTTTGAGGCAAACTATAAAGCCAAAACAAGAGATACGATTTTTCACAGAAACCACACAAATCTGTGCTGAATGTTCCATGCAATTTGATAAGTGGGGGGCATTCAGCAAATGTATTTGCATGTATGTATTTAATATGTACAATATTTTTTACATAAGCTCCAGGACAGATAAACAAGAGGGGTTCAAAACACAGAGTAATTAGAAATTATCTTTTCACCATTTATGCTCTTTGGGAGATTGACTAAACAGACTAATCAATTTCACCATCTGGCTGTCAACGCTGTTGTGTTGGGGTGCAACTTTAAAACTTTGTCATCAAGAAGTTTCATAGAAACACAGATTCAGTATAATTTAGAGACATGGCTATGATCCCTACTATACAAGATAAACTGTGTTATGACATGCTGCTTCAACGAAGGTTGCCAAATAGATGAGGCCTTACTCTTGGGTGAGTTGATCGGCTAAGAATACAACACAAAGCTTCAACAGTTTCATTCTGAGGTACGCTAATATGTGTTTTTGGAAAAAAAAGCTTTTTTCCCCCCAATTTCATACAACTAGAAGTAAAAGAAGCATACCATGGGCAGGCAATATACAGGTTTCCTCCCACAGTTGTGCTGATTTAAATCAACCTTTAAAAATAAGCTGGTATAGGCTTATTAGTCTTTGATCTTTCTTAAGTATACATTGCTAGTCATGCTATATTACAAAGTGAGACAGTTCTTTTGGTGGTAGGACCGGCATCTTTGGAAAAGACCTATCTCACTGCATACAGATGGCATCTAGGAGGAAGCCACAAAATTACTTTTCATTTGTGCCCTGAGCTAAGATTTCTTCCCAAATGTGCTTCTCATAGCCTTACACAATGAAGAACTTTCCATTGTATTATATAATTTCCCACCCAGTTTTATACATACAGCAAAAATAGGTTCCATAATCTAAATTTGACAGTTATATATGGAAAGTGTTACTAGTATTTAGAGTTGTGGTGTTCATTTTAGAAATGTGAGTTAAAAACTGTTCATGTGCTGTTTTTCACAGTACATCAGTAGTTAAAGAAGAAGAAAAACAAACATTACCTCAGAAAACTCCGTATATCGGCTGTGAGAACCATTCTGATTGCTCTGGTTGGATGTTTTGGATCTGGATGCTTTTTTGGATGAGCTGTTTGGTGGAGCTGCTTTCTGAACAGAAGCTAAAGCTGCTCGGTACAGAACATAGTCCCTTGTTACAGCATGTTCTGAGGGCTGTACACTACGATCCTGTTTAGAGATAAAATGAGGTTAAAATTTAACAAGGCTCCTTTTAAAGTAACTGTCAATATAAAAATTAAACATTAATGTATTTGTATTTAAACATTTGTATTTAAAATTAAGTATTTTGTAAACTTTCTTCTGGCTAGCAAGTTTCACTTAAGCTAAGTGGCCATCATTTTACCTGTACTTTTGTTATAAGTAGTTGCTCTCATTACTATTTTAAATGTCCGGGAGAGCACATGGTTTAGGCCATCATTAACGTCAATAATCTTCAATTGTACTGAAAGTTATTTCCAAGTTACCACAACTTTTAACCATTTAGAGAAACCATGCAATGGAGTCACAGTAAAATTCTAAAAACCATGAAATAATTTTTTCCTCAATACTTCGTTGTGATGAATAGGAATGTTTGTATCTTTTTCACCAAGAAGTGAACTTTTAGTTCAGACTTTCCAGGTTTGCACATCAGGTTAAAAAATGTCAACCGTAAGACGATAAGTATTTAAATCAGCGAGGTCACACCTTTCCAGGCTGTGGGCCACACAAAGTTAAAAAGACAAAGGGCCGCAATCAATATTTTGCACTGTTCAGGTTGCACAAAAGGAGTAAAAACCCCTTATAGTCTCCTGACAGAGTCCTTATTTTGTGCTTCTTTCAGTGTGCAGTGTACTCAGTTGGCTCCCGTAGAGCAGGTTTAAGTAGCAGTGTCAATGGTGAGGCATGGCTGAGTTGAGTAGAATACAGGCATCTGAAGGGCATGGGTATGTACCCGAGGACATACCCTGCACTGCTCTCTACTCGCCCAAGCCATGCCTTCTCATCTGCACTGCTATTTCAGCCTGTAGTGTCCTGCTGCCTCCCCACTGCTGGAGCCTTCCCAGTTACAGGAAGACTGGCAACAGGGAATGGCTCCAGCAGCTCCCAGGGCCTTCCTCTCTAGCAGTTCCCCACTGAAGAAGCCTTCCCCCACAACAGAAGAAGACTCCAACAGTATGGAAAGGTTCTGGCAACTCCATACTGCTAGAGCCCTTCTGTCACAGGGAAAGGCTCTGGCAATGGGGAGGCAACTGGAAAGGCTGTCTTTTCTTTCTGTTTCCATCCTGCAAGAGCCTTCCTACCCACAGTGAAAGGCTCTGACAGCAAGATGCTGAAGCCTTTCCCCGCTGCCTCCTCCCTGTCAGAGGCTTTCACTGACATGCATAGCTACACACCACAGTTTGGACACAGCTTGCTTTTCACTGCAGCGTGTAGCTACACATACTCTACACACTGCCAATGGTGTGTAGTGAAGATATAGCCATGGGTGTAGCGCTGATGTATCTGGATCCCATGTTTACCACTTCACAAGAGGAACATGCTGGGCATTGGCAGTGATTTCTAGCTATCCTCAGCAAACAAATGGTTCACTGGAGACTAGACTCTGTGTAAATTAGAGCAGTTCTTGATTCTGGGCAGATAATCAGTGCACCATGACTAGTTGATGGCTGTTTCTGCTCCTCTTCCCACTCCAAGAGTGGCCCAGTGGTACTGTAGGGGAGAGGTGCCATCGGCTGGTAGGTACTCCTCTAGGCTCAGACATTCACAGTCAGAGCTCCTATCCTGCTCTATCTGGTGCCCCCACACCCTGGCAGGAAAATGGGCAATGTAGGAGTCAAAACTCTTTTATCTTTCCTCCTCTGCAATGCTGCATGGAGGAGAGCTGCAGAACATCTGCAGCAGATAGAGGACAGCACCTGCTCTGAGCACTCCTGGCTCATAACAGACCTAGTTCTAGGGCTACAGGTGAAGTAATGGGTGGCATTTGGGGAAGGATGCCTCTATCTCCTCCTAATAGGGAGTATTTAACACCTCATTTTAAATATCACAGGGCACAGCTCAGGGAACACATTTTCAATATATAATCAAATACAATTTTTAAGGCCTTCACCCTCAAGGCAACAGGTTGGACAGCACTAATTCAGATTAAAAAAAGTATCAGTCAAATGCAGGAACTTACAGAAATGCTTTTCACTGCTTTATTATATACTTGGAAAGCCCATTTGTCTTCTTTTAGAATTTTCTTCCATGTTGCACTCACTTTAGCCACACTGTAGTGAAAACACAAACACCTTAGCACCTTCTGAAAGTGAAAATAAACTTGCTGCTCAACACTGTCTCCAAGATCTAGTCTACTACTAATTCAAGTGTTCTCGAAAGACTGAGTAACCCCCACCTTCAAGAGGCAGGCTATTCCGTCACCTCTTTACTATTTATATCTGGTAGTACTCAAAATGTGCTAGGCTTGGGCAAACAGGAAAGGTGACAGGGTGCCTATCCCAATGATCTTACTATGTAGACAAGAGAAATGTTTAAAATTTTGAACAGGCAAATAAAACATTGTGTTATGGTAAGGGCAGATGAGTGAATTTTGGTACATTTTCATGATAGTTTTGTAGAGCTTGAATATTATAAGTTTTCTACAAAAGTTGCACATCACACCTATATAGAAACAGGCATCATGTTGAGATCAATTTTTTAGGATACTTTAGACGTTATTAGAACAAAACACAATAGTAACCAATGTGCAGAAGTCAAGTTCATATGCACAGAGCAGCATCCCTTCTGCTTCCCACTAGCTCTATTACTTTCCCAGTGACAGACTCCCACAAGGTTAGTAAACTTACTTTATCAAGTCCATCTCATCAAGATGTCTTAAGATGCTTGCTAAAAGATGTCTGAGCTCCCTTTGGAAGAGTTCACCAAGAATGTCTATTCTATCTAATCCCATTTTCCTGCCAATTAGATTCTGAAGTCCAAAATTTCCCTGAGAAACAATTCTGTCCACAGCAGCCCATGGTTTAAGATTTCTTTTACCACTTTTTTTCAAAGTTGAGCAAACTAGTTCTTCAAAATGGTTAACTGGTAGCAAGGTTTTTTTGGAAAGCTGTGTCTGGCTTCGGTTCTTCATGAGACAGTGATTTGGTGTGTCATATATATTTCCCGCCAGTAATATACTGTCTTCATGTTCTGTTGGATCATTGTACTGGTTGCTTAACATTGAGGAGTAACCACTCTCCTCATTAAACCTACTGTTTTCCAATGCCTCCATTTCATATGCACCTTCACCAGATCTCCACAATACTTGCTGGTTTTCTTTGTTATGCACAGGTCTTCCTTCAGCTTTGGGATCAAGATTTCTGGGCGTTGCATTCTGCAGTTCACTATGCAATAGCCTCTGATATTCTTTAACACAGTTTTTACAAGACCCTCCTTCATAATTTGAGGTAGAGGACTCTTCTAGTCTTGTCTTTACTGCATCAGTGTTTGACTGTGCAAGTCCAGAATGGAAATGGTTACAATTAAAATCACATTTCATTTTGGTTGAGTAGTTAAGGTCTGCTTTCATTATTTTCTGGTTTCTATCCTGCAAACAAACAACAAAGTATTAATTCAGGACAGCATTAGTCAGAGCAAGTCAGTTACACAGTTAATCCATATTTATCTATTGCAATCAAGTATTGTAGACTTCCACCTAAGTGATGGGATTTCCTGTGACAATGAATGAAGAGGTCCCTTCCAATCATATGTCCCTATCCCCCATGCTAAAAGCACACACCAAGAAGAAAATGTTTTAACTGGAAGATGTGCGCCAGCAAATACATACCAGAACAACCTGCCAAACATCTTGGCTCACCTATCCATCTAAAATTCATCCTATATAGAAATGTTTTAAGAACCTGTCAGCACAAGATCACCTTCTGTTCCCAATAGGCATTTAATCTTAAAATGAAAGAAAAACATTCAAATACATGTTTTTAATCAAATTTAATATTACAGAATAGACTGTATGATGATCTTTTAAATATAAGATTCACTAAAAACATGTATTTGAATGTTTCACTTGTGTGTCTTACAGTAAAGGGCCATTTGTGTAAAATTCCAGTTTTCCACAGAATACATGCCTACTCTCCTATTCCTTCTGAGATGTCTTGAATAGAGAGGTCAACCTTCTCACTGGCTGCTAGATAGCACAGATGGAGAGCTTCCTTCTCTAACCTGAGAACAAAAGTGCTGTGAGGGAGAGAAAGGTGCTACATTGTTCCTCTTCATTTCTTCTTCTCATGGTAAGGAAGCTCCATTTTATAGTTTCTCTATTTGCAAACATGAAGCTCTAGGATCTCTTGGGTCATCTGATATATGTCTAGTCAGCCAGCTGCCCTGCTTTGACTGAATGGGCATGTGTCCTGAGATGAAGCTCTACTTACACTGACTGAATTTAGTCAGAGGCACTGGAGTTTTATCTCAGAGCAATTAGGGTCCTCACTCTTTTGGGAAAAAAGAGAGTTCTTTCAGTGGGGCCCCACAAAGACCCAACTCTGTAATAGAAATGTAGTCTATCATTTACAAAAGAGACATTCACAGCACATTTGAAACTCTTCTCCACTTAAACTGTAGCTAACTTGGAATTAAATGCAAAAGATGTTTTAAACCAACTCCCCTATATATTTTTCAGAAGGAAATCAAAGAACTGAAAATTCTCCGACTGAATATGCAGGAGTGCGGGTTAGGTGGGCATAATGCAATTACCCAGTTGTAATTTGGATACAATACAAACATCATTTTTAACTCCTGCAAGAAGCGCCATGAGATTCTTTTATTATTATGAATGGCTACCTCATCACCACATAAGAACACTCTTTTCTGAAAGCATTACTACAAAAAGTATCTTGCCAGATTTCAAAAGTCAAGCTCAGCTGGGCCAAGTCAGTACTTGAAAGAGGCCCTGCAGAGGAAAACAACCCAGTGCTGTAAGAAGTCAAGCAGGCAATTCGAAATGTGGCACTCTCTAGAGATGTTACTGAATTTATACTCCATCATGGTGTTGGGCACTGTACTGCTTGAGTGCATGCCTTTCAGGTCTGGAAGACCGGTGATAATTAACATTCCAACAGTACTTTTTCACAACGATACCCTGGATGTAAGTAAGTGTACCAAAAAAAATTCACTCTATTTTTCCCCCTGCCTTTTAGGGTGGACATAATGGCATTTTCGCTTCCTGTCTTAAACACCAAGATACATTCAGAGTATTTCCAAGTGTCCCCAGGAGGAACACAGCACTAGCGACAGGAGGTTCCATGGGATGTGCACAACCATATGATAGGGACTCCTTCAGAGTACCAGACCAGAGTACAGGTCAGAGGCAAGGTAGAAGTGTCCCATCCCCCACCAGGATGGCAAGGAAATGTGGTTAAGGGAAGAGGAGACCTCAACCCCCATGCACAGGTTTGGTTGGGGGGAGGGAGGAGAGGCAGCTTAGACCATGTGTTTGGGAAGCTTAGAAATATCCCTTACCAGCACATGTATGTGTTAATGGAGATATTCCTTCACAGATGTTAGTGGTGGAATAAGAGGATACTGCATGTCTGCTGTGGTAAGGGATATTTCGCCTAGGTGTTCATAATGTGGGGAAGAGAAGTGGTCTCCTACTCACTAGGAATAGCCTGAGAATTGTCGTCCCCCGTGGTCACAGTACAAACGCAAAACCAATTACTATGTTTGAGGAGTCTCCAGGTTTTTAGGGAATTTAAATCATAGGCATTCCCAAGAGTTTGGGGAAGTGTGTTTCATGAACGCTTGAGGTGGAGGGAAGAAGTGTTCCCCTGTATATTTAGGGTGATGCGTTTCCCTACATGCATGTGCTTTTTTGGAGAGCGAGGCAAAAATAATTGGCTCCCCCTCTGTACCGTGAATGGGACAAAGATGCGGTTCTTGCCTAGCCAAATTAGTGCAGGTTGACCCCCCCGTCTCGGCTGTGGTTAAAGAAGGAGCCGTATGTCCTTGTTTGGGGCAGAAATAAGGTCTCCCTCCCGCCTTCCGCGGTCAGTCACTAAGCTACACCAGCTCAGCACAGCCGTTCCTAGCGTGGCTAGTGCACTGCGCGGGCGGAGAGGCGCCGGTGTGTTTCCATGCCCAGCACCCAGTGCCCGCGCTGGCCCGCTGTGGGCTCTGCCCTCCTCACACTGGGCCAGATCGTGCCTTCTCTTTCCCTCTTTTTAATCGTTTCCCCCCAAAAAGGTGGCCGCGGGGCCGATCTGCCGCCAATTTGGGGAGTGTCCCCCTCCCGGCGGCATGGCCTGGGCGGGCGGGAGACGGGGCGGCGCGGCTCCTCCTCAGCCTTCCTCCCGCGCGCCGGGATCCTCGGGGCTGGCGCGTCCCTCGTCCGGGCCCAGCTTCCCGCTGCAGGAGGGGAGCCCGCGAGGGGGGCCGGGGGGGAACAAGCGCAAGGCGGGGGGGGGCCTACAGGGGCCCCGGGGTCCCCAGCCGGGCCAGGTGCGGCCCATTCGGCGGCTGCGCTGCGGAGCGAAGCCCCGAAAGACGCTGGGTTTCCCCAGCGCAAGGACCCAGGCGCGCAGCCAGGGCCCCGCTCCCGCCATCCGCCCCACAGAGCCCGGGGCAGGGTCAGGGGCGCCCCAGCCCGGCCGGAGATGCCTGGGCCCAGCGTGTGGGCCGGGACTGCCTCAGCCGCGTCCCCCGCCACCTACCGCGGCCATCGGACGTGGGGCGCTGCTCGGTCCCTCCGCCTGCGCGCGGCGGCCGGCGATTCTCCCTGCGCGTTCGCCGCTGCCGCGCTTCCCCTTGCCGGGTACTTTTAAAATCTTTGAATTTGGTATCCAAAATCCCGGCGGCCAATCAGGTGCCGCCGCTCGAGCCCAGCCGCCAATGGGGGGTAGGCAGGAAGCGGCAGCCAATCCCGGGTGTCGCGAGGAGGAGCCAGTGAGCCTCCCTCACTTTTTCCCTCTTCAGTTCAAACCGAAGGGAGCGCGAGCCTAGCCTACGGGGCGGGGCCGAGGGCGGCCGGGTAAATCAGGCCTCCCGCGCGCGCGCGCTCTCCGGGCGGAGTCGCGTGGACACGTGGCGCGCGGGAGAGAATACAGCTGCGGCTCGTCACCGCCCGCCAGCAGTTCCCTCGCTGGGCCACCTGCCTCGGTCCGGCAGCTGTGCCAGCGGCGCGGATCCCTTTTACAGGGAACAGCATTTACTGCACAGGACTGGGACATGCCCTGTTTAGATCTATTGCTAAGTCATTCTCTGACCGTGGGTAAATCACTCCCAACCTTTGTGCCTCAGTTTCCCCAATATGTAAAGTGGGGGCCATCTTGCCCCAGTGGTAGGCTGGGGGGCTATGTCTCACCTAATCTGTAAACTTCTTGGGAACTTCCCAAGGGAGACAGAGGGAAATGCAGGTCACCACAATGTGCTGGCAGAAATGTAGAGCAGGCTCTGCTTAACCATAAACTGCCATATAATTTAGGCCTGCTTGAATTCTGCACCATTGTGCAATGCAGAATTAATGTGCAATGCAGAATTTTATTTTTCCCCACAATTCGATTGTCCTCCAGCACACCTGTCTGCAACTGGCATGGGCAGCTGGGGCTCCCACTGGCAGATTGAGAATCCCAATTGCCTGGGGCTGACAGTGAAAGTATGATTATATTGTGTTATTTTGTTAAAATGCACAGAATTTTAAATTATGCTGAATTTTTCATTTTTTGGTGCAGAATTTCCCTAGGAATAACAACAGTACCTGTAAATTAATATTTCCTCCCTTTTCTCTGTTACTGCACCATTTACATTTTTTTGAGCTACAGGAACTGCAGTTTCACTTACCCTCTTCTGTGGTTTGGTTTATGCCATGTTGTCCCCTTCTTTCTCATCCCCAGTAGTTAGCTGATCAAAGTTCTTCAGTACCCCCAATTATTCACTGTCACCTAGACAATAGTGGAACAGGGTTTAGCGGGCAGAATCCTATCTCAGCACTGGCTTGTCTAGCACTTATAGGCTATGCAAAGTAAGTTTAACAGGGAACCTTCATATGAGCAATGTAGGATTTACTTCATATAGGAGGAGGAGGAGGAGGAGGAAACAGGTTGACCCTGCCCCCATCATAATAAAGCCAACAATCTGCTCAGTTTAGACTGTGCTTGTCTGGTTATTACATAAATTTCCAAGACTCTTAGAACAATGGCAGTGCTTATTCCTTTAAGTATATCTTGTCCATAAGATGCTCAATTGCAGTGGAGAAGCAATTCAGGATGAAGTCCACCATAACGTGAGAGTCCACGTTTAGAGATAAGAAGCAGCAAAGGATACTTACTGCCTAGGGACAAAGCTTGAGGGGGCAATGCAGGATATACTGTCCACTCGAGCAACTTTTAGGTTTAAATAAGCCCTTATCTTTCAAGTAGCTCCCTCTGTAAAGCAGTGATGCAGATGCTTAACTTTACTCATGAAAGTAGTTCCA
>ML675604.1:24980627-24990633 GCA_007922155.1 Mesoclemmys tuberculata | reverse complement strand
CTTCAAAGGAACTACTTTCATAGGTAAAGTTAAACTTGTGCATCACTGCTTTCCAGGATGAAGCTGAGTACTAAGGCCAGAATACAGGATCTCTTAGGAAACAAAACACCCTCTGGAAAGATAGGTTTAAATGAGACCTTAATTTTATACAAAGGACTTGTATATTTACTGGTTCAAACTAGAGAAGCAAGTAGACATAAGATAATGGAATGTAAATATAAACTTGCTGATAGTTTCATAATTGCATTCCTTAATTGTTTACAGCACATTGTTACATTTTATATGTACTTTATTGAAATTGTGCTTTTTTATAAGCAAATGCAGATTGAATGTACTAACTTGTTTTTATTTTAACATGATGGTGACTTTATTAAATAAAAGTCTGCAGTAAACATTTTTACCCATTGCAAAATCTTTCCTCATCGTATGAATCATGTTGCCCTATAGATTTTATTATATGTGCAATAAATGATGGTATGGTCTGGTATAAAGATTGTGCTTATCATCAGTGTTTGTGTGGACAGTCACAATTGTTCTGTGTTTTGCATAGCCAAACATAAATTTAATGTTTCTCATTTATCCTGTTTTAACAACACAAAAAATACCAGTAGGTCAGAAATGTAAAGGAAAATTCTGCCTAAATCATGCTGGTTTGTCCCTATCACATCTTGTTTATTTAGATGTTTTATAATTCTTTAAATTATCATTTCAAGCACTGAAATAAAGTGCTGAAATAAAGTTCACTGGTCTGTAATTTCTAGGATTACCTATGCTACCTTTTGAAAAACAGATTCAAATGTAATTGCAACCCTCCAGTTCATTATCTGATTTCAAGGAGAGAAGAGGTATTTTTGTTGTTAGCTAAGATACTTTATATTTAATTGGAGTTTGCCCTACTCTTGCAAGAATTACTTGCTTTAATGACGTTGGTAGGACAACTTGCACTGTCATCCCTAAACTGGACAACTCTGAGTGAAGGATGTCAGAGCTCCAGGACTGCTAATGCAACTCTTACATAGCCATAATTAGTCAGCACAACAATGTATAATGACAATAAAAATTTCACCTTTACAGATCAGATTAACATGTTGCTGAAGGTCACAGAAAAGAAAGCAGTCAAGTAACCATTAGTGTTCTAATAGCATGTAACCTTGATAACTGTTAAAGAGGGTAAAGCAAGAAACAGAAGATCTGAAGCTCAGGTTTCAAGATAATACATTCCAAGTCCACAAAAGGACTTGGACATTGCAACTCTGAGCCTAGCTTTCAGGTACCTTGAAAATCACTGGAATCCCCAAATTCTGAGTTAGGTGCCTAGACTTCATGTACAATGCCTGGGGAGAGACAGCACCTGAAAATGGGATCTGCAAAAGTCAGCAAGCTAGGCTGGCAGCTCAAGCTAGCAGATGGGAGATGCTAATGGAACAGATGTGTCGTAAACCCCGGTCCTCTCAGATGTCTGTTAGAGTTCAGTGCTTAAATCTGGTCTGCAGGGAGGCACACATCGCAGCTTGTGATCCGCAACCAGGAACCACTCTCTTGGAGTCAGGTGACTTAGATGCCTAAGCCATTTTCACAAGAAACAGTTTAAGGGTCTGTCTCACTCCACACAAAATGGCTGTGGAGAGGAGGTGGCCTCCCTTGTAAGCTCACTGGTCGAGGTACTCAGCTGGGATATGGGAGACCCTAGTTTAATTCCCCTCTCTGCCTGATGAGAAGGGATTCAATAGGTGTCTCCCACCTCTCAGGTGAGTACCGTAACCACTGGACTATGGAATATTCTGATGTCAGGTCTCTCTCAATCTCACTTGTTGAATCCACTCTACTTTAATTAGATAGATAAATATTGAGTCAGACAGAAACAGAGTCATTTTGTCATCAAGTGGGTAGGTCACTCACCTGAGAGGTAGAGTATCCCACCTCACAGCTGAGCACCCTAGCCACTGACAAAGGTTATAAGGGAGGCTCCCCGAGTCCTTGACTTTATACTGTGCTGAACACATTTTTCTGCTCAGATAAAGCCTAGAACTAGAAGTAACTAATTTTTTCTGCATACCTTTTGAGCGTAGAGCAGCAATAGCCAAGACTATAATGGGGTTCAAAAAAGAACTAGTTCATGGAGGATATGTCCACCAATGCCTATTCGCCAGGATAGGCAGGGATTGCTGTTTGCCAGAGACTGGGAATGGCTGATGGGCTGGATCACTTGATGTTTGCCTGTTCTGTTCACTCCCTCTGAAGCGCCTGTCATTGGCCATTGTCAGAGGACAGGTTGCTGGGCTAGATGGACCATTGGTCTGACCCAGTGTGGCTGTTCTTATGTAAAATCCTCAGGTGAGAAAGTAAAAACTGTGATTACTTCAGACTCAATCATATTTACTTTATATTTTCCACACTGTAGCAACAATGTCTCATATAAAGGTCTACAGTCTTCTACTCCAAAAAGTAGGAAAACCTGTTTAGAAGTCATGAGAAAATAAATAAGTCCTTTTTGATGGTCTGAAATGTAGTTTACTCTTCCTGTGTGATGCTTCAGCAGACGTGACTAATTTGTGTCAGGGGTATCTGTACCTGTAATAACAGGGCTTGGCAAAGAACAAAGTTCAGATTAGATTTTTTTCATTTTCTGAAATAATTTCCATTAAAGATTCATAATCAGCATAGTCCCTCAAGGATTTTATCATTTCATTTAGCAGTTCTTCCCCTAACATAAAACTTTCAATATGATGCACTGTTGTGTTTATTCTGTGGTCAGTAACACGATCCTGTGGAAAGTTGTATGTTCTGATCTTCTCGGATCTTCCTTTGGTCCCAATCTATCACATAAGAAGAATCAGTTTATTATCATTATATTCTTTTTAAGCATAGAATAATATGCTGATTAAGCATTTGATCATCAGTTCTTTTCTTCCTACTGGAAATAAACACTATTTGTTACAGAGATTTAATAATGGGACAAACCTACACACCTGTTCACTTTAGCTATTGCTAAGAATAACAAACTGTTCCTAGAGTATTCAGCTGTATAAATGAAGAACTGTAGTGTTCCTATAGTTATTACAAACCTATATGAAGTGCTAGAGTAGCCATCATTGGATAAAAAAATTACATGTGAATTAAAAACTGGTATTGTCTCTAGTGTTTTAGTTACTTGTACTCTGCAGTCGTTTTGTTTCATCTATCTCACTAGGTCTCCAAACTTTGTATAGCACTGTGTATGCAAGTATAGTTAGAACACAATTTTTACACTGAACTAGAATATATGTTTTGTGTATGTCATTTCACAGCTAAAGATCAAATATTTAATAAAATTACCAGGTTTAGAAACTTGTGCTGTATCCTACTGCAAAGCCATACATCTTTTCTTTCTAATGGCACATAATTTCTAATTGCAATGGGTTATCAGACATCAGACCTTTACCCTGTCACTGATCCAGGGCTGAATACTGTCCATCATACACCTGAGGTATTTTTTCAGGCAGGTTAATTTAAAAAACAAAGTAAGCAGTTTGAAAGCTATTCAGAGACTTAATGTGGGTAGTACTATGTCCTGATGGAACTAGATGAGTAGTCAAAAGCGCAGAACATGTGGTCATATTGCTATTGACATTACCTGCATGGTTGTAAGTTTTTCAGTCTTTGTATATGACAGCTAGCTCAATGTGTAAGATTACTAGCCAGGGTGAAAATACCTGTGCCACCAAGCTCTACCCAATTCTTATGCACTGCAATTTAATGCAATAAAGCATTTGTGCACTGTATATAACTATAGTATATAGCAATCAACTTTCTTTTTAATCTAATTTTAAAACATAATTTGCTATTAGGGCTGGCTGAACAACAGAAAATATTTGAATTTCACTGGTATTTGGTGACTATAGGATAGCTATTGGATCAACAAGAAAGATGGCTGAATATAACCAAAGAATGTATACCACAGAACAACAACAACAAATAACACTGAAATTCAAACAACATATTTCCTGAACAGTACGATGTTCAAGCAGCCCTGCTGCATCTGCAAGAACTATGCCCTTTTTTGGAAGATTTTATCAAGGCATATCCCAAAGGTACACAGCAGCCTCTTTGCAGATTGAGCACCACCCAAATTCGAACATCCAGCCAGACTTCTTTCTTGAGTTATCATCAAGCCCATAAGTAGCAGGAACTATTCTTGCTTAGAATAGGAGGGATGTAATGGGTAATAGAGATGGGAAGTCTTTGCCTTTCCCTGTGCCCCCAGGTTTTCTGTATGCACAGTCTATATGCCTCCCATTTCCTGCACTCACATTCCATGCCCCATTCCCATTCTATGTTGTACCTGGGCTGCTGAACTGCATTCCCCAAGTGTGTTGCCTCTCCCAAGGTCTTCTTCATTCCAAGACTGTGGAGCACAGTTCATGCCACCCAGTCCATTTCTCTCCTGGTCCACTGCCTGCTGCTCTACATGCTTATTCCACGCTCCTTCCTGGACTTAAAGCTATTCATTTGCAAAGTAAATCCTACCTGAATCTTTCTGGCATTATATCTCTTTCTCGTCTCTTCTTCTAGTTTGATGCTGTATAGTTTAGCACGAAGCACTTTCATAGCCTTCTCTTTATTTCTGATTTGAGATCTCTCTTGCTGACATTCAGACACCACACCTAATTATAGAAAAAATGAGAGATTTAACATTTAATAAGAGTAAGTACAAAAATACTATTGTGATTGCACCTGCAATGGAGAGTATTTTTACGTTAAAAAGCTACTACTTTGTTTGCCACATTAAGGGGGGCAAAAATTGAAGAAAATCCAAAATCTGTAATAGTTAACGATATGATCTGGCCACATAGGTCATGGATTCCATGCCTTTAACAGATCTCTGTGACTTCTTCATCTTCAGCCCTGCCTGGGCTTTGGCTTCAGCCCCGGACAACAGAGCTTCAGCCCCGCCATGACCATACCCTAACTTTTTTCTTTTTGTACCATGACCGTTCCATGAATTTTGCTTAATTTTACTTCGACAAAATTGTATCCATAGTAATAGTATAGCCTGAGAGTCAGATGAGGGTTTAATTGCACAGGTTCTTTACCACATACACAAGACGTTTCAATTGAATATGATAAGCAACAGGAAGTCTGTGGAAGAAGAGATGAGTGATATGATCTGATTCACAGGTGAGGAAGATAATCTCAGCATCTATGTTTTGCATGATCTTGATTAAATAAATTTAGGAATTAGGGAGGCCAAGAGGAGGTTGCAGTTATCAATATGGGAGAATCAGAGTGTAGACTGTTATTATTAAAGCACCAAATCAGCACTAAGCTCTTCAGCCATAAAAGGACATGGTCCCCATCCCAAATGCTTATAGTCTGAGCTAGATAAGGAGAAAAAATTGTGAGTAATGTTACCTGTCAGCTCTGTGTTCTTGGGGAACCAGGGCACAAAACCCGTACTCTTCTTGGCTCACCTGAATTCCCCCCCACCCCCTTCCAGCCTCTGCTTGAACCAGAAACCAACAGCAAGGAAAAGGCAGTGAGAGACACACCTAAACCCTTCCAAACAAGGGTGATAGGATTAAGGCAACTCCCCTAGCCTCATCTACATGGAAGATGGACCAAGAATTAGCATACTGAATGGAAAACGAAGCTCCAAAGCAGGAACTGCACTGAACTCTGCGATTGGCAAAGCAGGGACACACTGCAGGATGGGAGATCTCTGCTCCTGATGTTAATGAACCCACCCCTGCACACACCCAGCTCTGTAGTTATCAGACCATTCTAGTTATTGATCCAAAACACTGAATCTGCCTGATTGCGTTGTGAGCTCCCTGGAAAGAACATTGCCCATAGCTAGGAATGATCAGCTCCTATTGTCCAGCATAAACAAAATCACTCTGGTATACTCCCTTGAGTCATTGTTTACCCATAAATAAACCTGGTGTTCTCCCTTGAACCATTGTTTCTTCCCTACAAAACTCTTACCCAAGTTCAAACCTTGGTTCTGATGCCTGGATCCAAATGCTCCACTGGAACTTCCCCTTTTCCTGACCTACTGTGTTGGGGGCTCTGCCTGTCTCAAGCGCTCCGGACCCTAAGCTGAACAGCCTGTCTCCTGGGAACCTTTGAGCTGCATAGTGTGGTGAGACTCCCCTTCTTCCCGCAACTCTCTCTCTTTCTCTCAGTCCAGGTATAACTTTCTACTTTTATAACCAAACCCGGGCTAGCCTTCTCCAATAGCCCAACTTAAATTGTGTAATATTGTAAGCGTCTGTTTGTTTTTCTCTCCTTGTATGGTATTACTATTAGTATCATAAGTTTTATATACCTGGCAATAAAGTAACTCTTATAATCACGCTGGTTGCCAGTCTCTCTCCAAACTTCATTTACTCCTTTGTGTTCTTGGCTTCCCTATCTTGCTCTGCAGCAACGCTTCTTTTACCTAAGCCAAAGATCCCTGGAGTGCCCAAAAATCCTATGGGGTTTGGTCATCAAGGGGGTTGCTACTAGAACAATTGTAGAGTGGGGGTGGAGGGGTGGGGGGTGGCAGCTTAAAGTGCTGTTTGACCCAGCCTGATTGAGTCCAGGGGCAAATAAGGGTGGTAGCTGAAATATGCTGTTTGGACCCAGCCTGCTCAGAAGTGTGCTCTATTCTGGTGCCGTGCGAAGGGGCATATAAAGGTGCCCGCTAAAAATGCTGTGTCACCCAGCCTGCTGAGTTCAGGGACATGTAAGGGGTCAGTTGAAAGTGCTGATTGCGTTTGAGCAGACCAAGCTCTCAGTTAATCTAGAATGTATGTGTGTATATGTGGGGTGTTTATTTAAATCTGGGGCTGGAGGAACCCAGCTCTGAAAACCTTAGGTCCTGCAGAATAGCTCCATTGGGAGGGGACTTGTAGCCATATAAACACACAGGTAACACAAGCAGTACATTAATAGAATCACACAACCCCTTCCAGGAAAGTAATGCTAACAAATGAGTGAACCCCAAGGTGACAGGCAAATCTTGCAACAGTAATGAATATCAGGAAGAGAAAAAAAGCTTATGGTAGCATAGAGGTTACAAAATAATTTCATATAGTTTCTTGGATTTGTTTATATATCTACCTTGCTGGCTCGGATAAGATGTATTTTAATATAGTTTTTTACAAAGTATAGTTTAAAATCTATACTTTTTTTCTGTAGCTGCAGGGGCACATTAACGGAGCTGATATGGTTGGAATAATGGAAGTAGGAGAACACGAACATAAGAGGAGGTGGTGTGATGGGGACAAGCATAAATAAGAGGAAGGAAGAGGGGGAATGGTACAGGGAAAGGTCAAGAGATGAGGTGTGGCATAGCAGGCAGATCAGATAATGGTTCATCAGTTCATATAGCAACAAATTTAATTGACTGCTGAAGTCCAGCATCTTGGAGTATCATATGGTGGAATGATTCAGTCTAATGTCAAGAGAACAGCGATTGTAAAGATGTGTGGCTGCTGTTCTCGTTCCCAAGAGAGCTGGCAGATTTAGTGCTCTGCAGTCTGTAAGGACTTGCCTTCCTATGTGGGTGTTCCAGTGTCCAGTGGAGGATAAAGGGAAGCTCAAGAAGATCTAAAATGCTCATCGCTAAATGGGACAAGTATTTTAGTAACCAGAACGGAGAACAGCTTCGTCTATAAAATAAGTGGTAAAAGAAAAATGGAGCCTTTGAAAGAGAAATCTGAGAGGTCTGAGGAAAATTTGGACAGGTCACAGCTATGAGAACCAAGGGAAAACATTTTGTATTGAACAATGGAGTGATCAACAGTACTGAAGGCTGCAGAAGGATCAAAGAGGAGAAGATAATAGAGATTCTGGAATCTGACTCTGATGATGTGTTGCAGATGTTAGTGAAATCAGATTTGGTGGAGAGGGGATCTAAGAGGAAACTGGACGAGGGAAAGTCAAGGGCAGCTGTTGTAGGTGGCACACTGAAAGAGCTCAGAGGTTAGTAGAAAGAAGATTGCATGGCATTTGTTAATGGGTGGCATTTAAAGTTCACTTTTTTTTTCATTTTTGAGGATGACAATACGATACTATATGCTATGAGGAAGGAACCAGAAGACAGATGAACATCAATAGCTGAAAATAGGATCAAGGAGACCGGAAGGAGCTGCAGTTATCTGTATTAAGGTAGCACCAATACACCTCGGTTAGGATCAGGACCCCAAGTACTTTGTTAACATGGAGAATGAAGCAGGCAGTGTGTCTGAGAGCTAATATCATAATGCTACGTAGAAAAGGAGATACCTCAGCATCTGGAGAAGAGGGTATGACTAAATCATGATTTAAGGGGTAGAACCACCAAACACAACTGTTCAGTGGGTCTCAAGCTGGCTTCTCAAGATCCATCTGCTACTGCCTCGCATCCTTTTTTCAGCTGCTAAATTGCATTAAAAAACTAAAAATACCAATCTTCCATATAAGCAACTATTGCAGGATGTTATTGTGAATGAAAAGGGAGATAGTTTACATGAACTGGAGTGTAAAAGGAGGTAGTCTTCAAAATTGTGAATGGGGGTGGTAGACAAGAGATTTTATATTAATGAGCTAATAAAACATTTACAAATCCTGCTCCAGTGTTTTCAAGGTTTCAGAATAGGCTAGAGTTGTATCAAAAGCAACAGAAATTGCTTTATGTGATAAATTATCATTGCTAACTAAGAAGATGTAAAATTCTAAGTAGAGAGTACTTCCACTGTCAAGTCTTTCTACACTCAAGCAAATCATTGTCCTAATAGTGTGACTTAATTTTAAGCACTAGCTCTCTTTATCTGTGATATTTAACAAATATGAAAAGTGAAAAACTGCAATCAAGAGGATTGTAGGCTACTCCCCCACAACAGACATCTGTCTTAATGCACCTCAATCTTCAGTTCTGACATTCTAATAATTTCGTACGGGACCCATGAAGCAGAAGCTGCCAGGTGTGCCAAGAGGTATAGGGGTTTTGTGATGTGGAAAAATGTTCACTGTGATAGACACATAGATTCTAAGGTCAGAAGGGACCAATATGATCATCTAGTCTGACCTCCTCCACAATGCAGGTCACAGAACCTCATCCACTCACTCCTGTAATAAACCTCAAACCTATGATTGAGTTATTAAAGTCCTCAAATCATGGTTTAAAGACTTTAAAGTACAGAGAATCCACCAGCAAGTGAGCTGTGCCCCATGCTACAGAGGAAGGCGAAAAACACCCAGAGCCTTTGCCAATCTGCCCTGGGGGAAAATTGCTTCCTGACCCCCAAATATGGTGATGCAGTAAACCCTGAGCATGTGGGCAAGAGTCACCAGCCAGACAACCAAGAAAGAATTCTTTGTAATAACTCAGAACCCACCCCATCTAACATTCCTTCACAGACCATTTGCATATCTACCACCAGCAGTCAAAGATCTAAATTTAAATGTAATTTTATAAAATTACAGAAATGAATTTCTTGCAGAAATGAACGGCTATTTCATTAATCTTTCCAAAACCCTTCTCCCATAAGGATTGTACAGTATTAAAACTTACGTTATTTTTGTCTCCCAGTACTGAAAATTATTCTTATAAAAAGATTGAAGAAGTAGAGGAGAACATAGGTAGAATTATTTGGTTTTTTCACTTTTCAACTTGATAAAATTATCTGCATTTCAGTTATGACAATAGCTTTACATTACAGATCCTGAATTAAGAATAATTTGTAGGTACCTGTTGGAATATGGAGTATCCGTACAGCACTGTCAGTGGTATTTACATGCTGGCCCCCAGCTCCACTGGCTCGCTTAGTTTCAATTCGTAAATCTTTAGGATGAATTGTCAGATTGATCTGTGACAGGGAAGATAGAACAAATTTTAAAAAACCAAACAAATCCACATCTTTGTTTTTCTTTTCTAAACAAATGGCAGTTATTTTACTATACAGTAGTACCCTGACTTACGAGTTTAATTCGTCCTGTGACCAAGCTCGTAACTTAATTTGCTCGTATTTCAAAATAATTTTCCCCATTAAAATTAACT
>ML675604.1:24919419-24977627 GCA_007922155.1 Mesoclemmys tuberculata | reverse complement strand
AATCCGTTCCTGCCCCCCAAAAACCACCCCAATTTTTTTTACATGTTTTTAAATAAGAAAAATGTACTTTATAAACAACAAATAATGTATAAAAATATAACAATACATAATAAAAGAGACTAAAGAAAAACTGGTTTTATTAAGTGTATTTACCTTGAAGGTCAGACGAAGATGCTGGCGGAGGTGGAGGTGGAGGAGATTGGCAGAGGAAGTTGGGGGAGTTTTTCATTTCGTGCTCTATCGCTTAACTTAACTTACTCGCTACACACTTAATGCTACAATTTATTGCTAAATTTAACTTACACACTATGCTACACTTTATTGCTAAACTTAAATGCTACTTTTTTTTTTTCTTTTTTTTTTCACTTCACTTAATCTTCTTCTTCTTCTTCACTGACTTTTGCCTTTTTCGGCACACTTTCCTCGCTTTCACTTGCAGGGCGTTTCAATAAAAACCTGTCCAAGGAGGTTTGTTTCTTCCTCCCTTTCAAAATGTTACGAAAATGAGTGAGGCAAGTGTCGTTACACAGCGCCAACGCACGACCTGTTGCAACTTTTTCAGGGTGTTTATTTTCAATGAACTTGGTAATTTTCTCCCACATTCCCAACATTTCCTTAATCTCACTTGTACGGATAACCTCCTCCTCCTCTGGCTCCTCCGCGTTAATTTCCTGCAAAACCTCCGTATGCTGCTGCTGCTGTAGCTCCTTTAATTCCTCCGTTGTCAGTTCCTCGTTGTGCTTCTCGACGAGGTCGTCAATGTCTCCTTCATTCACTTCCAGGCCCATTGACTTTCCGAGGGATACAATCTCCTCCACCACTAACATTTCCGGCTCGAACCCTTCGAAGTCCCTTTCGGACACAGCCTCAGGCCACAGCTTCTTCCATGCAGAGTTTAAGGTCCTCCTTGTGACACCCTGCCAGGCCATGTCGATAATTCTGAGGCAGGTCACGATGTTATAGTGTTCCTTCCAGAACTCTCGAAGGGTGAGGCTTGTGCTCTCTGTAACCTCAAAGCAGCGCTGGAACAGGTGTTTGGTGAATAGCTTTTTGAAATTGGAAATGACCTGCTGGTCCATGGGCTGCAGGATAGGGGTGGAGTTGGGTGGAAGGTAGAGGACCTTGATAAATTTGAATTCCTCCAGGATGTCGTCTACGAGGTTTGGTGGGTGCGCGGGAGCATTGTCAAGGACGAGAAGGGCTTGCAGGGGAAGGTTATTTTCCAGGAGGTACTTCTTGACGGCAGGACCAAAGACCAGGTTTACCCACTGCACAAAGAACTCCCTGGTGACCCACGCCTTTGGGTTTGCCCTCCACATAACCTGCAGTTTTTCTTTAAGAATCTTATGAGACTTAAAGGCTCTGGGGTTTTCTGAGTGATATACGAGTAGCGGCTTGATTTTGCAGTCGCCACTCGCATTTGCGCACAGTGCAAGGGTCAACCTATCCTTCATAGGTTTGTGGCCTGGCATGCTCTTCTCCTCTGCCGTTATATACGTCCTCCTCGGCATCTTCTTCCAGAAGAGCCCTGTTTCATCACAGTTGAAGACTTGCTGGGGGATGTATCCTTCGGCTTCTACCAGGTTGGCAAACGTCGCAATGAAATCCTCAGCTGCCTTCGCATCCGAGCTTGCTGCCTCGCCATGCCTGTCGATGGAGTGAATGCCAGTCCTCTTTTTAAAATTATCAAACCATCCCCGACTGGCTTTGAATGACTCTTTCGATGCTTTGTCCGTTGATGTTCCCGCCGTCTGCTTCACCAAATCCCCGTAAATATCTCGTGCCTTCTCACAGATGATGCTCTCGGTCACGCTATCTCCTGCGAGCTGCTTCTCCGTCAACCACACCAACAACAACTTCTCCATCTCTTCATGGACAGAGGTCCGAAGCTTCGAAATGATCGTAACGCCCTTGGCTGGCGTTATAGCCTTTATCGACTCCTTCTGCTTCAAAATTGTACAGATCGTAGAAGTACTACGATCGTACTCCCTCGCCAAGTCAACAACACGCACACCTCGCTCATGTTTTTCGATGATTTCGTGCTTTATATCCATGGACATCATCCTTTTCTTCTTCTCAGCATTGATCTTGGCACTCACTTTCTTAGGACCCATCGTTAAAACAAGGAAATTTTCCAAAATAAATGCGGAAAATAATCAAACAAAGCAACAGCAATCCGACAAAGATGCGAGCATGGCGAGATAAACACATGAACTGAACGCTTGCACGCTTCCTCCTAGTGGCGGCGGGTGGCGTAAGCTCACTCGTAACTCAGATATTGGCTCGCATCATAAAGCAAAAAATCGACCGAGCGACAACTCGCATCTCGGAAAACTCGTAAGTAGACTCGCTCGTATGTCAAGGTTTTACTGTACACACTTGGATTTTTTTTAAAATAGTATATTTCAGTAAGAGATTAAAACCATTTCAAGTTGATGAGGAGTGCAATGAAACAGCCAAACAGTTACAGTGAACACAATACAGTCATGATCAGCCTGCAGTGCAAGCTCCTGTGAGACAAAAATCAACACAAAGTTTCAGTTCTCAGATAGTTGAAGGTTGTTAGCTCAGCAAACCTCAAATGAGAACAAAATTCTCAGCAAGCCATTTTAGGAAGAAGAATATAAGGAATATGTAGAGAATGCATAGGTGTCTGAAATCTCTAGCTTCTACATAGCCTAATCCCAGTTTTTCTGGCAGTGTGTCTAGACACATCTAGTCTAGATGCAAGACTATCTTCAATGTGCCTTTGCTGAAGGCCAGCGAGGAAGAGCCAAAATTTGGATGAGGGATTCCTGAGACATTTTCCTTTCCCAATCATGTATACTGAAGCTGTCTTATTGAACTGTAATAGACTTTGGTTCTAAAACACTGTTTTTGAATGGTACATTTTTCATTCTTAGCAAACATTTAGTGTAAATAAGATATAGAAGTTAAAGAGATCTTACTTCATACATAGCTTATGGAGAATTATTTTGTAAGAGTAAATCTTATTGAACTCTCAACAGTTTGCTGGTAGGAAATTTTTGAGAGGCAGGATTGTGAAGAAAGCCACAAACACATACTCTTATGTGTTGTGTGCCCCTGCTCCCTAGCCTCTCCAAATATAAACATGATCATTAGACACAACATGACTTGTGGTTTTAGAATAACCCCATAAAAATCAAGGAAAGATTTTACATGCCTTCAAGATGGCAAGTAATGGGGGTTGTTCATGGGATAGTCAGTTATATTTAAATATATTTTACCTCCAGGGGTTGTGGTAATATTGCAACAGTCATTGTACTGGTGTGAATACGGCCTTGCTTTTCTGTCTTTGGCACCCGCTGAACACGATGTACTCCTCCTTCAAATTTCATGTGCTTGTATGCTTCAAGACCTACTATACTGGCAGCTGCATGTCTCAAGCCACCTTAAAGACAAAGAGAAAACAGCCTTAATATAACCATCCTATTATAATTTAAAACATTGTATTTAGATTATACTGACACTTGTTCTTAGAAAAAAGTTAGGAATAATTTATCGTGTGTAGGCTCAACCAGAGTTTACTTAACTATAAAGTACCTCCTCACCAGCCAACCTGTGTTCTATTCCTCAACATTCTGCAGTACTCTTACTTTCTATACATGTTGTCTTATGTAGTTTTCGGTGCTGGGGAAAATCAAGATTGCTGATTACACAGTGAGGAGGAAGAGAGTGTCCCTTTTTTGGCTAGGAAATTTCCATAGGAATTATTGTCTACATTTTTTTAAAAATAAGCAGTTGATAAGGAAAAATGTTGTAATTAATATTTTCAGTCAGGTTTATATGCAAAGATGCAAGAAAACTCCAAGGACAAAAGCTCCCTGCAGGTTGATTGTTAAAGGGAGGTTTGTCAAATTCATTCCGTAGAGGAGGGCAAATGCCATTTTTAATTACATCTATGGGCCACGATACACATTTACAACTACATTCTTCCCTCCATTCATAGAACTCCCACTAATGTCAATGGGAAGTTTACACAAAGAACAAGAGTGGAATATGGTCTCTGTACTATAACAAATGTATTTATTATTTGTTAGTATCTTATATTCAGCATCACTCAGAGGAAGAGTTTGCTCAACTTTAGGACCACCACTATTTCTGTTTTGTTTCTCTTTTCCGTCCCCTTTTACTTTTCCCCTCTTCCCTGATTTTGTATTTCTTTTCTTTTCTTTTCTTCTTTCTCTGCATTTCCTTTCCTGCTAAGAGGGAGGAAAAATCCTCAATTCCCAACCACTTCTTTCCAGTCACTAAAGTTATGAGCAATGAAATAGTTAAGGTTGACAAAGTGTGAAACTGGAATTTAGAGTTAAACCCAAAGAAATTAATAGGAAAGGAAGGGTTCAGACCACTAAAAGCCATTCCTGCATCAGTATACATATTAGATTCTCTCTTTAAGAGCTAGATAGCTTTTTAAAATGAAAGCCAAAACAATGCAGAATCTGACTATGCCATCTGGCCAACAAAAATACATCCAGCAGGCCATTTCCGGACTGTGGGACCTCTAATTAAGGGTTTTGCAAATATTGCTGTTCTCTTCAGACTCTTAATATTCTATTAACATTTCCCACAGAAATAAATAAGTTTTGATTACACTGTCAGTCTGTAGGGACAAAAAGGTGTATCAACCTTACACTTTCCCTTCCTGGTCCCTTACAAAGCCATCTGACCTATCTTGGTGATTCTTTTTTTTTAAAATTTTGCCCATATTTGCCAATAAAATAGGGTTTGGTATGAATTTGTAAATGTATCACTTCATTACCTGAATGCATAATTAAACAGATCTTATAGCTTAAGTGATTTGTCATAATGTATCAGCTTATTATGTTAATGCTGTATGTTAAATCCACCACTTAACACTAATAAATACATGTATCCAAGATACAGTTTGGACATGTCTGTTGAATGAGAACGCTGCAAAGAAATCTGAAACTTTAACATGTGCTCTCCATGCTAACAGTTCTTGTGAAATCTTTTAACTGTAAAATATAGCCATCATCAGACTGAGGAAAGGATTTATTGCTGTATTTAAGGATTCTTGCTCAACTATATAGAATTAAGGCTTACTAGAATATTAATGTTTAAGCTCATTTATTCTAATTAAAAAGCGAAATAAGTATATTTTCTACATAAGCTAGTGGAAGAGGAAGCTGGCTGACGATCACAGTAAAAATATTTTTAACCCGCACAGTACTATGGCATTAGTGATTACCAGGTCAATTTCTAGTGAGTCAACTTCTCCCCTATCTGCTCCCTCCCTTGTCTCAAAGCTTTTATGTTTCCAAAATACATGCATGTTAAAGCTATACAGGTCAAACATCTTATTTGTTTATCATCTGGTGAACTTACATTTATACCTTTTGTGAAATGGTTTAGTGAATTAATTTGCTTTAGTAAACCATTGTGTATTTGATCAGAAGCTATCACAGCATGTGGAAAGAAAAAAAATAGACTGGATATTAATTAACTTGATTAAGAGGCAATGTACCATGGACACCTAAGGCACACCACAGGAATGCCTGATACCATCTGTACTGTGACTTGGCAAGGAAACTTACTGGCAAACTGGGCATTCTTGCCCACAAAATTCAGTGTGTTTGTGACAGAATTAGTCTATCTGATGGATGTCCTTCCATTATAAACCTTGACACGTTTCAGAATGAGCACACTGGTAACAGATTAATCCAATTAACAATAACATCGCTAGAAGGAGATTCTGAAATAACAGAAAGCTTTGGCTCATCACAGTCATTAGCAACAAGTAGTCCCAATTGGTCAGTTGACAATGAGAAAGGAAATGAATGAAGATGACTGAAAGAAAGATCAGTTTTACAGATTTGAATTTTGTTCTGCTTTTTTTTTTAAATCCTGTTACATAATTTACCTTTGCTAGATCAAATAAAAGATACAAATGAATAATTCCTATCTTCATTAAGATGGAGTCACTAGGGTCATTTTGTGACAGTCAGAAAATGACCAGTCTAACTTACCAAGAGGATATACAAATGGGTTTCACAAAGCAACCAGACTTACATTTTCAGAAGTACCAATGCATACAACAACCAATACATGTGCACAAGTCAGTTTTGCCCATTAAGATATGGCCCTGTAATTCCCAAAGAGTAATATTTATTTCAGTGAAGAGTGCCAGGGCAAGGCCTCGCACACTATTTAAACCTTTAACACAAAAGTTACATGGTGTATAGAGAGCCCTTCCCTAAATGCAGATCACGAGGTTTATATAATGGCTCAACCTTTAGACTTACTTTCCAGGTGAATTTACAATTGAGCATGTGTGATATTGAGCATGTGCATTTTCGGTGCAGATTAGTGAGGTTTTACTGTACAGTTTTATTGAAACAAAATTTAAAATGAAAAAGTAAATATTTGGCAGAAGACAACATTTCAGATAAATTCAAGATATTTCAGCTTAGTTACTGAAAATAATTTTAACTAAATAGTGCCCCTCACTGTGCCAAGAATATTAAAACAAGAATATTAAATAGCTAAATAGAACAAGTGTTCAAATCAATAAAAAATATAACTGAGAATCTAACTGTACCAGCATGCAGACATCTTCACCCCAAACATTTAACTTCAATTCATATTTTTCTTTAGCTACGCAAACTACACTGTGTGAAGCCATAGATTTTAATTCTTTGTGAAACATCAGAAATGCCATTTCATTCTCACAGTGAAAACTGAGTAAAATCTTGTTTATAAATTAAAACAGTTCCACTGATTCTATTTTCTTAAATTAGGAAGTGACGTGTTTGTAGGCAGGCAACAAAACCCTTATGTAAATAAAATGTTTTTAACAATATAACTTTTCGATTCAAGTTATTAAAGCATTACTAACCTATTTCACTGGGAAAATATTCCAGTATTTCAAATCTCCAGTTTTTATACGAAGCATATTGTTGATACATATCAAATATCTCTGCAGTGAACAACATAGCTTCCTGTCCACCAATTCCAGCAGTTACTTCCATGACCAAATCATTGTTGTCCATTTCTTCTGAAGGAATCAAATGCAAAATTATCTGTAAATACAAAAATTATACACCTTTTTACCTGTCTAAACTTTTCTTCCTTTAACACTTCAATGCATACATGAAATATTTCATATGTTCAGATGGTATGAAAATGTCATACAAGCCAGCAATCATTTTATTTTGCAGTCTGGTACATTCTCCAAGTAAGTAGTTTTCTTAATGCTCTCCCTCCGCTCTCAGTGCTTAAGATCAACTTACTTTTTTTTGTAATATAATTTTCCCCAGGCAACTCCCATTAATACATTAATATATAGTACTTACTATCACTTATCTGTAGACTTCAAGGAAAGTAAATATCATTATTCTCATTTTATAGGTAGGAAACTGAAGCATAGTCAGGTGAAATAACCTGCCCAAAGTCATACAGCAGATCAATGGTAATCCTAGGAATAGAACCTAAGTCACCTGACTTCCACGCTAATGCTCTTTCTGCTAATACACTACTTCCCCTAAGGCTAAGTGGAGTCAGGTGTGTGTTTGTTGAGAGAAGTCCATACCTTTTTGTGTTTGTCTGTGACGGCGGAAGGTTCCCTTCAAGAACGCCAACAAAACCCTGTGCAGATTTGCATAGCCAGAAGAGGCCTCTGCTTCTGGAGACTACAGAAATCACTGACTAATATCTAGAAACTGAAAGCCTTTTTAAAATTGTGGTCTTCTTTTACTCAATAGTAGCTTATCAACTAACAAGCTTTATGACTGAAAAAGTTCAGAAGTGTATCATGGAGTTGTTGAGGATTTTTGTTTTGTTTTTTAATCAGGGAAGATGTGAATTTGTATTGAGTCACAGAAATGAAAGATATTAAACTTGATATTACATCAACAGGCCTTATAAAGCAATTTTACATGCTGGACCAAGCTCAGGCTTTAAACACTTCCCTGTAATGTTTTACATCTATTACTGCTTGCTTATGATGAGTTAAGTTTTTTTATATATCTCTGTCCTATCTGTTCTTCCATAAATCTACGCATTTTTGTTTACAAAAAAACAAACAAAAAACCACACAACACACACACAATAACATATAAACCAACTGTCATTTTGGGGCAGGCTGAGCATGTGGCAAAAACTAATCACTTTTCCTTAACAGATCAGATTTAGACAAAAGCAGTAACTTTTTAATTTGTTATTGGACACATTCCAGAGGGTCTGATTTTGATAAAAGTTATTATTATGCACATGCCTATACAAATTAACAAGTAGGAATTAGTTACAAAGTTTAAAAATGTATTTTGTAAAAGCAATAGCCTACTCTCACAGTGATCTTATGTATATTTGCCCTTCTCAGTTTATAAAGGCCGTGAGCACATGAATATGCAGTAAAACTAATTAACTGTTTCTCTTGCAGAAAGAGAAAGGAGGAAGTCTTATTAGCATTTATAGTTTGAAATTCTTGGGAAGCAGGAGCATAGCTACAGGTGGCCCACTGAACTGGTTGATTCTGCTAACGATGCTCCGCTTAACTTGCTATCTTGGCAATTGGAGCAGACAGCTTAATTTCTCAGCCAGTCACTTTCCTGAACTTCCTACTTCCGGCAGGGCCCCAACATAGGGGGGGGAAAAGGGTACACTTTACTGGTGCCTGGAGGTCCTGGGGTCTTAGCCCAGGCTGCAACCCCCATTAACATGAGGAAAAAATTGTGGCTAAATTGTAGATCACACCTGAGGATATTTATAGAAACTTATTTCCCTGTATTTATTGTCCAGATCTTGTGAGATTTGCTGGAGCCAATCAGAAGCAGTGTTAGAGCAGTCTGAAGCAACATTCTGAACAGTGAATTGCTGGCCTCCTGGCCCAGCCCAGGCCCTTCTCTAGAATAGAGAGTGTGCGCTTGTGCAGTTAAACTAGGACTTGTAGTTTGAGACTGAGAGATTTGTGCTCCTCTCTGTGACATGGTCTATCTTATCAAGAACTACAAGTCCCAGAGTTCCTTGTGCATAGGCAGGCAGGAGGGACAGCTGGTGGGAGGGGCAAAGCAAAGAACCATAAATCTGGGAGCCTGTGCTGCTGTTGCTCTGGTAGGATCTGCAGCTCCAAAATATATGTGTGTGTCTAATTCACTCACAGTCACACACACACGCCCTATACTGCCATGTCCAGTGGTGGATATAAATACAAATCAGGCAGCCAGAAACATAAGGAGATAAAAGGGAAACTAAAAGAAGCTAAAAGACACTAATCTATCCTCCAGTTTTTCAAATCAGACAAGGCTTTCTGTAGTCAGGCAATATACTAACTAGGGAAGCAGATGAACAAAATCAAGACATTGACAGGATATAATACCTATATAACGATAAAAAAGTTACAAAATAGTCAGCAAACTTGTAGGACTCTCAGGCTGGATGTTATATTAAACAAAAATAGCAAAGGGGGGCATTTTTCAGAAATGTAGAATATGTAACAGTAATTTCAGAATTCAAACTTTTTTCATGGCTCATGAGATTGTATTTATGGGATAAGGGATTGTGGTATGTGTGTGGGAGGGGGCCCATGTTACAAGTTTGTAGTGGGCCTGAAAAAAATTATGCTTGGGCCCTGGCGTCCGGTCACGTGGCTGGAAGCAGGAAGTTGAGGAAGCAACCAGCTGAGAATCACTAAGCTGCCCGATGCGCCAGTTGCCAAGGTAACTTAAGTGGACCGTTGCCAGCATCTTATTCTGCTGCCAACGCTCTGCTTAATCTACCCCGGCAACTGGAGCATCAGGCAGATTAATTTCTCTGCCAGTCGCTCTCCTCAATTTTCAGCTTCCAGTCATGTGACTGGAAGCAGGAACTATTTGTTTTTCCGCCAAGCCCACCTGAGCCAGCTGCAGGCCCTGCCAAGAAATAAATCCTGGCTACTCCCCTGTTAGGAAATACTTATTTAGGACTCTATAAATACAAATAAACACCTTTCAGGAATGGTCTAGGTCAATGGGGAGGATGGACTTGATTACCTCTCAAGGTCCATTCCAGGCCTCCATTTTATGATTTTATATAATAGTTCAATGTCACAATTCTTCACTTAAACGTGGGATGATGTTTAATTCTATCAACTATAAAAAATGAAAAAATGAATTTGAATGAGGTTGCATGGTTATAAATTAGGACAGAATTTGGCTCTTGCTCATTTAACATTGGCTAGCAGACAGATGTATGAAATTACTTTACAAAAGACTATACCTGGCGCTTCAATTCAGTTATCTCTTCATGACAGAAAACTACTTCCTCTTCTGCAAGTTTCTGCAAATCTTCATTCTCATCTGCAATATTGGAGTGTGTTAATCCTCTATAACTATGATTTACACAATCTCATTAATCCTCCCCCATAATAGCTATATGATAAACTACACTTCTTACTGAATAAAAACATATTTTGCAAATCATTAAAAATAACTATTCATCTCTATCACATATCATATTCTTCAACTTTTAATAGTATTTTCTGGTATTGTCTAGATGAGATATGAGGAAACCCATCCTATTCAATATCTCTTTACTCTTTCCAGAAAGAAATGTGAAAACTAATTAGGAGTTAATCTTAAAATTCTCTATTTATCTAGTGTTTGTAGCACATAACATCCCCACCACTGCCCTCCACCCCCATCAACACAGATAACATTTTTTGAATATTGTAAAACTATTCTAAAAATAAAATAATCAAGCCCAGACACTTCCAAACAGCTTGCAGTGACCACTTCTAGCAATGAAGGGGGACTGTTATATTTGCCATGCCCATTCAATCCTTGGTCTTCTGCAATTGTCAAGAATGGTGCCAATGTGGTGGTAGTTTCTGTGACGCTTACACCAGTCCACTTGAAACTGAAGTAAAAATACTATACTTGTCTAGTACACAGGCCAAATTCATCATATTGCAGTAACTCTTGGTCACTACTGACCTGGACTGGATTCTCAATGATAACCCTGAAATTGAAGGCCTTATATTTCATTACCAGTCACCTCCATAAAAATGTTTTCAAAGCATACAGTCTACTCTAAACTATAGTTTATTTTCAATGTAAAAACAAACACCTTTGATGTATAATAGCTGGAAAAAATTACATTTAATGTTGGAAGTTAAAAGTTATTGTGCACCTGTCATTAAAAAATTTCACTGGAATAGTGTTTCACTGTAATAAATTCCTGACCATGCTTGATTTCAGATACCACCATCTTTGGTACAAAAGCTTATTTTAGGACTAGTCTACAGTAGAAAGGCTTTGCTTTTTTTTATTGTGATTAAGGAAGTAGCTGTATCTCATTTTTCTTCCTGTTTAGAAGCAAGGAAAATTCTGTGTACTGTCCAATTACTGGTGCTGCTGCTATCATTGCATTATTTCACACACATGCTCAATTGTAAATTCACCTGCAAGATATGGACCATTAAATAAAGCTGGTGATCTGCATTTAGGGAAAGGTTCTCTACACCACATAAGCCTAATGTTAAAGGCTTAAATAACGTGTAAGGCCTTGATCTGGCACTCTTCACTAAATTGAATATTACCCATTGCATGCAGCATAGTTGTAGCTGTGTCTGTCTCAGGATATTAGAGAGACAAGGTGGGTGAGGTAAAATCTCTCTATTACCCAATGTGAATTATAGGGCCATATCTTAATGGGCAAAAAAGATGTAGTTTTGAATTACGTTAGCTTAGTCAAGTTATCTTAACACAACCAAAAAGCCCTATAAGCCTGGTTGTCACTATGAAAGGTGATATGCTTTTAACAAGTTAATTTAACAGGTGCTAAAACCCTGGTGTAGTCAATATTATTTTTAGTTTTAACTTGTTAGCTAGTCAAGGTAAATTGTAGGCTCCCCACTTCAGTTTACCTCAATCACCTAATATGTTAAAAGTACAACTGCTTGTCTACACTAGACTGTTAATATGTTAAAATACACCTTTTTCCTAGTGACAATGAGGTCTAAGGCTATATCTTCACTGCCAAAAAGATGATTATCTTTTTGCAGTGAGATAACTAACACAAGCAAAACAATCTGAGAACAAAAACAAAACATCAATCAATCTAGGGCATGATCTGCACTAAAACGTATGTCTATATAGTTACAGAGTTCAGGGCTGTGAAAAATCTACACACCTGAGCACTGTAATTATGCCAAAATAATCCACAGTCTAGATGCATTTAGATTGATAGAAGAATACGTCTATTAACCTAGCTACTTTTGCTTGGGAAAGAGGTGTCCCTGCAGCAACTGAAAAATCCATTCCATTACTATAGGCTGTGTCTACAGCGGCTGCCCAACTGTGGTACGCATACCACATCACCTCCCAATGGTAAGTGTTCACTTGCTGCTGGGGGGCTGGCCAGGAGCCACTCCATGTCAGCCCCACTCCCAAGCAGCATGGTGGCCTGGCAGTTCTGCCCCGCTCCCTCGCAGACACACAGCGGCTTGCCAGGAGCCGTCCAGCACCAGCACCAGCCCCGCCCCCAACCAGCAGTGGCCTCGCTGTTCTGCTCCCTTTCTCCCCAGACACAGAAGCCAGGAGCTATTCCAGTGCCAGCCCTGCCCCCAAACAGCACGGTGGCCATTCTCCCCTTTCAGCCCAGCCCCAGCCCCACCCATTTTATGTTGGTGGTACACAAGGTGGTACAGTTTGGGAACTGCTGGTCTACACTAGGTTATGCTGGCATAGCTATTGCACCACATCTATGCCAGTATAGTCCCCATTGTGTAGACATAGACTGTGATTAAAAAAATCAGTAATTTCCATGTGGAGATGGTTGAATTATTTCTTTAAAATATTTAATTTGTAAACATTCAATGAGCCTATATAAACAAACTTTAGCCCATCATCTGTTTGCAAACTGACAGTTATGATCTTTTATACACTGAGGAAAATATACCATGTTAGAAAATGTTACTTTTGGGCCTGCCCACATACACTAGGATAAGAGAGGTTTTAGGAATGCATTGGCTACCACATTTTAACACACAAGTTCAATAGTGCCACTATGCACACATTCAAAAATGAGGAGTCAGGCCCCCCCAAATATGAGGGTTTTTTTAAAGAAATGAATTATGGGTTCTTATTATTTGCCTTTTGATTATAAAGGCTTCAGGGATCACATTGTCCAGCTTTTCTCTGCATCCCAGAAGGCAGGCAACTTTTTTTTTCAAAGACGAAAATGATTCTCACTTAATAAACACAATTGCAGGATCTATGGCCCAGATCCCCAAGGGGATTTAAATCCTAGCCTAGCCAGAGGACCGTTAATGGTGCACGCAACTGACCCAAGGAGGGTAGTGTGGACATCAGCCACCGCAGTAATTAGCTAGGTTGATTTCTCTCTGGCGTGTAGACGCGGCCCGCAATAGGGGGACATTATTTCAGATTAAGGCAGTGTGTGAATTTAAAGCAGAGCAGCTATTGCTGATTCACTCCGTCTGCACGCTCTTATTCCGGACTAAGAGTGCCTGAATCCGACTGGGAGTAAACTAAAAACCAATTAGGCACGCTCACACCCAGCGTCAATCTGGATCGAACCCCGACCCCGTGCGGACAAAATCAGGGTTCGCAGCCAGCCTCCCCCTCGATCACGCCCACTGCGCAGGCGCACACAAAGCAGCTCGTGCACGCATGGGCAGTAGTCACCGCGAGGCAAGTGGGCGGGACTGGAGGTAGGGGGCGGAGCCATGCGCGCTCTGCCCGTTGGCGGGGGGGAGGGATCTCGCTCGCTCTCTCTCACCCGCCCGCGCCAGCTCTTGCGTGTCCCGCAGCTCCTGCTCCTTTGCCCACAGCCGGTGGATCCGCGCTGCCAGCTCGCGCCCGGCCCCGCCCCCCGCCTGCTCCTCCAGGAAGCGGCGCAGCCCGGGCGCATCGAACAGCGCCTCCAGGCCGGGCCGGGAGCTCAGCGGGCGCCGGGGCGGCTGCGGCGACCAGCCCCGCCTCGGATCGCCCCGGGCGGCCGCCCCGCGGCTGCAGCTCTTGGCGGGGGGCAGGGCCGCGCGCAGCCCTCGCGCCGCGCGCAGACTCCGCTCGAGCAGCCGCATGTCCCCGCCGCGGGGGCCCGGGTCCGTCTCTGTCACCTGCGCACGAGCCGCGGCTGCTTCGGGGACGGCCGGGAAGGTTCGGCTGGCTCCCCTCGACGGCCGGAAACGGCCGAAGGCGCTCGGCTCCCCCGAGCGGTCCGGGTGGCCGACGAGGTCGGAGTCGTTCTAGCAGCGATCCGATTGGACGGCCCGGGGAAGGGGCGGGGAGCAGGGCCTGGATGACGCACTGACGGGGCGTGTCCCAGCCCCCTGGTGTGGCCCGCGCCTCCTCGTCGCCGTTTGCTGGCGCTGCAGGGCGTGACACGGGAGCGAGCGAGCCGAAGGCACCGCACGTCATCACTTTGCACCACCCTCGCCTGCGCCCCTGCCTGTAGATCCCTACACGGCTCCCGTCCTCTTCGACCTGTACGTCCGTACAGCCCCATGCATCCCTGCACGGCCCCGTCCCCCTCCTAGTTATACAGCCCTGCGCAACCCTGAAACATCCCTATAGCCCCTGTGCCCTCCTAGCTATACATCTCTGCACAGCCCCTATACATCCCTATAGCTCCTGGTCCCTTCCTAGCTGTACCTCCCTACAGCCCCACAACGCTCCCAGCTATGTATCTCTACAGCCCTTATATCCCAGCTATCTACACCTTTACAAATACCCATCTCCCGCCCATAAATCCCTATAGCACCTGGAGACCTCCCACTCCTACATTGCTACAGACCCTGTACTCCTCCACTTATATACGGCTACAGCCCCTATATACCTCCCATCTATACATCACCACAGCCCCTATGCACCTCTCTCCCCTACATTGCAACAGCTCCTATATACGTTTCTCACCTATGCTGCAACGGCCCAAATACACCTCCCTCCCATCAGTACAGTCCCTGTACACTTCCCTCCCCGTATGCTTCACATCTATGTGTGGCTACATCCCCTTTGCACTTTCCTTCAGCCCAATACACTTTCCTACATCACTACAACCACTGTACTGCTCCCTTCTCTACATGCATTACTATAGCCCCTATATGCCTTGCTCCCCTAAATTGCTGCAGCTCCTGTACACTCCATATCCAGAAGCTCCCATATGCCACCCTTCCATACATTGCTACAGCCCCAATACACCTCCCTTCAGCTGCTATATGCCTCTCATGCATATATCATTTCAATCCCCTACATACATTCCTTCAGCCCCATACCCTGTCTTCTGTACATTACTTCAGCCCCTGTACACCTCCCATCTATACATTGCTTCAGACCAATACACCTCCATTCTGTACGTCGCTTCAGTCCCTTACACATCTCACTTCGATATATTGCTTCAACACTTAGCTACATCACGTCAGTCCTTGCATGGACTGAACTTTGAACACTTCACATTTCAGTCCAATGACTAAATTATCCACGGTACTAAGCAGTCTTATCCCTGTGCTAGTTTGCTAAGGCCTTTTCAGGAACGAGCCCAAAAAGTTTATTAACCTGGGTTAAAAACAAAAGAGAAAACTCATCTCTTTGCTTAACCTGACCTGCAGTAGAAAGCTCACCCTGGCTTTATCAGAAGCACACTAGAGCTTCCATAGTTTCAGTCCTGCAAGTTCCAGAAAATGCAACCTTTTCTGTTTCTCCACAAAACATATTTGGTGGCAGCAGTCGCGCAAGCTTTCACCCACTGCCCAACACTATGGCTCACAGTCCTGATCTTGAGGCCCCATATCTAGGGGATAATGACAGTTCATTCTCCATTCCTTCTGAATTTTTGTCTTTAATGCTGAGATTGACAATAAGCATACCAATTGTAGCAAAGATTTTGGTATGTGACGTTTACCTACTGGGAAATAGATTGAATCATTTCTTTACTAGCAAGTACAGCTTCACAAACATACATGAGCTGTCAAAAGTAGTTTCACTGGGTAACTGAGTAATCTCATTGTCTCTAATGCTTAACCATGATGCGCTCAATGGCAGTGTGAAGGCTGCTAGAACTCCGCAGCCCAAGCTAACTCTGTTGATCGATTTTTAAGATTAAAAGGGACCATAGTGATCATGTTGCCGGACCTGCATAGCACAGGCTGCAGAATTTCACTCACACTGCCACACCACTTCAGTGCTGATGGAAGGACCACGGTCTGACTATCCTTCTAAGAATAATGATGGGAAGCTTTTGTGCATGTACAGTGGTTGACTCTGGAGGCAGCAGCGAGGATTTCTTCCCCCAGTGAACTGCACAAGAATACACATTGACTGAAGAGAGGGCAGAAGATATGTCATCCTATTCTGCCCCACACCCCAATCAGAACCCAATACTTTCTCCTCGTACAGGCATTCTTTTCTCCTTTGAGGTCAAACACAGGGATCTAACCTGTTCTCTTTCTCCCAATTTGTTGCTATTCCGTATGGGTAATAGTAGGAAGGAACCTCCATTATTCCTGCATAGAAACAAAGGGAAACATCTGAGGGACAGGGATCTTGTTTCCTTGAATTCCTATATGACTTAGATATATGATGATGTAGATGATCCCAAACTCTAAAGCCCAGATCCTCCAAGGTAGTTAGGCACCTAACTCCCGTTGATTGCATGGAGTTAGTTACCTACATACCTTTGAGGATCTGAGCCTAAGTCGATGTCTACACTAGAGAGATGTCTACACTATAGAGCTGTACCAATCCAGCTGTGCCACTATACGATCTGTAGCATAGCCTCCCTAAGCTGACAGAAGAGAGCTCTGCCACCAACATAATTAAATGACCCCCAATGAGCGGCGGTAGCTATGTCAGCAGGAGAACGTCTCCCACCGACACAGTGCTGTCCACACCGGTGCTTCTGTCGGTGTAATTTATGTTCCTCAGGAGCACTTTTTCACACTCAAGCAACATAAGTTATACAGACAGAAGTGGTAGTGTAACCATAGCTTAAGACCATGAACACTGGATCAGATCCGGGTCATTTCAGCCCCATACATCACAGCACCTGTCCTCAGAATAAGGGCTTGTCTATATTGAAGAGTTTTAATAGTTATTTTAATATAATCCTATGTTTCCATTTTTTCAGGTATAAGAATTTTTGTGTTTGCTTTGTTTAGCTTAAATCCCTTCCTGAGCAACATAAGCTAAAGAGAAAAAGGCATAGTGGAATAAGAATCAACAATGATGTTTAGGCTGGTATAATTGATTGTTTAAATTCTTACCTTAAGTTATTAAAAGAAAATCCTGGCTAAATAAGGCCCACGTCAGTTAACTAAGGGCTGGTAGGTGTACGTGTGAAGTGTTTGTGATCCTTTGTAAAAGCTATACCATGACTGGGCTCTTGTTAAGTATAATTTCAGGGTTCTCAGCCACTCCTGCGATAAGGAGTCCTCAGAAATATAGTGGTGAAGGAACTTCCTTAAAATAGTTTAGGCATCTTTGCATATGTATCCTGTAGTTATAATAGATGCAAAAATCGAACATTCAAGGTAAAAGCAGAACTAAAATGTTCTGTAAGCAAATAGCTAAGGACAATTCTCAAGAATTATTTAAGTCAAAGTTCAGTAGATAGGGATTTCATTAAAGGTGACCAGTTTCTAAAATACAAGTCTGCTGAGCACATTTTAATGCACAATTGAACTGGAAATGCAAAAGCTATACAAAGAGGTAGTTTAGCAGGCTGTGATATGATAAAAGGTTGTGGGATAACTTTATTTTTGCTTTCTGGTATTAGCAATTCATACCTTCTGATATCACCTTGTGTACAACCAGTTTGCAATAAGGTCACTTTCTTTTGGATGACATCAGAAGTAAGACTCTCATCTAAACTCAAAACATAAGTAGTTTAAAGAATATACTTTATTATGTTATAAAAAGGAGCAATTATCCGTAAAATTGTATTAATCAATAACCTTATATTACAGCCATTGGAAGGAATCAAAATCAAAGTATTCTGTTCTTCCTTTCATGTTCACATCTTAAATTAACAGAAGTAAATAAGCATACTTTACAACTAAATTAACATACACCAGTGAATTAACAGTAACTTCTCCCAAATTTACATTAGCGAGTTGTCAATTTGAAAAGATTTATTTAAAAAAAAGTCAATGTAATTCATAGGTATCTAAAGTTGCCACAACAGTAAGAAATGAAAACTTTTGTAAACGAGATCTATTTTGGAAACCCACAAGAAATAACATTCAACATGAGAAGATGGTTTGTGGACTATTGTATATTAAAATAAATGGGTAATTAAAAATGGTAATTCTGCAATGTTTAGAAAACCATTTTCAGCAAGTCTCGTAGTGTCTACAATTGGATTGACAAAATACATTGAAACAGCAGTATTTTAAAAAAAGCAAATGACACTTAGAGGCTATGCAGTGAATGTACAGTCTTTGCAGTTAGTCTGGCATTAAGAAATAGCCTAGAGCACTGCCTCTGAAATCTTATTCATGCATGCAAAGCTTCTTTCTGATCCACTGTCAGTGGAGCTCACTGAAGTATGATGGGTAATTTAATACAGCAAGTATCATTGTCAAAGGAAAAAAGAAAAATGATAAAAGTTTTATGGATTTCATAGGACTAAATATTTGAGTTCCTATGGATGTTAGAATTTGTGAAATTTATAACAACTATGTATAATTAACACACTCTGTGACAAATAGTCAAAAGCCAGGAAATTTTGAGTACAGGATGATTTAGCATAAATTAAAGCTTTTGTGAGGAAAAAAGCTAGCATGAGATAATAACTTACTGTCAGCATTTGTATCACAATTTTAAATTTCAGGGAAAGATTTTGTACTGATATCTTAATTTATGAGACAAGTAGGGTCAAATTCTAGTTCCAGGCATTAAGTTAGCATAATTCTCTCTCAAGTGTGTAAACAGTATTAATGCGAGTCCAAACAGTGGCAGATTTTGGCAATACCACGCACTATCTTCCTACGCCCCACAGATCGCTCCTGTTATTGGCAGAAGTATGTAGGATAGGCATGAATGGGGCTGAAGCTCTGTCATTGGGCATATGAAAACACAAGTCTCCTACGCCCCATCTCAAATGTTTTGCCTGCAGAGAACCTGCAGAACAGTAGCAACTTGCATTTGAAGGGAACCCAATTTTGGGGTGGATAGCCAGCGAGGAACAAGCAAGTTAAAACTGACATTTTGGTTATGTGTGTATGTAAAGTCGAAATCTATTCAGTCATTGGGTTCCATCAGCAGGATGCAGGCTGTGGGTCCTTGACTGTGTTAACTCTGCAAGGAGCAGGTTCGCAGCTATTGATAACTGCAGGCCTCACTCCTTGTGGGACATGGATCCTGATCCAGAAGCAATTGAAGAAAATTGTCTAACAATTTCAGTGGGCTTTGAATTAGGCTCATTGAGCACATATCCTAGGCAGGTTCTGCAAAACAAGCCTGCTAGGAAAATTTCTCTTCCCTCTATAGGTCCACAGCCTGATGTCTGGCAGTAATTATATCCACTTGCTCTCCCAGAGAGAGCATCCACCTGCATTGCGCCTACCTTCCCAGGCACACGCTATTTGTGTATCCATCCTGTGCTAGGGGGAGCAAATATGGCTCCAAGTTAGAATTTGGACCATATTTATTTAACCTGAAAAATGGGGGTAGCTTCCTGCATACTGTTGGCTTAGATCACAAATGTGCAGACACCTGTGCATGTGAGTAATTTAAACAGAACCATTTAATGGCTTCAGTAAGGCTATTTGGGCAACTTAAGTTAGTTACTGCTCCCTACTTCAGCAAAGCCCATGTTTAGTTCCTTTGAAGCCAGTGGGATATGCCTAAATGCTTTGCTTATTCAGAGCCATGCGTAGGTGTTTACAGGATTAGACTCTATGATGTATGTCCATTTAAGCTTTTATTTTTTTCTCTTTTAAAGCTCAAGTTTATATTTTGTACTTGCATTTCAGTTTTTTATGAGACCATAAGTGACAAGGTAAATACTTATGGGTTATTTCAGTCTATAGAGTAAGCATATTGGGCAGTTTAAAAAGTAATTGTACATTGTATGCACAGTAAATCAGTTTTCAAGTTTAATACCTTGGCTGTTTACATTTTTTTCAAAATACTGTACCGAAAGCAGTGAGATCATGTTATGATCTAATTTGTTGTCAATATCAATTTCAGAAATCAAAACAGTCTGAGATAGCCAACAAGTTGACCTGGACTGTAGTTGACTATATAATTTTGAAAATCCCAATCTGATTGTTGAAGTTTATATTAACAGTAATTATTTAATATTTACTCTAAGGAAGAAAGTTCCTATATCATAAATTATGGTCAGTTTGTAAATCACTGAAAAAGGGGATTTAGAACATAATCTCATTGCAATATTACACTGAAGACCTATGTAGTATTTGTTCAAATGATGTAACAGTTTCCAGATATAGATTTCTGGAATGCCTATGCTAAAAATCAACAAGGTATTTTAGGGCCCTTATGTTTATCTTTAGCTTGAAGTGTCCTCAAAAGGATGAATTGTCTGTTTTGACAAGAACATCTACTTGTCTAACGTATCTTATAAAGATAGCTTATGGCTAGCAGGTCACCATCAAATGGCAACTTCAGGAATATTCAAGTCTACATTTTTAAAGGCTTACACATGCAGTATTATTGTCTTATTACACATTGTTTAGTTGTGTGCACCAAAATGCATTGTGCCTCAAACACTAGCAAATCTAAAATCATGCCATATAAACATATACATATATGATGCTATATATGCATAGTACCATAGTAAATATAATTCTAACTAAATGGCACAATAGATATGTAGGCCCAAATTTCATTCTAATTAAGAAAAAGCATTTTAAATTCATTATGTTAACAGTATTTCACAGTAGAAGGAGGCAATTCTTCCTTGTTGAATTCCATCCTCCCTTCAGGAAAAAAAGTTTTGTAAACATCGTAGCTATTACTCTATCAATATAATTGAATATTTTATTCATAATGGTAAATAGCTAACCAACATGAATAAAGTATGTCATAACACAACAACACTTTCAGACAAAACAGGTTTTTATTAAAAGAAATGTTTATAAATATTATGTCTTGCATTTTAAACTACATTTTCATAAACAACAATATTTAAAAGTGCTGAATATAGTAGGATAGTCAGCAACGCCACTGTAAACAGAATTTTGTTTTCTGCCTTGCAGAATATGTTTAAAATCCCATTTTGTCATACACTACAACATTTAAAATATTTGCATAGGGAACAAAGAATAGCCCTTTTAATCATCTCCTGAATTCTATATAAATTACAAAACCAAATGAGTTTAAGAAACAGTTCTTCAAATTGTTCATATTCATCCAGAAAAAGCACACAGGTTTCAAGTAAAAATGATCATTTAAAAAATTCCCCAAACCTGCTATTTGAAACATGTTCCATAAATAATAATAATAATAAGAGAGAGAGAGGTAGTAAAACAAAGGAAAAAAATAACACCCAGAAAATAAACTAATCTCCAAATCCTGCAGGTTATTTCATGCAAGCAGATCCCTGTGCCTGTATGGGCCCCATTGACTTCAACAGGGCTCTATACAGAGGTTGACCCATCAGAAGTAATTTACAGAGTGAGGGGAAGGGCTCAACACATCAGGGCCTGCTCAGATTCTGCTCCATTACACAATTGTATTATATGTCCACTCCAGAATTAATGGAGTTACTCCATACTTATATGGGTGCAAGGGAGAAGACTCTAGCCTCTCTCTAAGCCTTAGTATAAGGCCAGTGTTCCCAGTAAATAAGGACATTTTAAACTTCTGTTCAAAGCCATTAAATGATTTATCTTTCAAGATTGCATGGGAGGCTAACACTCAGAATATAGTTTTGTGTACAGTTAGTATGAAGATGGTGTTTTGTAAATTACAAGTTATGGTATCTTTAAACCTCCAAGTGCATATCGAAATAGGACTTTTTTTTTTAAAGAAAAAAGAGGCCAAGCAGACACCTGTAAAAATAGCTTGGCAGCAAAGTGATTCTAGCACAGTGCTGCCTTCTTAGTTCTGATTGTACTGGGCCATTTATATTCAGAATTCTTTACCCAAGAAAGACACCTGTTAACTTCAATAGTTTTGCCTGGGTAAGGAGGGGAAGATCACACGCCTTGAACATTAATCTCCACAGCCCCTTGTTTTCAAGGAGTTTTTCAAAATCAGTGAGGCCAGAAGCTGAGAGGAGTCTTCCTTAATCCCTGTCCCTCTTTGTAAAATACTACTTTGTTTAAAAACATCTTTTCACTGGATTTCTCCTTTAAAAAAAAAATCTTACAGGACAGATGCAATTCATCAAATGTTCTAAAATGCTCTAAAATGCTACATGTAGGCAATCTTTTATTAAACTTCTTTATTCAAAAACTAAATTATAAACTTTTTTTGGCTGAAGTACATAACATTAGACAACAGTGTTAGAACTGGATCACCAGTCTTTAATCAATCAATTACAGTATCTGACATCTGAAGTGTACATTGAAAATCTTTGTTCTTATAACAATTAAACAATATCAGCGCATAAATTGTGTCACCCAGACATGGATCCCTTTAAGTGGTTTGTGCTTTTTTTTTTTTTTTTTTTTTTGACATTGCGAACACTAATGAAAATGCCAGTTTTGGCAGTGAACAACCAGAGGAATCCCCATTTTGATTTATCTTAAATAAACAGTGATAAAAAGCTCTTTTTTCCTATGCAGAAATATTGGCTTCAAAAAGTCAGTGTATTGTACTCAGTAGAGCATGTTGAATAATGCTACACCTGAAAAATTGGCTTTTTTCTGTTAGTGATGCTAAAAAATGCAACCCCTTTCAGGTTTGCTGCAACTATTTCTATGTACCATAAGACTGTATTGCACAAAAAAGTTCTTAAATACAGATATAATTTATGTTATTGAATTAAATATTGCAACAACTAAGTGGTATGTGAAGCAGTTTTATCTTGCACATGCAGTGTGAGGATACACAAGGAGACTGTTCATAAAACTACAAATACATCATTGCAATCTTGACTCAGTTAAGTGAAAGGAGTTTGAAACAAATGTATTTTCGCAAATCCATTGTTCCCCTCCCCCGCAAACTCAAGCAAGGAGGACCTTGGTAAAAATGTAGACAGAGACCATAATATGTATTTGTTATCTTCACAGTAGCCTGAGTAGTGCTAAACTGTAGTTCTCCAGGAACTCAGCTCCAGATGTTATTAAACTACTTTTATTCCCTCCCACGCATCCCCAAAAAACCCAAATGATTTCATCCCAAAATTAGAATTAAGTTTCAGAAGTAGAGCCTACAGTACTTTCGATGAGAGACTTGTACATCTGAGAGTTCAAAAACCTTGGAAAAGAGTCTCTGTGCATTAAGGTGTATATCTGAAGTTGGGCATCTTCATACATGTGAGGGCTGGGATCCAACAAGTTTCTGTTGATCACTTCTCGCACTCGAGAATCAAGACTAACCTGAAGAGAATAGGAAGAAATGTCTGTTAAACAACAGACTTGGAAAGGGTTGTATAAATATCTATATTTCATAGATCTTCCAAACAAAAACGAAAATCCATTTAGCACCACGAGCTGTTTTCTTTTGTCAGTTATATTTTAGGTGTACTCAGCTTCTTAAAAAGTCAACTTCATAAAAGCATGGGCAAAACTACAATCTGAGCCTACCTAAAACATTTTGGTTTGCCCTAGTCTTTGAGTTCACATTAGCTATTATGAGACAAATATGCCGTTATATCACAGAAAAAAATACAGGGCACTTAAAGCTACACTTTAACATGGATCTCTCCATAAACATTTCATTTTACATTAATCATTATATTTCGTTCGTTCTTCCAAACATAAACATATTCCTTCTGGGGGATACTGAATGACTCATTAATTGGCTGAAATGCTCTTTCCTAGTTGTTTTTGTTCAGTCTTCTGAAATTTTCTACTTATTTTCCCACCATTTTACTGTACCGCAGTTATTGGGGTTTTTTGTTTTTGACACTATATTTACTAGTCACAAATGCCAAAAGGGTTTCTTTTGTTGTTGTGCTAATGTTGCTATTAGTCTTACATATCTAATTTTTTTCTTCCCTTCAAGGCCTTTTAGATTCTGGTAATTTATTTTTTTAGGCAATTTTATATTCATAATTAACTTGGTAGCAATTTTGCAATTTTCCACTTGGATTTCTCACCTTATACTATAATGAACTCTGACAGCTAGGAAGGACAATGTTCTATTAAAGCATAAGATTCAGATCAGATTCAAGTAAAGTATGGCTGCAATAGGGAAAACTAAATGGGCCCAGTTAGAAAGTATTAGTTGTGGGGAAAAAAAGATAGAACATTGATATGGAAGAGCCAAGAACTACTGATGGCTTTGATCCTTTTATTTGAGCCACACAATGAACTTCAATGGACCTATGCTATTTAGATCCACTGAGGATCTGGCTCTATATATCTGCACTTTACCCATATTAAAAATTATATTGTCCATATATATATAATTCATATAAACACAAAAGTAGCATAGACACCATGGAATTAGAGGAATATTAAAGGTGCATGCTCAAGCATAAAAAAAAAGTCAGAAATGTATATTGCGTATGCATTGCAGTAAAGTCTTTAAATATATAACCAAATACCACAGTGGAATAGTTAAGACAGCATACAAGTTTTCAACATGAAGCACCTTGTATTTTTTCCATTCTGGTGTGCTTGCATTATATCACTTGTTATATTGCACTTGTCATAATAGTCTAATACATCTTTATTGGCTTAGTCTTTTATAGAGTAAGTCATCTCCAAGATGCATTCTGTATTCTAAGAGTTTGTCAGTCACAAGGCACTATTATGATGTCAACTGCAGATATCAGATTCCTATGTATAGCAGCAAGTTTTTCCTATTACTTTGTTATATTTACTCTGTAGAATGTTTTATGTCTGTTTGCTACATCCTTTACATATAAATGGCTGTTATGAACTCTGCTAGCATGAACACAGCACTAGGTGATGTAACATGTATTGCTAAAGCTGTAGACAGGATAGTGTATTGAGTTATAGAACTGAAGTAGCAGTTGCAAAGGCCTGTATTGCTATCTTGGAACTTTGTTGGGGCAGATTTCAACTCCTGACCAACTGTACTTCTCTATTCTAGAGCTGAAATTCTCAACTTTAAATGATTTTCCCTGAGGTGATTTGCCTTTGAGTGCATGAAGTTAACACTGTTAGGCTCTCAATTTATACAACTAGCAGATTCATTCTCTTTGTTAGAGAAAGTGGCATCAAGTAGTCCTTATTGATATTTGCCTGTTCTGTTCTGGTGAAAATTGGTTGAATTTATGGAAATTTGAGAAAGAGTCACCTTTCACACCTGTAGTCTATTTTGACTAGAGTTTCCTCAATGACCCTGTAAAGTGTGCAAGCAAAGATCACTGCAGTTTATAGGGATAACTGAGTGCTGGTCAACACAGTTTTTGCACTAAAGTGGTTTGTAAAAAGCTATAGTTATAGCAATACAATAATCGTTTAGACAAACCCATAGCGGCATATGGAAAAGGGAGAATAAAGGGCAAAGGTTCCCAGCCCACATGCCTCTTTCTAAGTGGTTTCAGGAGGTCTCCTGCTTGCCTCACGATATGTGGTAGGGACAGGATATGATTTGGGATAGCCCTTGAAACTGAAGGGGATCTGCATGGAAAGCTTTATGTACACTGAGCATGACGTCTGTGACCACTTTTGAAGTATTAAGCATGATAAGACTGCCGTAACATTCTAGTTTTAACAGCTGGAGAGAGCTGTAGGCTACATGATGGCTTAGAAAGCCATCTGAGTATTAATAAGTGAAAGAGAAAAACGTTTCTAGCTTACTATACTGACAGTTGTATCACTCAAAAGCAACATAACATACTACAAGGCAAAATTAAGGCAACATAATGCTTTGGTAAAGTGTCATATGAATGACATTGGAAGCTATTACCTCCAGAGACCATCCTGGAGGATAAATGTATAGAGCCAAGTCCTCGGCTGGTATAAATCAACATAGCTCCATTGGCTGAGCTACAGTGGTTTACAAAAGCTGAGGATCTCATCCAACGTACTTCATATGATCCAAGCATTTCTCTAAAATATTTAAAACAAACAAAACAACCCCAATAACGATGACAGGACATCATATGGTGTAGGACACTCACTCCCCACACAACTTTTTAAGTGCTACAGATTATTCATGAATATGTCCTATTGCTCCATTTCCTATTAAACACCAGGCATGGGATGTCTCAGTTGTCAAGTGGCACCATCTCCTCCCCAGGTCTTCTTCCCTGGCTTACTCCCTGTCTCTAAAAGGAACTTTCCACTACAAAGGCAGAGAACAACATACCACTGCTGGCCTTGTGATCACTGAGTCTTGCTTTATTACCCAGAGATTTGAGGAGATGGAGTGAATGATGCCAAATGACACAGCTCCCTCCCCTCAGCCTCCAGCCACCTTTCATTGGCTGGAAAGGCTCAGAGTAAAAATCTCTTCTCTAGCATGTCAGGTATGCTTTCTGACCCCATCATGTGATCCTGTAGCACTGCTATCCTTGATTACAGCAAATGGAAGTTTAGTATTTCCAATTTTACCTCTTTTGGTGAAAGTATAGAAATATAATCTTCATATATAAGCCTCGCCTTTTCTTCAATAACTTTCTTGTTCTGTTCCTTCTTTAGGTCTTCACATGCAAGCCAGAAAAGCAGGTTCTCTTCACTGTACTCTGTTCGAAGAAACTCTCTGAAAAGGTTCCTACCAGCTGGTGTTTTCATCATCTTGTCAAAATTCTGAGCCCAAGACATAATTTCATCTGCAGTAGGGTTTTGGCTGTAAAAGCAAAGTATCATTAGAATATGCTTCTGTTTTTGTAACAGTGTTTACATACATTGGGCCAAATTCTCCTCAGTTACACTGTAGTCAAGAATTAATGAAAGCAATGGGCTTCATTCTTAACTATAGAGTTTTGCTCAGTGTTCAATTTGTTGTTCATAATCCCAATACCAACTACATTTGTTTTATTTTAAGAGGCAGGGTACCCTTGTTATTCTATATATTTTCTGCTATGATTATTTGTTACCCATACAACTCAAGAATAAAGTGACATACTGCAAAGACATAGCCGAATTTAATTACTGCCTCTGTACTTAAGGGAGATTGGATTCTGAATGGTTGATAATGGATTCTTTTTCAAGTCTGGTTTAGATGACATCCGATGTCCCTGCTTGCTTCTGAAGATGCTAGGCCATTATTTGAAGATTATATATTATGAAGATGCTAGGCTGCATTATTTGGTTCAGCAAGGCTGAGTAAAACAAAGAAGCCCTTGGCAGTCAAGGGCATACTAATGAGGCCCAACAAAATACTAATTGAGAGATCTTTTAAATTAGCATATGTCGCTGTTTTGTACCTAAGAGTTGCTAAGCTTTCCTTTGTTTGGTGCTACTGACCTGAATGATGATCTATTACCACATGATTTGATGGATAACACCAGATGCTACTGGCAAAATTGGATACAGAAGAAGGAAGAAAAACAAAAAAATTCCCAGTTTTAGAAGAAAGCTATTCCCATTTGTTACACTTTAAGCACTGGATAAGTGATCAGAACACCACATTGTTTAATATGTAAATGATAACTGGAGGGTTAAGTAGTTCAAGTTATCTAAGTACTATTAAATATAGTTAAATTTAATATTGGGTGCTCATCCTGTCCTTCCTGCAAGATGTTATCCTTCAGCAGAAGCTTCTGAAAGTTCCAGTGTTTAAGAGCTTTTGCGTATACGTGCCAACAATAAGCAGTATTCAACCATGTCTGCTGCTCAAATCCATTTAATCAACCTTTATTTTACAAGCAATACAGGATACCAAGTTATTTCATGTTTATACTTCCAGAAAGCTATCAAAATGGGTGTAATTTTTTAGTCAAGCAACATATTTTCTGTTTTGTCAATCAGTGATAATTTCTCAAACTCAGAGGCCTGGATTTTCTTCTTAAAATGGTGAAAATAAGAAGCAATCCACTGAAGCTAAAGGAGTTTGTGACATGGATACATGCAGTGTCCACAAGACAGCACTTCCAGGAAATTCAGAAACAGGTAGAAATAGGATAGAGTGTCTGGAATTTATTCAGAGTTTAGGGATTTTTTGAATAGGGCATTGCATGTAGTTTCATCCATTAAGTTGCTTTTTTGTAACTATTAACTCATTTCTCTAAAACCAGAGCCTCCCTGCTTCATGAATATTACAGTTGGTGAAGATATTTCAGAAATATGGCACTATGCAACAAAGTTAAATTAATTTAAGAAGAGAATAATAAGCAGAAACTCAGGTTCAGTAAATTAAGGTTAAAATCCTCTCCCCAGCATCCATTCCAAATAATTCAGCTGGATGCTAGGGAATTTTGCAGAGAGAAGAAGAAAAAATTCTCCCTCCAAAGTCTTGGAATAGCAGCAATTGCACTCAACGCTGGTGCAGCAATGTATGACCCTTGAACTTGTGTATATGGAATAAGGGTCAGAAGATATGTGGTGACAGATCCTCCAGTCCCATCTTCTCTCCTTCCCACGCTTGGGCAACAACTATATTTCACAACTGTATGTAAATAATTATTTGTGTAGGTAAGATAGCACTTGGAATGTCTTTACTTCCATTTCATCATCATGACAGATTTCACTGCCTTTTAATCAAAGATTTATGAAGGGAACATCAGATAACTTCTGAGAAGTCTAAAGTCAAGCAAGGTGTTGATGCAAGTTACAGACAAGATAGAAATACATACATTTGATTTACTGGATAGATACTGTGAGCACTTGAAGATTTAAAGTGAGAAACTTACCATTCCTCTATGACCTGGATACTCTCCATTTTGGTTGTATGCGTTGACCTTCCTGCATTGTCCCCTCTATCTTCATTCCTAACAGTGAGGCTGCAATGTAGTACAACACTTTATTTTGTCTAGAGAAAGTTAATTTAAAATAATTACTATAGCAGTGCTCCAATTCAGGGAGTATGTATATATTTAGTGCTATGTTTTCCCAAGTGGTTTCACTCCAGCCTCGAAATTTGAACTCAGTTTTGGGAGAGTTTTTAGGTTGCAAATTTTTGCATGCCCAGAATTCAGATTTGGATGTGCAGATGCTATTTGCATGTGCAACTTACTACAGGCTCACAGTTGTGCACCCAAAGACTGGCATACATTTAAAGGTCACTTTTGGAAAGATTGCCCTAAATGGGGTCAGAATAATACTGGTAATAAGTAAGAGGAAAGGAAGGAAAAAAAGAGAGAGAGACTTTACTGGGCACTTAAAAAATGCCCCAGCGATGTTGGGGATTCATTCATTCTTTGAGGAACAAGATTTTCCCCAATTTCAGACCATGATATGTGGTTTCAATTAAGAGATTTATCATTTTGCAGTTCCTTAGGATTCCTTCCCTCTTTAACCAAATTTGTGAGGACTTCTGGACTCATTACTGTGAAAACTGACTTTTATTTTTAATGTACTGCCAGCTTAGCACATCTTGTGCTAAATGGCATTACACTTCATTAAGCGGTAAGCCATTTTGTCCATATGCCAAGTACTATTAGTTTTTCATACCAATAAAACTTTCCCCCCCCAGTAGAAAGACTTCTATTAGCTTTTTGTAACTAGGAACTGATAGAAGACTTTCCTTTTCTAAAAACACCCCATTATTTTATCTTCAAAGCTAGGCAAAAATGTAAAAATAAATTCTGCAGATATTTGTTTATGTTTTGAATCACATTGCTTCATGTGTGCTTGCACATCCTTTGTTTGCTTTCTCTGAACATTCTAGCAAGTGAAATTACTAGCAAGAACATTTACAAAAACACCATTAATTGAATTCTGGAAGATGCTTACAGGAAGCAAATTTTGAATGACATCAATATTTGCATGGGAAATCTGATTGTAAGAGTTAGGCTTGGGAACTGAAATATACCACGTGAACAGTCTGTCCAATGGGGAGAGAAAAAAACAACCAATATAACTCAGATTTTGAATATTAAATATCCAGAATTCCCTGATCATTGTAAGCACTGCAAGCATGAAAAGATCTTTAAATAAAAAAGTTTCTCCCTCTTTCATGGAGTTGAGTGCCTTCCACTCACATTTATAGAGAAATCCATCTCTGGGTTACACTAAATGTAAATAATGTTTCCCTCCACCCACTCTCCACTCAGGAGCATGATCAACACTTATATCAGCAGTTTGACAGAGTTTATAGGTGAATTCAAGGGCTCTTAAAAATCCAAAATTTAAAAGCCCAGTTATTGCAGATTACATATTAAGACTTAAACATTACAAAGATATACACTTTCAAACAAAGCTGCTTGAAATCAGTTGCTTCTTCACTTACCTGCCAAGACCTGAGTTCAGGCCCTTGGTTCTGCTTCCCCTGTTATAGCGTAGGAATGCAGCTCCTGTGCTGCTTAAGGTGTTAGGATGTCATCAACTGCTGCAGGAGAAACAACACATCCTGAACTCTGGGTTTGGCAGGTAAAAAGCCTTTTCAATCTCCTTTTGACCCATTTCCTGCCAATCTATAGAGGGAGCACCCACCGAAGCCAATGGGAGTTCCATGTATAGAACAAGAACAGAATATGGACCATTCACTTTTTACATCTTGTAATCTTTAAGTCCACACGTGTAACTGCTTAGAGTCAGTTTGTACCTGGTTAGAGCATGAAGATTTTTTTTGGGGGGGGAAGGGAGACATTATGAGAAGCCTCCTTCCTTCTGTCGTGACTCCTACACTCCTCTAGACACAGGAACATCGGTGCCCCAACGTCACAAGTCAGTTCATGGAGGAGGTACAGAAAGGAGACTGCAGCTCTTAGCCAACTATGCAGGTTGGTGTAGGGTCTGTGCACAAAAGGATAGTATAACAAATGTGCTAGCAATGAGGCACAATCCCTCCCAAAGCTCCCTCAGGGACAGTAGAACTTTGTATCACTGAGACCCAGTCCTGCTTGCCAGGTACAGCTAGACCTTATTAATTTACAATTGCAAACATTTTTTAAAAAGTAGTCAATGTTATGATTCACCTTTAGAAGGCCAAATCCTGTTAATTTTATTCCTGCAATTTTAATGGGAGCACTCGCATGATGGGTAAGACAAGGACGATTCGACCCCAAAAGAATGAAATGACCAGTCTTTTTTCTTCTGCGGTATGAACAGTGTTGAAACCGCACTGAGCTCATCAGCCTGTCTCAGGGCTGAGCCTCTCCAAACCACCCTCACCCCACGTTTTAAACGGGGCTCGGTTACTCACCCAAGAGGTGTAAGACTGTAGTGTTAGTTTAAGTAGATATTTGGGTCAAATGCTGCTTACTTTGCTCATGCAAAACTTTTGTTGAAGTATAAGAATCAGGCCTGGCTGCTGAAGTTGGAAAAAAATGAATGGAGTAGTGAGTTAGAAAAAGAAATAGGAAACTAGACACCAAAGCTGTGATAACTTCATCTCCCTTTATTTATCAGAGCAGTGACTGGGACAGGAGCTCTATATTTTGCTTTGTTAAGATCTTTGGCTTCTGGTCTACATCTAGGTTGAAGGTTAAAGAAAGACCCAGAATATTTTGTCATCGTGGATTCTGTAGTTTGATGCTAGTGTGATGGCATTAAGTACACAACTGGCACTAATTCTGTCACCTCATTGTTAATACATGAAGTTCCGTAGTCAGCTAGGGAAAGCTCAGAAAACTCTGAAGGGTTGATGTGATCAGTTGGAACAATATCTCAAATTGTTACTTGAGTGAGAAATGGGTTAAGTCCACAGCAGTTGTTGAATGACATTTTGCATCGTATTTCTGGCTATTTTGGTTTGAATGATTTCAATACAGTCCAACTTGATTTTCTGAATTTGACAGAAGGCTAGTATTCCATCAGACATATGACATGTTCTCATTGAGAAGGCAACTTTCATTGAACAAATGAGTTAATTTCACTCTGAGTGGCTCTTTGTTTTTTGCTCCAGAAACTGGTTCACTTTCATTTAACAAAAATAATAGATTTGCATTAAGTTTGTGAGCTCTACCATTTCCCCACAAAAAGGGGCCTATTTTCAGGTGTGTAATGAAATATAATGAACTTTGAATGCCAACCAGTTTTACATTTTAAAATGAATATTTTGAATACATCTCAGTGAATTTTAGTAGTGAATACATTTTAGTGAAGCCCAGTGGGTTTGAACATAGGGCCAGATTTTCAAATCTGGGTGTTATGGCTGTAGCTGCAGAAACATGAGTAACTGTGAGCACAATACCAGTTTTCTATCTTTCATATAACCTTTCATTAATAATGTTGCACTGATATCTGCTTTGTTGCAACTTTCATGATAATGTAAAAATAAATAAATACAATCAAAACATTAGTTCTTCTCTTTTTGTGGAAATCCAGTAGTCCACAATGGCAAAGTGTTTGATTGCATATTTCTGGTTTAAAGTGACCTGGAAACTTCAAGATAATATAGATGCAGTAGTCTGCATTGGAAACAAGTTGCAAGCAAGTTGTGTTATGGAAAACTAAATAGGCGGGAAATAACAGAATAAAATTCAATTTTGCCAAGCAACGAATGTGAGCTTTTAAAAGAGAAAGAGTGTCCTTTGGATGGCAAAAGCAAAAGAACAGTAAACTGATCCACAGGGGCACCCCATAAATCAGTGGATAGTGTCATTATAGTGTACTGTATTTATTCAAATACATCCAGTTAATTTCCCTGAAAAAAAATAATGTAGTCTAGAGAGACAGGTTCTATACAGTTGCATCGGAAATAATAATGCCTTGAAGTGGATAGGTCTGGAGTGCATGGGGGCGTAGTGAAGAATGAAAAGTGCAGCCACTTAATGGATTTTAGTTCCAGTTCATTGCGAGGTTGTGCACTATGTCTATTTTTGTTCTTGTATTATTGGTTTGAATAAAATACTAAAAACATTACAATAGGGCCAGATGGGGTGACCCTGTTCTGGTTTTCAATACAGCATGAGCTTTTAGCTTTCTGCAGTAGCAACAGCCATCTCATCCAGTAATATCATCAAAAGAGTAATCTATGTTCTCATCTGGAACTTTGCAATCATAGTACCTAAACATCTGACTAATCAGACACTGCAGAACATCATTTACAATAAATGTATAAATTCAAATGCAAGCAGATACCAGGTTAAACTTGCCCAGAATTCCATGTCAATGATTTTGGATCAGCTGCTGGAGATCCTGGTGTTTCAGATGTACAATGTTTAATTCTTTAGCTATTACTCTCTCTTAGTATCTATGTTCAGCCATTAAATATTGGTCCTGTCAAGTAATTATCTTACTAGGTCAATATTGCAAGCCAATAATTTTTGTATGTTACAATGCACTAACGGAGTAGAGAAATCAAAAGAGCCTAAGTAATTTAGGAGCACAAATCCCACTAAAAGTCTCCAAAACTCTTTTGATAATTCCACCCAGTGCTTTCAGCCACTCAAAAAGTTCCATAGTATCCTTACAGTGACACTTTTGGCCTCTTGCTATTCTGAAACAATGGAAGCAATTTGCATTAATTTATTCTTTGGGAATCCAATACTCCTGTGAACTTCAGCTGTTGCCCCAGGAGCCAGATTCTAATCTCAGTTACCTTGGTCTAACTACAGTGAGCTCCGTGATGTTACTCCAGGTTTACACAGGTATAACTAAGAGTATTGTTGCTATGTCATTGTAACCAGGCGATTAGGCTGATGTCCTAATCAGGCTGTCATCAGTTAATATTTATACAAGCCTGATCTTGGCTATCATCTCCAAACTCTTGTCAAGGTATTTTTTAAACCACTACCTATCCACCAATGCAAATTTTATACCTCTATCACTATAAAAATAAGAAAGTTAGTAAAACCCTTTCCCTGGTGTCAATCAGTGTGCTGCAGGGTATAGGGAAAGTAGAAGTCAAACTAAGAGAGGGGGTAAGGCACTGGTTTGTCAGAAAGTTTGTATTTTATTCCGAGATCTGCAACTTTGAGCAAAATCCTATCACCTCTCTGCACCTGTTTCCCATCACATCCTTTGTCTTGTATGTTGAGATGTAGGCTGTTCAGGGCAGGGACTACTACAATTTCTACACATTTGTATAAGTAGCACAATGGGGCCCAGATCTTGGTTGGCCTTCTAGGCACTGCTGTAATACAAACAAGAAATCTATCCTTACTATGACCTAAGGATCAGATGAAGTCAATGGAACTTGCCTGAATCCAAGGATAGAATTTGGCCCTAAAGCTGGAAATCAGCACTGTATACAATTAGTATCAAGAACATTATATATTATTGGCTGCATTTACTGGGGACAGACAGACAGACATATTCTGGCATATTTCTCTATAACCTGTGTCCCCTCAGGAAGTGTCTGTTTTACTGGGGCTATAATTCATAGAATACACAGACACTTCCTGCTGCTGGGAAGTCTAATTATCACAGAATTAAGAGACTGGGGGAAAAGAGAGTTAGGTGCCTATATTTGGAAAACAGACAGGACCACTGTGATCATCTAGTCTGACCACCTGTATAACACAGGCATTGAATTAAAGTCCAATAGCTGTGCTTGAACAAGGGTGTATCTGTGAGAAAAAACATCTAATTTTCGTTTTAAAAAATACACGGATAGAGAATGCACCACAACCCTTGCAATGTTGATCCAGCGAGTGCAAAACAAATTGCAACTTATTTCTAGTCTGACTTGGTCTAGTCTCAGCTTCCAGCCATCAGGTCTTCTTAAACCTTTGTCCTCCAGTTAGTTGGCAGGGAGACTAAGATCTATGCCCTGTAGCAAGCAGTAGCTATTGAATGGCCTTCCCCAAATTAAGACAAAACTGAATACATCTCCCAAGTGACTAGATTTTGAAGCCATTGGAGTTAGAGATGAATGTAGGCCCATGATATTGCAGTGCATATGAGCAGAAAACTATTGGCATTTTTTTTAATAAAGTAGAAAAGAGAATGAATAAATTGTCTAGCACCTTACTTGGAAGTCTGCTAGAAATTTTGAGCCATAGGCCAGTGAAAACTGGCTAGGACAATGTTTATTTAGGAGCAGAGAAGCATGACAATGTTTTTTTATTATATGAAAAGATAACAGAAATTACCAGTAAAATCCATTGACAAAGTTGCATAACTATTAATGTTACAGCCAAACAACCTCCAAGCAATCAGTTATATAGAACCTAATCAATAAGACCCTCTCCTACCTCCCTATTTAACTTTGCAAAACATAAACTCATCTGCCTGAAATTTCACACACTCAATCTTATACAGGGATGGATTTTTTTTCTTTTGAAAGTATGAGGCCAGGAGGAGAATACCAGTATTAATTAGGTTTAATTTCTTTAATTTTTGTTTATGTTTTTTGGCTTGTTTTAGTTCCAAAAGAACTTGACTTAGAAACTCCAAGTTTACTTGGTCTTAGCAAGAACTGACTCCTGGTGCTAGTTTTTCTGGGTGGCTTGGGTATAGTGCAGGAATGTGCCTTTTGCATTCTAAAAATATGCCCCTTTATGGGCAAATTGTGACCTCTGAAAATTTAAGTTCTGACATAGAATCGTAGAACTGGAAGGGACCTCAACAGGTCATCTAGGCCAGTCCCTGCACTTATGGCAGGACCAAGTATTATCTAGACCATCCAACAGGTGTTTGTTTAACTTGTCTTAAAAATCTCCAAGTATGGAGATTCCACAACCTCCCTAGGCAATTTATTCCAGTGCTTAACTACCCTGAAGTTAGGAATTTTTTCCTAATGTTCAGTCTGAATTGCCCTTGCTGCAATTTAAGCACATTGCCTCTTTTCCTATCCTCAGAGGTTAAGGAGAACAATTTTTCTTCCTCCACTTTGTAACAACCTTTTATGTACTTGAAAACTGTTATGTCCCCTCTCAGTCTTTTCCAGACTAAACAAACCCAATTTTTTTTCAGTTTTCCCTCTGTGGCTTGCATTGTGCAGGAGGTCAGACTAGAAGATCGTATTGTTTCCTTCTGACCTTAGAGTCTATGAATCTGTGTTCCATTATGATCCCCAGATCCTTTTCTGCAGTACTCTTTCTTTTTTGAGTTTCAGATCATTGAGGATCTCCTGGTTATCTCCTGCCATACTTCCTATCTTTCCTACATAGTGTGATAGTTTGCTCTTGTGCCCTTAAGAATGTGTCTTGGAAAACTACCAACTCTCTTGAATTGTTTTTCCCTCTAGACTTGCTTCCCATGGGATCTTTCCCGCCAACTATCTGATTTTGCTAAAGTCTGCCTCCTTGAAATCCATTATCTGTATTGTGCTGTTTTCCCTTCTACCATTCCTTAGAATAATTAACTCTATCATTTCATGATCACTTTCACCCAAGCTGCCTCCCACTTTCAAATCTCAGTCAGTTCCTTTCTAACTGTCAAAATGAAATCTAGAACAGTCTTTCCTTTAGTAGCTTTCTTCACTTTCTGAAATAAAACTGTCTCCGATACATTCCAAGAACTTGCTGGATAATCTGTGCCCTGCCGTATTATTTCCCTAAGATACATCTGGGTATTTGAAGTCTCCCGTCACCACCAAGTCCTGTGCTTTGGATGATTTTGTTGTTTTAAAAAAGCCTCATCCACCTCTTCTTCATGGTTAGGTGAGCTGTACTAGACCCGCACCGTGACCTCACCCTTGTTTTTTACCCCTTTATATGCTCAGTAAAGACTTGTTACCAGTTTAGCAGCTAAATTCTCAGGAGGGCCTGGCTGCACGGTGCATGTTTCAGCTCCCCAAATTCCTACTTGCTGACCAGAGTGAGCATGCAGCATCCTGGACTGAGCAGGTCTTTCCCTGTAGTTGCAACTCTGTGGACTGGGGGAAAACAAAAAAAATTCTGCTGGATTTTAATACAAGAACTCTGAAAACTAAACTAGGAAACTTTAAGCACTCACTAGGAAGACACCTGAACAAAGTTTTGTTTTTTGTTTTTTTTAAGGTGTCATGTATGTCACTCCTAATCAGTTATTTTTGCTTGATTCTTCTCAAGAAGGTCTCTTTGCAGGTTACATATTTAAGCTGTTTAGCTTCTTCCCCCTTAACATGAGATGACGAGTAAGTATAGCAACCCTCAATGCACACTGAAGGCCAAACACTGATATCCAGGATCAATTTGGTCCATCGCTTGCATGTAGTTTTGCCTTCCACTATCACTAGTGTGTTATTCAAAAAGGTTTGTTAGCCACTTGCTAGAAGACAGCAATTCAGCAAGTGAAAGGTACATATTCATGCATATCACCATGCCCGGGCAAGTCAGTATTCAGCACGCAGTTTAGAGTCTCCATGATTTCTAGTAAAGTTTTATAACCTTTAAAGGTCACCTTCTACTGAGCAAAACCTAGCTGGTAGCTCGAGGCAGGTTTCATTGTATTTGCATGCAATTAGTTTTGACTCAAGTTCCACAAACAAGCTCTGAAATCATTCGACTTACTGTTCCTTTCCCCTTGTGGTTAGTGAGGTAGCACAATTGGCTTGAAGGAGAGTAGATCATGTCTTTTATTTCTACATATTCAACTGAAGTATGGTCTCCATTGGCTACCTCCTCATCCTAACAGAACCCACAGAAGGAAGGAGTTTGATTGAATGGGGGGGGGTTGAGGGGAGGAGTCTTATGGTCTTGCATTACATTCTGCAAGTCTTTCAATAAACTAGCTACACTGAAATGAAGAAAGGACAGAGTTTTTTATTTATTGTGAAGGTCCTTGATTTAGACAGTGTTTTGGTTTTAATATGAAGTGCTGTTGGTACAGTATATTTACTATTGCCATATACTCATTTACGATGTATACACTGCTATATAATATGAGTTTAACAAGAGTGCAGGGAAGAATATATTGCTGTGTACACTCATATGAATTTTCCTAATTAGATAACAGAAATCTGTATTACAAGAAATGCTGGTTTTAAGTGGAGCCTGTCGTACTCTCAGTATTGCAAATCAATTAACAGGTCATGAGCTACTGCTGGTGCTTCTGCCATGGAGGCAAACACAGTAAATGTTATGCACCAAGCAGCAGTTGGCAGCCTAACTATCAGACTATATTTTAGTGAAGAAACTTTGATTAATACTCTGAAATTCTGTCCCCTCCCACTTGAACTCTGAGTGCGCTGTGGAATCTCTCTGCTACTAGGATAGCCGGTGATGCAGATAAGGGACTCTCCCCTCACCCCCTTCTGCTGCATGGCACTACTATCAGCTTGATTCATCTTGGTACCATGCTGCCACGTACAAGTCTAGGTGTTGAGCTGGTTCGGCATCCTAACAGTTCATTCTGTTTACAAATATGCATTTATGTTCATGCTTTTAAATTGTTCTTCCACATGGGCTAGTCTATTACTTCTTCTTGGACTTCTGGCTAAGATCAAGTGTAATCACCAGTTTAGGATCTGAGTTTCACAACCTAGTGAAACTATCTCTAGCCTTAGGGTCAGATCCTGAATGCCCTCATCTCTTATTAGGGATGGAAGGCATGCAGCCTTTACCAGGGTAATGCCTTCAGTCTCTCATTCCTGGTTTCTGTGCATTTGATAATAAGAGCTAAAGGACTAGCACAGGGATAAAACACATAGGCTAAGTTCTGCTGTTAGTTACACCAATGTAACTACAGAGCAGTTTCAACCAAGTTAATTGAGTCATGCCAACTGTAATTCTAGAGCAGTGTTTCTCAACCTATTTACCGTTGTGGGCTGCATATGCAGCTCTCTATGGGTTATGTGGGCTGTCTCCACATATTTATATATACTGCCTGCATGGTCCTGACGATATCACATGGGTCGCAGCTGTCTACTGATTGGGTCACAAACAGCCTGTGGGTTGAGAACCACTGCTGTTGAATGACCAGAATTTGGCCCATCTGTCTCTACAATAGAAACAAGCAATATCTTGGATGAACAATACAAGTGTTCAGGATCACTAGTTTCTTGTATTATTCTGAACATTTTCCTTAAATAAAATTGAAAATACCAAGTGTGTTCCATCTACGTACATTGATCATCCTTAATGTATTATTAACTAAACTGACTGGTGGTTTAGTTTCACGGTCTTTTCATAACATCTGCATTCTTAAACATGACCTTCCTGCATTAATCTGGGAGCATTACTGTCTATAGACAAAGAAAGATTGAAGAAAATTTTTTTAGATAGAGATTCCTCCACACTCAAAGAAATTAAAAATCATTTTCACAAGTAAAAAGCTAGATTGAATTTAGGTAGAAAAATAGAAAATGTTAAATCTTATACTGGCAAGTAAGCAGAGATCCGGTTAAAAATTAGAATTTGAATGAAAAACACAACCATCCATTATTGAGGGTAAAGCCCAAGATAGGGTTAAAGCTAAATTATGAAAGTTTTTATTTAATAGACATACACAGGCAGGTAGTCAGCCAGCAGGGAGGGAACCAACAGTCACCATAAGGCTATGATCAGTTTGCCTGTCAGTGACCACCAGAGCTATGAATTGCTTAGGACTCCTCTCAAGTCAAGCTACCCATGGCCATGTGTTTCATGAATTCCAGAGCCGCATTTGGTCTAACTGAAGAGTTGGGACAGGAGACATGAATAATCCATGGTCTTTAGAAGAAATCAGCATGAAGTCAATCCTAGCAATAGATTTACATATTCAAAACACATCTCAGCCTCTCCTTGCAAAGAGCTTGGGACCTGAGCCAGCAGCCTTTGCTCATGAAAGCTTCCTACTGATTTTTTTTTTTAAATTCAGGTGAGGGTTTACAGGATATTCTACAGATTTTAAACGAAAGCTGAAAATGCCTGGATATTTCAAGGTCCCAAAAATCAGAAGCAGGTAAGGGGATGTACAGTCAAAGATCCCAAAGGCCAGCTCTGGTGTTCTATATTAAACTTTGTCATTTCCCAACTTTCAGATCTATAAACTCACAACCCTAATGCTGAATTAGCCTCTTTGTTTGTTTTTAGTAGGTTAAACAGTAAAATAAAATCTCTATAAATGGTAAATCCACATGTTCGGGCTTCTCAAACAGCCAGAACACATGCACCTCCTCTTCTCCCCCCTCCCCATCCAATTTACTGTGTTGTAACATGGGCATGTTTGATTCCTCCCCACACTCATTACCCTCCACCTCGCCGCTTGAAGTACATATTGCTTAGATACAGTATGCAAGAGACTGATGATGGGTGGTTGTGTACACATGTGAAGGTGCTTTCAACTGAAAAGCTTACATTCTGCTTAAGATAGGATACAAAATTAAAAATAAATTACAATATAAAATCTGTAATCAGTATTTTAATTGATACTTGGTTTGCTCATTGCTGGTAACTGGTATTCTTATTAATCATTTGGAATTGGTACAATAAAATGTAAGTTAAAATATAAAAGATATTTTCCAAAATAAAAAGCAGTTTCAAAACAAAATGATCAATTTCATTTTTTTTTTCAAAACTAAAATGTTGTCAAAAAAGAGACGTGGTGCTGTGAAATGTGTTGATTTTGAGGAATTGACATTTTCAAAAGGAAAAACAGCATGTTCCATTAGGAAATTTTGGCAGCTTAATTGCCAACTCAGAACTCCATTGGAAGTCAAATGGCACTGGGAATTTTTAAGAGTGCCAACTTCTAAAGTCATAAGGACATGTAACAATCTCAGCTTTTCACTCAAGGAAGTTTCTAGCCCTCATAACTGTAGAGAAAGGCTGGAAGAACTACACCCTAAAGGCTCAAATAACTAGAAAGCAATCTCAACATTACTGGTTTTGAAGTCTCATGGTTTATTTCTAAAACCAGTCTCATGATTTTTGAAAGCTTTGGGTTGGCGGGTGGTACTATAATTAAGTGTTCCGAGCCAGAATCAAGGGGTCTGAGCCACAATTTGTGCACGCACAACTCCTGACTTTTTAATGGTAATACCTCTAGTACATATTCTTCATTGGTCGAGTAGTAATCTAGATATGGGGCTTAAAGGGACCTAAGCCAGTGATGGTAATGAAATGTAGCTCACTCTCTTGAGCAACAGATTGAGGTCAGAGGCAGCTGTTTGAATGAGACCTTTTGAATTTGGTAGCGTGAAGCTACTAGTTCTGTGTAATTGTTGTGGTCGAAGACATTACTGTGACCATGATGAATCTCAAAGAAAAAAAACCCACAAGGTCTGGTGGTACTTAAAGTTGAAGATGGCTAGAATGTGTCAGTCTATTTTAAAAAGATCCCCAGAACTAGTAGGTGGAGACATTTAGGTCTTTTCTGCCAGCCTTGCTCACATTGTGATACTACTCAGTACAAACAGGGAGTCGAAATGGACTCTTCAGCCATTTATGTAATGCTTCAGGATCTGATCGTGTTTGCTAAGGTGAAGTCTTGGACAAAAGATTATAAATCAATATATTAGTTGTAACAATGTGCTTTTATGAGGACAGCCATCCTTACTTAAAGATTAATGCTAAACCAAGACAAGTTAAATATGAACATGTTTAACAGGGCACGCCACTAAAATAATTTTAACAAACCTACGAACATTCACCTCTAGTCCTCTTACTGGATTTGTATATTAGAAGTTTAAAATGAATTAGATCTAAACTCCAATAGAAAATTCCATTCACAGGAAAACACCTGTGCAGCAAGCCACATTTTACGACAGCGGGCCAACCCATATTGTCTTTATGCCAGTCAAGTCCTCCAGAACGGTTTCCCATAAAAATGAGAGACGTGAACAGGAAAACAGCAGAATGGCAAACTACCTGCCTCCCCCGCATTTCTCCTGGAACACATGTGATGCATATGGTGCATGATTCTACAGAGTAAACAGTTTGTGTGTCAATACCTGTCATTACTATATTGTCCATACTTGATCTGATCTTGGATGCTTGTTTCTCCCGATGATCTCTCTGCATATTCAAGCATTACATTAATTACATTACATTAAGCATCCTACATTAATCAGACAAAGGGCTTTTTAAAAGAAAAGGGTGATAAGCTGACTGGTAGCAAACAAACTCACATTTCAGGCCTCATCCAAGCCTTTTTATACTGACTCACCTAAAAGTCTACACAACTGAGGATGTATGGCTATTCAGGTGACAAGTTTAGGCTTTTTCAAATAACTTACAGTCACTGTGATCATCAGCAGACAAGCATTTTAAATGTAAAGCCTCTCAGGAGGACAGTGCCCACAAACCTTGATTGTGGGGCTCATTCTCAGTTCGTGAGACCAATTGAATACATCTGGCTATAGAAAACGCAGCACAGAAGGCATTCAGAGACTGATGGAAGCTACCAGTCTTCTCTATGCTCAAATACCGTGGAAGACAGAACAATACCACACCTATGTCCTCTTTGACTATTATTAAGCAAAAGCAGATACTGCAGCTGTAAAAGGTCTAGTGATACAAAACTTGTCCACAAGGGGGCTTTAGTAAACCCAGTCTATTTCCTAGCTGTCTTTCTCTTTCCAAAATTTCATAGTGAACACTTATGAAACGAAAAACTGTTGAACCGACCTCCATCGTAAAGAAATCACACTGCTTTCTTGAGGTATTAACAGCTACTGAATATTCATATTACATAAATATTCTGGAAACTTTTAGTCTTCTCTCAGAAAAAGTGCTCTAGATTTTAGCTTCAGATGTGGAGCGCGTTTTCTATGTATCAAAGAAATTCACTACTGCAATCTGAGGTGCTAAGTCCTCTTACCACTGATTTTTTAATGGAATTATTCTGATTCTATTAGGCTGGCCTCTCATTTATGCCTTAGGCAAATATTAGACTTGGGGTGCCCTTATTCTATTCTGATCTCAGTCCCACCATCTGACCCAACAGTCCACTTGCCTCCCTGTCAGTTTCATTTTTTCCTTCAAAAGACTGTTGCTCTTTACATTCAGTTGTGTGCGGTGGTTACCCATAGTTTTTAAACATGCCCCAGTCCTTAGTATTAGCTGCAGCTATTCTACAAGCGATTCTCTGGTATATTTGAAAGGCATAAAAGGTACCTGTTGTCTAGGTCCCAGAGAACTAGAAGTGACACTAATTTACAGAGACACTGGGTGAACAGAAGCTTCACCATCAGGGTTGTTTGAAGCAGTCTTTTGGCAAGTGACTTTAGTGATTCCAATAAGTGCACATGGGGTCCCAGTTCTCTACTGCCTTACACTCTGTATAGCTACTTACATTTGTTCTGTGTGAGTGACTATCCAATGTATAAGGCAGTGGGGAACTGAAATCCTTTAGGCTATTGCCAAGGGGCATGAACAGATTTAGCTTTGCCAAGGCCATCTGCTCATTTTCCTTAGATTCAGCTACACTATAGTTTCTTCTTTCTCAAAGGGAAGAGATGATATTCCTGCTAACCTCTCATAGCTTTATTCAAAGGCATTATTTATTATCGAAGACTGGGGACCGACGAGCTAGGCAGCAGTTCTGCAGAAAAGGACCTGGGGGTTACAGTGGATAAGAAGCTGGATATGAGTCAGCAGCATGCCCTGGTTGCCAAGAAGGCTAAAAGCATATTGGGCTGCAGTAGTAGGAGCATTGCCAGCAGATCGCGGGAAGTGATTATTCCCCTCTATTCAGCATTGGTAAGGCCATATTTGGAGTATTGTGTCCAGTTTTGGGCCCCCCCACTGCAAAAAGGATGTGGAGAAGTTGGAGACAGTCCAGCAGAAGGCAACAAAAATGATTAGGGGGCTGGAGCACAAGACTTATGAGGAGAGACTGAGGGAACTAGGCTTGTTTAGTCTGCAGAAGAGAAGAATGAGGGGGGATTTGATAGCAGCCTTTAACTACCTGAAAGGGGGTTCCAGGGAGGATGGAGGTAGGCTGTTCTCAGTGGTGGTAGAAGAAAGAACAAGGAGCAATGGTCTCAAGTTGCAGTGGGGGAGGTCTAGGTTGGACATTAGGAAAAAGTTTTTCACTAGAAGGGTGGTGAAGCACTGAACTGGGTTACTTAGGGAGGTGGTGGAATCTCCATCTTTAGAGATTTTTAAACTGCTGCTTGACAAAACCCTCGCTGGGATTATTTAGCTGAGGTTAGTCCTGCTTTGAGCAGGGGGTTGGAATAGATGACCTCCTGAGGTCCCTTCCAACTCTAATATTCTATGATTAAGTTCTTGGGTTATGGAGTCTAAGTTTTTTATACAGATTCCTACTATGAGATTGAGGAACATACTTCCTTAATAAATTAACTATGCCCAAAATAGTTTTGCACAGCATTACGTGATATTTTGTTATGATTTTGAAATAACAGATTGAATGGTTAAGTAGGACCCTCAGTCTTCTAGTTCCAGAGATACAGACTGAAACTATGTTTGGTCACCTACAGAAAGGAGGATTTAATATAGCCACCACACAATTTAGTGTAGATAGGAAAGAGAGAGAGAGAGAGGTCCAAGACTCGATTACAGCAGAGGTGCTGTTATTTGAGATTGAGGTTCATTGGCAGAGTTAAGTGTGAATGTTTATACAACACCTGCCTATACTATGATAAAGTCATATTAGGGATCTTACCCCTTCATTTTCATTCAACCATTTATTTTATTATTTATTTTTAAACATACTGTTTGGTTGAAATCATCATATTTGTCTGTATGGATGTAGACAGAAGCACACTGTTTCACAGTGGACTAATTGCTATTTTTCAAATTCTCCATTGAACTAAGGGCCCAATGTTTGAGATGGTAAGTGCCCCCAATCCACAGATATCAAAGGGAGTTGAGGGCACCCAGAGGGTGGTAATAGCACTCCTAAATTTGGTAGTTTATAACCACGAATGCTGCCATCTGGCTATGAATTTGTATTTTGGAATCACATTAAGATGACTAGACAAGACTTGTCTGCTTTCTGCTTTAATTAGTAACTGGCCTACTTTTTAGCGGAAGAGTCTTCATCTTCTGGGCTTTATCTATGAGGAGTTAGTCTTCAAAGACTCATTTCCATGATCTATCCTCATTTTTATTTAAAAACCCTAGACATTTATTCCTGTTTTAACTGACATTTTAAACCGATTTGGAATGATACTCAGTTACAAGATAAACCTTCACAAGTTGGAAGTTATGCTGCTAACAAATTGGCTGGAGCCAATATATTTTCCCTTTCGGTTAGGAACCAGTGTCTTATTTGGATAAGAATTTCTCCTGAAAAGATATTAAATATTTAAGTTTCTATTATACGCCACTGTTGAATAAAATGGAGAACTTATAAGATTCTTCTTGCTCCATACAGAAGGTCCTCATTCCCATTTTATTTTCATCTCAGACCTATGTTAAGCCTCTCCCCTTGTAGTAGTTTTGTGTTTTTTCTAGGGTCTGAAGTCAATGCATCTTTGTGTAACTATATAAATGCCAGATCTGAAAGGAGAAGAAAAGGCTTCTTCACAGTATATTCAAAATGGACACGGGGACGATGCTCCTACCTATTGAAACTCACATGAACTGCAGTATGAGCGGGACTCAGGTGCCCTAGCTCTCCAGTGTTTTCCCAGCAACATAGCTTTGTTCCTCAGGCCTGGTGACAAAAATTCCACCAGTGGTAGGACTATAACACTTCAAGCCTCCACAGCTCCTGCTCCACAACCCTGGAGCTGAACAGCATGGCCCAGAAGGTGGATGAGGTTGGCCGAATTAGCACATCTCCCTGAGCCTGTTCAAGCTGCCCTCTTCTGGTGGAGGTGGTATCTCCACCACTTGCCTTCTGTTCAGGAATTAATTTCTTTTCAAGGTCAGCTACCCCTACATGCAAAAGTAGTGCTGCAACAGGCTTGAATCAAAATCATTTTCTAAAATTAACTAGGTGAAGTCTTAGATCTCCTTCTACGAAACTATTTCCAGAAGCTGAGGTGTGGCTGAATAAAATTAAGGCTCATGTGATCCCACGTATTCACTCTTCAAATTAGGAGGATTGTGGGTCTGATTTTTTTTTTTTTTTGCACTCCAATTTTCCCAACAATTTCCAATTGTTCATTTGAAATGGGGCCATCAGATTTACATTGTGGGGGATTTCAACCCTCCCTCTTATTTTTTGGGCCTTCGCTATCAGAATGCTGGGGGCTTCTGAATTTAGCAGTACTGCATACATAAAAGTTTTTCGATTTTGTTTGTGAAATTTCAGTTTAAGTTATGGACTACCTGCTAATTCAATACATTTTGGATTTTCCCCCTCAGTCCATCCTCCCTGGGTTACCACAGATGGACAAGTCATAGCAAATATAGACATGAATCTCAATACAGCTCACAACTAACCCGAACTTTTGAGTTTAGAAAAATAAGGTAAAATTTGCATAAAGCTTGATTGACCACACCTCTTCCCTCCCCCACACACCACAACAACAACTGGCTAATAATGGTGCAACACGTCCCTGCAGTATAGTGTCTGTACTAGGTATGAACTTGAGTCCTATTCTGGATTCGCTCATTCATCGGAATCAAAACAAACTCACAAGTGGAATGGCTGAATATATGCTGTAGCCTTGAATGCCCCCACCCCTCCAAATCCCAACCAAATAACTCACTCTTGTTCTGGAGCTATGGTGGAATAGTGACTTAAGTAGTTAATTCATGCACTTGGGAACCAGTTGAGCACTGACCCACACCTTGTGTAATCATTTACACAAGCGCAGAGTGGGTATGAAATGCTACCAGTCAGAATGGTACCATTTTACACCCACTTTGCTCTGGTGTAAGTGACAACATAAGGTACAGAGCTATGATCTGTCAGTTTCTGGGTTGTTACCTCTGAAGTTCTTTGGATATATCTCCTTTAAATCATTTGAGGAGTATTTGTCAATCTCAGCCTACTAACTTCTGGAAGTTTGCCCATCTCATTAAACCAGAACACAATCTGGCACAGGATATCAGGCAGGGCTCAGACCCAAAGGTTTGCAAGGCAGATTGTGATGCCCTGGGAGTGTTATGTAAACAAGTGTGCACAGAGCCACCTGTTCCCAGCCATGTTACAAGCATTAAGCCTTCATAAGACTCCAGTACAATCAGAAGGAAAAATAATTTCCCCTACTGAATGATGATTTGAAGAGTGAGCAAGTTTATATTTACTGTTATACTCTAGGATTATAGATTTCCCCCTCTGTTTCCCTGTTGAGATACCAGCTTTTTATCTTTTTCTCTGTCTTTTTTTTTTTAAAGGAGAAGTGTTTGGAGTATTGCTTATGTACCATTAATTTAACCTATTAAGGCATGAAAAGAGTACTCTAACAGTGGAAATGGCTTCTCTTTGTTGGTCCAAATGTTAAGTTTTCCCATTTTAAGTAGCTTGGAGAACTCTGCGTGGGGCCAATTTTCAGGACTCAGTATGTAAATCTCTGCCCTGTCTCCCTCAGTCTTTCAATGCCAAAACAGAATATTTACTGGTCAGCCCTGTCTAGCGACCTAAAACCTTTGAGTTAATGGATCCAAAAAGAGAAGATAATTTAGAAGATTGTCTGTACAAGAATATTTTTTCATAGTGAGAGAGTTAGGCCTAGACCATGAGTTTTATCAAAATTTTACTGGTTTCACTAGTAATTTTGCTTGAGAAGGGAGCTTAATTCCTTATAGTTACTCTGGCGCAAATCTAGCAAGACTGGCCTATGGATCTAAGAAGCATAAACTGAACCAGCTAAACCCATTGTGACCTAGAATGAATGAATTCCAATGGAAGGGAGATGATGTTTCCATAGAGGTATTAGACAGGTCACTGATACCAGAGCAATCTTGATTGCTTGGTAAACTCTATGTAAGCCGTATTCAAATGCGTAGTTTGCTAACTGTAAATATATCCAACCAGGGTCAAAGAACATAGGCCATCCTTACATAATGGGGAACTCTATCCAACATGACCCCCAGGTGTCTTTCAGCCACTGTTTCCCAGAATAATCAGCTGAACATGAGCTCCCAATGCAACACAGTGGCCAAAAAGGCTAATACAACACTTGGATGCATAAACAGGGGGATCTCAAGTAGAAGTAGAGAGGTTACTTTACCTCTGTATTTGGCACTGGTGCTACTGCTGCTGGAATACTATGTCTTTTCTGGTGTCCACAGTTCAAGAAGGATGATGGTAAGTTACAGAAGGTTCAGAGAAGAGTCATGAGAATGCTTAAAGGGTTAGAAAACATACCTTACAATGGTAGAATCACAAAGCTCAATATGTTTAGCTCAACAAAGAGAAGGATAAAGGATGACTTGGTTACAGTCTACAAGAATCTACAAGGGCTACAGATATTTAATGATGGGCTCTTTAATCTCGTAGAGAAATGTATAACACGATCCAAGGGCTGGAAGCGGAAGCTAGACACATTCAGACTGGAAATAAAACATACATTTTTAACAGCGAAAATAATTAACCATTGAAACTATTTACTAAGGGTTGTAGTGGATTCTACATCATTGGCAATTTTCAAATTAACATTGGATTTTGTTTATGTTTTTTAAATGAGATGCTCTAGCTCAAAAGGAATTACTTGGGGGAAGTTTTATGGTCTGTGTTATATAGGAGGCCAGCTTAGATGATCACAATGGTCCCTCCAAGGCTTGCAATCTCTGAATGTTTCTTTACTTGTAGTGAAATGGTTAATGGAACAGGATACCAGCCCTCCCTGTAACAGCCAGCACTGACCACCAGCACTGTTTTGTCCTTCTAAACTCAGCATGCTTACTATCACTAGACCTCCAGTTTTAGTAGAAATATCTTTCAATTTATTTAAAAAATAAATGACTTAAAAATATAACCCTCAAGATAGCTATTAAGTGCAGTCTAATCATTCTCATAAGATACACAGAATAGCTTGCTGAACAAAGACCTAACACTGCTAACAATTTCTCTATTAGGGCAGATATTATTTCCACAAACAAAGGTGTGGATATTTGACTAAATTGCTATGTAAACAGAGACTTAATCCTCATTTGACTTTAACACAGGGTGGAATGAAAAAAACCTGAAATATCACATGACTCATTAGGATATTTTTAGAACTGTAATGACTTGTCCAGAGTTGTCAGCTAATGAACTAGCACCTTTAACAGATAGAGCCTTGTTATTGACACACGTGGAAGCATTTATTATAAGCTGCACAACCCAGGATCTGAGGTGGGCAAATATTATACTGATTTTTTTTAATAGCAAGGAGATTGAGGCACAGAGAGGGTAAGTGATATGATTTGTCTAACGCCACACGTCACTGGCAGAGCTGAAAATAGCCAACAGCATCAGGTCTGGCAGGTTCTGTTAGAGCACTGTCACTAAGCATGATCCCAACAAAATCTCTATAAAGACATCTGGTGAGATTCATAAAACTCCAGACATAAGGACTGATGGAATTGAGGGAGAATCTGAATAGATTTAAGGCCAGCAGAGTCTGGTAGAATAATTTAATATGACTTCCTGCATAACATGGCTCCAGAGAATTTTTTGCCTACAGTAACGATCAACAAGTCAGGTTTCTCATGTAGATTAAAAAAACCACCCCAAAACCAAAAAAGTAATTACGAAAGAAAGTGAATGAGGGGAAAGAAAGTAGCATGTGGGCTCCTTGTAGCCATAAACAAGCTGACAAGACAAATTCCATATCAAAACAAACATTTCATGTTGACTTAAGTTCTAAAAGGGCCAAAACTACCTTTCAATATTGATTTCCCCTGAATACCTTTTTTGGGCTTTAATCAAAGAATCAGAAGTTGGAGGTGGAAGGTACATTAGGTCATCATTCTGCCAGTGCAGGATTTAGTTTCACCATTACATTTTCCAAATTGTGTCCAATTTCATTTTAAGAGTCACAAGCAATGGCATTTCCACTACATTCCTCAAGATATCCTGCTAGACTTTACTTTTAAGACAGAAAATAGGCTTACCTAGACAGGGTTTCCTCATGCTCAGTCAAGTCAGTATTAAGAAAAATAGTCAGGAGATCATCACCAATAAACACTTTTACTAAAGCAATTGAGAGTACAGCCAACATTTTAAGGCAATGATGGATCATATCTCGATTGAATATGCACAAGCTGTTCACATGTATGGGAACTGCTTACCACCCTGGAGCTCTCCAAGGAAGACATAACTCTAAAGAGAACGAGTGAGGAGAACTGATTATTCAAACATCTAGCCCACTGCAGACATTAAAGATCTAAAAGCCATGTGCCGGAACTAGGGGTGCTATCGCACCTCCTGGCATGAAGTGGTTTCCATCATCTACAGGACTTACAGCTTGATTCAATGACTCTCAGCACCCCACACTATACAAATTGTTCCAGCGTCCCTGTCCATAAGTAAAGTTGGTACGTATGGCCCTGCATACCCTTACACAAGCCAGAGGAGCGCAGAGGTAGCACAGTGCTTGTCTTCACATTTAAGAACCTTCCCCCCGCCCCTCCCCCCCTGTGTTGTATGGAGTGAGCATATAGGAAGAAGCAGGATAGCTTCCTAATAGCATTTCTCCACTCACTCTTTCTTGTTCCCAGGGATCCTCTGCTTCTGTAAGAACTGGAAGTTTGTGCCATTCTGCTACTGCTCCTATGGCAAAGAGGAGGACATGGCAGGGAAGAGGTTCAGAAGAGTCTGTGCCATTGTGATGTTTGGAACCCTGTCGTGCATTTTTAGATTCAGGAAAAGAAGCAGGTGGCGGACTCAAGTGTAAAATTGGACAGATGTACACAGAATGGACGCGCCAAAAAGACTTAGTTATTTATACCTTTGCTATGTAATAAGCATGCATGAGCCCTGAACAATTCTGAGTAACTTTATGCTTCATCATGAGGACTAGCCATGTGTATAAAGTTAAGCTTTTTTATAAATTGGAGTCTTCTGTATTATGGCAACAAACGCCTTTGTTATACAGTTCAGTGAAATGATTAATTTAAAGTTATTTCGTAACAGAAGTTCATAGATTTAAGTTTCAGACTCCTCAAACCAATTCTTCATTTAGGAAGAGCTGAGTAGCAACAATTTTCCCCCGCTAAAATAGTGCTTTTTGCTAGTTGAAAGATCAATAGAAATGGATTTTTTTATTCTCTCAAGAGTATAGAATTTAGTTAACAGTTTATTCATTCAACAACTAAATAGCTACAGAACTACATAGTTCCCATTTCTGACCTTTACCTCCCACTGAATGCAAAGATAAAAAGTGTTTTGAAACATTTCTTGTAATTTAGAGGGAACAATTTAAACACTTAAAATATAAACTGAAACAAGAGTCCCTTAAATGTAAAATTAAGACATTTTCAAGATCATCTGCCAGTCTTAGCTTTATAACTACTACTTTCTCCTTTCATATTAGTAATTTTGGAAGAGAGGCAAAGTTGTATTTTAATGGCTGCTCCCTCATCTGTAACACAAGAGGTCCAGAAGGAGCAGAGAACTACATGGTAAAATTCTTATGTAGGAAAATAAAGTCTGACTTTCAGCAGTGTGAATCTCCGAGAAGTCCATGAATTCCCAGCAACTGGCAGGTTTCACTCTCATTGTTTACCTGGGTCAGATTTGATAGCAAGTTCACTACATGACATACCATGAGCAGCTGCAACAACAGCACCAACAAAAGCAACATGTGTTGTTGGGCCTTTGGTTTCCAGGTGCTTGAGACACAGCAGATGTTCCTTCATTTTGCGGCTGCTGCCTTTTTCTCATTTCAGCTACTTCAGTACCCAAGTGGCTACAAGAACACAGACATAAGAGATTTATAGAATTACTACAGACAAACATGAAGTACAATCACATTTTCTACGTTAATTATGTTAAGTATCTCAAAAACTTTTGTCAGCAAAGACAAATGACTATCATCTGTGGTGCCTAAGTAGTAATCTTATGATAAAATCAGCTTGCTAAAACAATAATGTTCCAGTGACATGCTTATGCTACAGTGCTTTAGAGTTGCACACGTTCTTATCACTTTGACTGGAATAAAAGGCTGTTTGTTATCCTTAAAATCACTAGCACACACCACACAGATTGTATAACACTTGTTAGAGCTTAAAATATGAACAATAGGACTATCCAACTTATTTTTGTTTTGTTTTTTCCATCTCGCTAAAACTATTGCAGGATGGTAATTCACTTAAAACATGAGCCTGACTTTGATCTTTGTTACTCCAGTGTAAGCTAGTATTAAACTTCCCTGAAGTTGGAGCTGGACCACTAAAATTGACATAATATAACAGTCAGAGCCAATAACTACCATTTACCATTAGTTAGTCCAGATTAGTGTTGCTGTGGGTTTGGCTACTGGAGTTATCTGCATTCAAGGAAAAGTAAATGGATTTAAAAATCTTTCCCAATTTTGCGCCTTTTGGCTAGGCAAACTTTCCTTCCCTCATCTCCAGTACTTCCCAGATTTTCTTACACAAAGATAATTTTTTCCTTCCAATGATTTGTAGTTATTCCACCTGGAATTAATATTACATGTATTAGCTGAACTTTTCAAAAGAAGAGAGTAAGAGAAAAGGTATGTTTATTACGTGATTTTAGAGGTCAGTTTTTTCCACTGTTGCTCACCATATGACTCAGTATGCATACACCAAAGCAGCAACAGTGAATGTTAAATCTTAAATGGCTTCTTTCTAAAACCACTGAAGTATTTTCTGTGCTACATTTCATAACAGTAACTAAGGGAGTCTGTGGTTATACACACACACCACACACACATTCCCACCTGTAACATGAGGGGGATATTAATTGAACCAAGTCAGGTTAAGAGAGTGGGACCCAGAACCATTTCAGTTTCTTGCCAGAATTGCTGTGTTTATCAAACTCTCATAACTTTCTCAAGTGAGTCACTCACCACCTTACCCTCCCCCCGTCAAAATCCCACAACACTCTACACTGTTATTTAATACGAGTGGTATGGCTACTCAAGTATTTGATCAAGTTAAAATGAAAGATCACATTAAACAGCGATTGATTTAAAGTGAAAGGCACTACTTATACATAAAAATGATCGTGTCCACATTCCGGTATGAATTTCAGAAGCCAACTGCCCTGCATGAAGATGTGTTTATGTTATTGGTGCTTATTGCTTATGGTTGATGTTTGCAGTTTATAGGAAGCCATATACTTATGTAGAGCTGGCTGAAGATTTAAAGGTAATTTTTTTGCAAAATACTGAAAGGTACAGGAAAATTCTTAATTTTTCAGCCAGCTCTGTTTATTAACACTGAATATTTGCCATAGCTGAGAAGAATGCCTTCATTCTTGTGATAGTATTGTATTTTGTTTACCAATAATGGAAGGAGGGAAGAGTGCTACAGCATGTCAACATGTAGCTCAAAACATCTGACATGTATGGTGTCACTTTCCCTGAATTACTACCAGGGACAACTCTGCATGCATGATGCAGATAAGCTGTTTCACAATTATCACACTATGCCCTGAATTGAACTTATTGAAGATCATGCACTGGCTAGTATATGGATGCTGACAGTAGATCCTTCATATGCTATGTTCTCTTCTAGAAGCCCACATGGGAACTCTAGAAACTTTTGGACACAACTTCACATAATTTAGTAGTTGGAGAAATCAACAGGACCACTCACATGTCTAAATGTTTGCAGGACTGGAGTCTTTGTCAACAAAGAGATATTGGGCCAATAGGATAAAAAGCTGTAAGTGTACAAGAAGGAAAAAATTCTTCATATTTCACACAGGTCTCTAAAGTTGTACAAGAATGTAGGATTATTGCACATCAGAAATACACATCCCCCACTGAGTGATGCAGAGCCACATTTCCCCAGGAAGAGCAACAGAAGAGAGGTTCAGGGGACACAGTCTCTCTGACTGTGTTCTACAGGCTGATGTAGAGGGTGAAGGGGGGAGCCATTGCCTTGCTAAACCTCCTGGTGGTTTGTTTCCCACAGGAAACAACAGGAACAGTTGTCACTCTGCCCTTGTATAGATTGCATTAGATGGGGAGAAAGGTGGTATACACCCATACAAGGGCAAATCACAATCTTATGTTTTGCAGGGGGCCACGAATGTAGTAGACACAGATGTGGTCAGTCCCAATACAATGTTCAGGGATCTTGATGGTACAGAGGACCAGGGCACCATTTGCCCTCTGCAGCCCCGTTAAATTAAAATCCTATGTTTGGTCACAGTTGATACATGTTCGGAGCCTCAATCTCATTTCACTGTATGTTTTTCTGAAAATACAAAATGTTGCTTTAATTTGACGATTGGCAGCCTGCTCTAGCAATGTTCAAGACTAGACTAGCAAAGGGTGCTGCTCCCACTGACGGAGGTGCATTTGCAGAGCTTACATAAAGCCTGTCTCAAGTCAATGCTATCAGTACTTCAGTTCTGGGAGCACTACATTCCCTCAGATCCCATAAGGGAAAAGTCTACAAGCAATCTACAAATCCCAAAGAGGTGGTGCAGGCCAGACGTTCATTTATTGATCACAGTTGTGCAGGGGTGGGAAGGAGTCTTTTTCTTCCTAGTTTGTTTTGGCAGTTAACTACTGTATTTGCAAATATCAGACCCGATCCTATTTTCTTCTGTGACAAAACTCCCATGGATTTCCATTAGGTGTTTAGGCTCTAGGAGAGGAATTATTCAACTCCTTCTTTGGATATATTCAGTGATTGAACTATATAATGTAAACAGTGACTTAGGCCTTGTCTACACTTACCTTCTGGATTCTGCGGCAGCCGACAGGAGATATGCAAATGACGTAAGAAACTTGCGTATCTTCTGCTGACTTCGCTGTGTCTGTTCCGCGTGCCATCCACACTGCGCTGCGCCACTTACAGAGGTGGTTTTCCTCTGTCGATTTCTGGATTGACTGAGCGGGTCTACACAGACCACTCAGTCGATCCGGAGACATCGATCTGACGGTGGCAAATTTGCTGCCTTCGGTATAGACGCAGTCTTAGTCTTATGATGGTGATGCCTTACTCTGATCCAGGTGATGAAAATGAAGTTTAGAACGCTAAGCTCAGATCAATCTAGTGAGATGATTGTTTGACTGGAAACAAATGTCAGGTCATGACTATAGAGATCCAAAATTGTAAGACCTGTTTTTTAACAGAGATTCTGTGATGTGTGTGCAAGATGGAATTACAAGTCTGAGTTTACATTTTAGCTTTTGAAAGGTTTCACTCTTCCTGAGATCTGAGAATGAAATTAGCTCTGTGCTGGGCATGAACATTGTGGAATTAAGGGGCAGGAGCCCATCTCTTCCTAGCACTCCAAGGAGATTAGATAGACTGTCTCCTTTACCAGGCAGCACACCATGGGTCCAAATTCCTTCCTCACTGTTTTACATCTGGATATTTCTATTCACTTCATTTGCAGGACTTCCAATTTGTGACATCAGAATCTGGGTACATTTTGCACACTGAGGATCAATTCACTTTTTAGTGGTTCTGGGTACTATGGCCCTCATTACCCTAGCATCTGAATATTTCATAATAATTAGTGGATTTTATCTTCACAGTGCCCCTGTGAGGCAGCAAGAACTATCCCTATTTTACAGATGGGAAAGTGGGGTACAGGGTAGAGTAAGTTACTGAGTAACATGTACATAAATTCATAAGCAATTTTTTAAAGCAGCAAAGCAAGAGAAACGTATATATCCTATGCCTGCAGTCAATCCCATATTAATTTAAGATTAAATGAACAAATCCTGCAAAATTTAGAGTAAAGCTCATTGTCAGTTGTATGGAGCAGCCTGTACTGAGACTCCTATTGACATATTTAGGTCATAATTACCACAAAATCCACTGTAATTAGCACAAAAATCCCCTAGCACATAGAGCAATATCTTGGGAACAGACCTCAAAAAGAAGGGAATATTTTGAGAAACATTTGCTTCACTACACAATTTACAACTGGGAAAGCATAATGGATAGTGACTGAGGAGTTCAAACCCCAAATGGTTCATCCTAGAGGATGAAGAGAAGATCCTTCGCAAGCAATTTCACAGTCTTGTCCCCTGCCATCTCACATGGGGCTTACACTTGAGTTCTTAAATTTTTACCCCAGAAATCCCCAAGATGCAGTGTTCTTTATTCTCTTGCCTTTTGGACATTGCCCTAGACCCAGACCACAGCCACTCAGTTGCTCTATTGGCTCCTCTCCACTGATGCATTAAGATTAAGCTTCTTGCCCTACCTTCAAAGCCATGCATAACAGCCCCTCTACATATCTGCGCTTTTCTGTTGATATTGTCTCATCACCCTCCCCCATCAACTGTGCTAGTTTTGGTACCCATTTACCTGCATCTCCTCTAGGTGTCCCTGCACTTTCTACCATATTACCTCTTATGCCTGGAAGGTCCTTCTTGATTTGCAGGCATAAAGGGGCCCCTGGAGCCAGCTTGGAAAGGATTTCTCTTAGTGCAGGCACTGCAGAAAACAGCTATAGAGCTGCCTCCCAAGGACGACCTTGCAACTCTGGAATATGACATACGTAGGGGGCTGGATGGGCATTCCAGGGCAGGGCACCAGCACACAACACTGCAGAGATTCTGGGTTACAGCCCCATAGAGCTGCCCCAGGGAGTTTGCCATACTCCTGATGGTGGTAAGGTGTCTACATTATGTTGGGGGATTCTCCAGCTGCTGGACCAGCCCAAGATTAAGAGGGCACAACAGTGTCATAAAGCTACCTAGCCCATTCTGCCTGGGGCTGAGAGGTCTGTGTTGTGGCTCTCAGAAGTGCAGCACAGAATTTCACCTCCAATGTCTGTTTTTGAGAGGCCTTTACAACAACATGTGGAGATGCTGATAATCAAGCCATTTTTCTATGGAACAGGAAATAAATGATCCCTCTTGAGCAAAACATTGGAGCTTTCAGGATAGGATTGCAACAGAGTTGCTCTAAGTAACGTGCCTTTTTCAAGATGCTGAAGGAAAAAGAAGAATAAGACTGGGTATCCTTAATTTGCTGCCTAAGAATGTTGAGAATGCTCAGCTCTCCGCATGGTCACATCCTTAGCCCTTAACAATATTTCCTTTAATGATCTGGTACACCAACTCTTGTCCATTACTTTGCTTCCTTTAACTATACCAATAAAGGACCAAATCCTCTGTTGATTAAGTTAACATAACTCCACTGACTTTAGAGTGCCAATTAGCACCAGCCAAGGATGTGGTTCTATAGATCTCTTCTAGCCACACTTCAGAATATTTTCCTGACCTATTTCATATTCTTTAGATATAGGCAGATTAAACAAGAGTGGTATTTCATAATATTCGGGATGTTGTCATTCTCCCAGAAACCAAGCATAAAGATGCATATAAAGGTAAGTAGTATATACAGTTAAGATACTCAATCAATATTAAAATCCCTATTCTGTAGTGAGGGCAAGCAATACCCATGCAATGAATGAGGCATTTTAGGGTTTGTAGTCTCAGAACAGATTCAAATCTTAAAGAAAAAAAAGTTTAGATCTTCCACATGTCCACCTCCCTCCTTGACATCACTGCAGGGCAGAATTATTTTATAATGCTTTGTTCTGGGAAATTACAACGTCCCTATGGAGTTTTTTGTTTTGGTTTGTTTTGGTTTTTTTTTACCTGTAGGTCACTGATATATACTCAACCTTAACTCTATTACAACAGTTTGCCTGGGAATTTTTTTTAAAGAGGCATACAATTTTTTACTAACTACACAAAAAACCCAACAGAGAATGCTGCCATACAATATTTCTATTTATTTGCTAGCCAGTATCAATCTTACAATGCTGTTTAATTTAAGGGCAGACTCATTAGTATACCAGAGTAGTGCAAAACTGCCAGAGTGCACCAGCCTGTTCTTGCACTGCTCCTGTGATGCAAAGTAGAACAAATTTGGCCCTTCATTTACAATGTAGTCATGTGTTGAGGGAACTGTGTTAGTGAGACCAATGCTAAGTGAAGGCACGCAGGGAGAACAGAGTCCTATCATCTGTGCACTTTAGGGCTCCACCCACACTCCTGTCTCAGTTCCCCTAGCAGTGCTGCCACAATGGAGTCAAGGCAGCATGACACAGGGAACCTTGCAAGCACTGATGCCCAAGCTAATGTGTGGCTACAGAATTTTTAAAGATTAGTGACAGTTGGTCAAGTAATCTATCAGCAAGAACTCTAGATATGTGTCCAGTCTCCCTCACATCAACTCATTACAACCAAGTTAGTTGTAGAGGAAGGGTGGTTGGTTGAATTGCCTTTGATATCACAATGGCCCCACTTGAATTACCTCAC
>ML675604.1:24834240-24919019 GCA_007922155.1 Mesoclemmys tuberculata | reverse complement strand
ACTTAGCTTACTTGCAACTTAGTTTCGTAAAATATCAATTATATACAAGATTTAAATGCACTGCAACTATATGGAAAGTTTGAAGTGTTTGCATTATGCCCTCATTAAGATCATTTGAGAAGAAGATATTGACAGATGCCAAGTTTCTTAAAGGAGTCCTTTAAATTGCGACTCAAACTGATTAACACATTCACTTGTAAGTCCTCCAGAAATTCATTCTGCACTCCATATGTTCTTTAAATTTAAGGATACACTGTTTTGTATTAAACTCTCCCACCCCAACCCCCCACAAACCAACAAACAAAGAGGTTGAATCCCTTCTTTAAGTGAAAAATGAAGTGCTTGAGCTATGGAGTTACAAGCTGCAACATCATAATATACATTGTTAATGTAACAGTGGTCAGTGTGTTAACATAGAAGGGCATAGGTCAGTCCAGAGGATGTGTATGTTATAGCTCATGAGCTAAAGAGATGGGCTTTCTAGTTAAATCCTAGAGATTAATGCTTCCAAGTCTGAACGCTCTCCAGTGCTGGCCAAGATGGCAGCCATCATATTATGAAACCATGTTTTTCTTTAGTTTTCAGAGGATCGTGTAAATACCTCATCCTGCCTGGAATACTTGTACTCCCTGCAAACTACTTCCCCTCCATTATGAATGGCAGGTCTAAGGCCCGGTCTACACTTAACTTGGCGATTCGGTGGCAGTCGACAGGAGATACACAAGTGACATAAATCACTTGCGTATCTCCCATCAACTTTGCAGCATCTCCTCCGCGCGGCATCCATACTGTGCTGCATTGAAGGGAACAGCGCTCCCTTCGACGCAGCGCTACTCCACTTACGGGGATGGTTTTCCTGAGTCGCTTCCTGGATCGACTGAGCGCGTCTATACAGACCGCTCAGTCGATCCAGAGCAATCGATGTGATGGTGGCGAATTTGCCGTCGTCAATGTAGACCCAGCCTAAGCCTCCTCTTGGTTATCCCTTTTGCAATTCGATGTTGTAAAACACTTGACTGCCTCTGAGAGCAGACTTCTCCACTTACTAACTTTTCTTCTGAAGGTGAAGATCTTAAGTAGCTTCACAATAAGCCTTATTACGTCCCCATGACTAGAAATTTTGACTGCTGCTGCAACTATTCCTTTCCCAAATGAACTAAAAGACGTGAGTTTTTGCACATAAGACATCTTTCTTATGTCAGGCCCTTCTATTCTGGACATGCTTGGCCCTTCATCGGGGTTTTTTAAAGCTGGTTAGAACATAGTTATACAATAATTTGAGGTCACGCAGAAACACCCTAACAGTACTTCATTTTAGTGTTAAATACTCTTAAAAGCAGAGTATTTTTCCATCTGTGCATCATGTTGCCTCAATTTTCACTGGCAGTCATACTGTTTGTGGAGCTGACTTCTACATCAATCTAGAATGCCTGATGTTTGGCCCCTAATGTAAATTGATCCTAGCCTGCTCTAGTACACAAAGCTTGCAAAGTCTTGTATTTAAAAGTCTACTCTTCATACATTTTTCTCTGTTTCCTCAATTACAGGAGCATGCATTTCTCAATTTGTGAATCACTGAATACAAACAGAATGTAAGTGGAATTGTAGAGAAAGGAAGAATTGCTGTCACAAAGTTATAATTTGGTCACATCCTAAGCAAGCCAATCTTTTGAAAAACAAAAACTGTTTTCCTAAATGCTAGCAACATGCAGTAGGCATATCCAGCCTCTTTTCAGAGCTGCACACTGTATGTCCATGAGCGATGACAAAACCTCTTAGGATATTAAGAAATTATATCGATACTGTTCATATATTTAATTGGACTATCTGGAAATGCTAACTCAGTCCTACCAAAACCAGCTTGTGTAATTTGTTTGGACACTACAGGGACCTTGCTCTGTGTACAACAGAGCTTTTTTATGGATCTGATAGACAGCCATCACAGTTGAGAAGTTTGACTGAGATATATTGTTATCATTTTATAGTGAATTTAGTATCCTTAGAAAACCCCACTTAAGTCTCTACATTACAGTTCAGCTATGGATTAATATTTCTAAATCAGACAGTATTGCCCAGCTACAAAAGATTAAGCCTGACAGTAATGCATTATTTAAAAGTTTGAGATGCGTACATGCACAGTGTTTTGCTTTAAGAACAGGCATTTGAAAGTTTTTAAAGTTTTTTTCCTTTGCTTAAAAAGGAAATTTAAGACATTAAATAAGCTGTGCTAAAATTATGAGGAACTCTAGCTTTCAGGAGGATTTTATAGGTGCAGGATGTAAAACTCATCAGGAAATCTTCCATCTTTCGCAAGCATATTTTATATTTGTATGTGTTGCACAGCACCTGAGATTCACATTTGGTGCTTCATTTATCTATCTTACTTCTCTGGCTAGTAGGAGTGCAGCTGACTTTGTCAAGTGAAGCCTCTGGTAGCAACCACTGAAAAGTTATTTCCCCTACAGAGAGGGCTTTCAGATTCTGATATATAGAAGTCTTTGGTCAAATCTCTAGTGTACTCCATTGAGATCTTACTCACAGGAACCTTGAATGATACAGAAAGCAAGCAGCTTTACTAACGCCACCCTAGTTGTTGTAGCTCCTAAATAAGCATTAGATTTTCAGTGCCCTAAAAAAAGCCAGATGTCATTTCATAATTCTAATTATTTTACTGTTTATTGACCTGCATAGATCCTATAAAATTTCATCAGAAATTTAACAATTAGACTAAGTAGGTCAGTAGAAGTATTTTGACTAGAGTAAGGAAAGCAAGATATTTGTTCAAGATAATTTTTTTAAAACACTGATGCACAATCTCTGCAGCATAGAGGGCCATTGGATAAGTTACCAAAAGTAGAATGGCAGCAAATTTGCTTAGATATAGGATTTTAATTAGATAACTGCACACATCTTTCATTTAGAGACTTTTAAGTACATTATATAATCATAAACAAACTGAAAAATCAAAGCCTGCTTTGAGGCAAGGAATATCAATAGGACAACGAACTCTAAAAGCAATTGAGGTGGCCATACTTTTTAATGGAATGAGGTTTGTTTGTGTTCTGAGTCTCAAGTGCTAGGCATTTGATTTGTTCAGATTAACACTAGAAGATGTCAATCCACAAACATAAGCACTTACAGAGGAGGTTCAATGAACAGTAGCCTTCAGACACAACTGTGGATATTGGTTACTCAGCTGCCATTTACAGAACTCAAGTAAGTTTTTCCTTCCCCAAAACTTGGATTAACGTTTTAGATCATTAAGTCATCGCTGAATTTTGGCTTCTCTCAAAATGGGTTCATAATGAACTTGCACTTGGTCTATTTCTAAGAAGTATTGATTGTAAATTCACGGTGTTAGAAGCATAGATAAGACAGGTTCTCTGCCATTCCCAGAAAAGCTTCATATCCCATCCTGGTTAAAGGGTATGTCCCACCAACCCATTGTGGTCGGTTGGGCCTCACAGACCTTCAGGTGTGTTGGTCTTTGAATTAGTCTCCCATTGTTTCTGTTATTGCTGTTGGTGTGCAACTTGCTGCTAATCTTTTGCTGCCTTCATTCTGTTGGTGGCATCCTGGTGGTTTTCTGTGTTGCTCATATACCTCATTTCTTTGGACTCTCCTGCGTCAGGGCCAGCTGATAGCTGGGGCTATTTCTCTTGATCCTGGCCTTATCTTTCTGGGTACGTGTCACAGTTGCCTTTGAGTTCATTGCCACTATTGCCCTGAGTCTGTAGCAGTGTGATGGGGTATACAAATCCCACATTGGGCAACAGGGGTTAAGGAGCTGCCAACTCCACCCTGCCACAGCTGCAAAGTATGAGCTTAAAAGGGGGGCAGAGCGGCTCACTTGTGGTCATACCAGGGAACAGACCTTCCACCTGCAGCTCCTGAGGAAGGGGTTGAGTGAAGGCAGGAGCATCCCTGACAACCACAGCCTGAAAGCCCCTCCATGAGGGAAGGGAGGGCCAGATTCTGATTTCCTCTTGGGGTGTATCATTCCCTTCTCTTATTAATTATTTATTTGTGTTAATTCCCCTGACCTGCGGAGAACGAATAGCTGGCAGCAAGAGATACCCGATGGAGAGCAGCCATGCTGTGACTAGCCACAAGGAGATGCCGGTGGTGAGCCCACCTCTTCACAAGCTACCTCAGGAGACAGATGTCCCATTTCAGCATACACTGTTGCCTTTTACTTTGGGTGGCTATTGGATGGCTGGATCCAGACCTACTTGTCTGTGCATAGTGGCCTAAGTTCCTTGGCTCCTTTGTTGCCACAAGCTGCGGGCTGAGAAGTAGTTAAGAGAATGCCACCTTATGACCTTGTCCATTATTTCTCCACTAGGCTGCAGCAGATAACCCTTCATGGGAACTAGAGTTTTTGTTTTCCACCCCATCAGTCCCTGTGCTGATCAGCTCCTGTGGCACTTGTTCCTTATGATCTGGCCAACCCAGGTCTTGGCACTGTTTTACTCTCTGTAGCACCTTAACCTGTTGGTTTTGTCTGGAGCCCCCCATCAGAGGTACAGAGGCAGTCTGCCAACATTCTACAATATCTCCTGTTCCAGAGAGCCATTTGTATTGGACTCTGGAAGTTATGCCCAGTTCGGAATCTCTGCCACCAGCAGTGACGTTCCTTCAACTTGTAGTGGTGTAGTCTTGACAACCGGCATCGTAGTCACTTGGGTGCACTCAGCAGTGGTTTCTTCATGATGTTTTCTAAAGGGTTGTGATCTGACTACGTGTCCAGTTTGTGCCCAAAGGTGAACTGATGGAATCATTCTATGGCAAACACCACAACAAGTAGCTTCTTTTCTATTTGAATATAACCCCTTTCTGTATCAGAGCGCTTCTAGAAAACACTATGGCTATTGGCTTTGCATCAGTGCTACTCCTAGGCCTCTCTCTGGGGCACCCCACTGTATCTCTAGCTGTTCCACAGGGTTGTGGTACTTAAAAAAAAAAAAAAAAATCTTAAACAAGGCATTAGTCCTAAACTCTTTCAAATGCCTGTTCTTAAGTCACTGACCATTCTCACTATGAATCATTGAACGTTTACTGTCTCAAGGGCTCACAGACTACTGATAGGTGTGCACAGAATCTGGAACGATAATTGGTCATCTCTATAAATTGCTCAGCTCCCCGCCCACCCTTTGGTCTAGGCATTTCCTTAATGGCTCTCAATTTCTCAGGGACCAGCCAGAGTCCCTCAGAGGTCTGATACAGGGGACTTCCGTTCTCTTCACAATGACAGCTTGTCTGCATTCAGCCTAATATTCTGCCTCCAACTCCTGTTCAGGAGCTCTCACAGCTTCATAGCATGGACATCGCTTTCGCAGACAATAACATCAGCTGCAGTAGTCTTGATGCTTGGGATCTCTTGTGTGCCTGGTTGAGTTTACACTGGAACAACTCTGATTGGGCTGATGCCCACATACCTTTGTACTCCATGGTACCTGCCAAGAGTTATGCTGAAGGTTGTCTGGTGGCTGGATGGCTTATTTAAATCAATATGCCAGAACCCAGTTTGACATCACAAACAGTGAATGCTTTTGCCCTTGATAAGTCAAGTAGTATGTTCTCAGGCCCGGTCTACACTTACCTTCCAGATTTGGCCGCAGTCGACGGGAGATACGCAAGTGACATAATTACTTACGGATCTCCCATCTGCTTTGCTGCATCTCTTCCGCGCACCGTCCACGCTACACACTACACAGACCGCTCAGTCGATCCAGAGCAATCAATCTGACGGCGGCGAATTTGCCTCAGTCCCTGATAATGGGGAATGACTTTGCTTCCCCCCCCCCAGTGCTCTGTTTAGTGGTTTGGAGCAATGTTTACCTGAAGTTATTTCTCACCACTACTACTAGGATGCGGACCCACACAGGGGTAGTTTAAGTCGGTGTAATCATGCCTCTTCTTGCCTGTTTGCCAGCTCCTTTGTCAGTGGTTCCACTAGGGCTCCCAGAACTCTGTATGTCAGTAGTCTCGTAGGCTGCACATTTCAGCTTGCCCCCTAGATGTTAATCTTGAAATACATCTTTATTCTGTTAAATCCTGGACAAGGCCAATTGTGACTGTTCTCCCTCCTCTTTCACAGTAAGAATATTCTGGTGTTGTACTGTCACCAGATCCATGGCTTGTGCTGCCCTGATGCGCAGTAGTGCATGGTACTCTTGTGTGTCAATGCCAAGACACAACATCTCTTGGTTTCTGGAGTTTAACAGGCTACATTTGACCACCAATCCCAGAATGGTTTTGTTGCACTGTCACACCTTTCTAGTCCACTACTGCTTCTGATCAGTGTCACTGGGATTGCATTGCAGATGGCTCCGTAGTCCTGCTGGAATCCAATTGGTCATTGATGTAGGGCACTTGAATGGCTGACAGGCTTCTCCGCAGTATCTGCTAGACTTACTGCAGATATCCTCTTCACTGGAATTCTTTCCATCCTCAGTCATTGCAGGTACGACTGCTTTCCCCTCCCCTTCTTCCTGGGTTAGTTGCAGCACTGGGACAAAGTGGCTTTTGGTCCCATTCCCCTTGCACCACTGACTATAGGTTGGGCATTTTTCTTTTTCTTATGTTTTGCTTTCCACAGTACATACACTGGACGTTAATGCCTGTATTCTTGGTCAGTCTGTCTCTAGCCCGTTTCCCGGGTTCCTTCAGCTTCAGCCTGTATAATTGTTCTGCACTAGTGATCTCTTCCCTGGACAGTTCAGCTGCCCTCACTAGTTAGAGGCATTTCTCTAGGCTTAACTGACAGAAACAGAGCTGTCTCCCCCATATGTTGGAACCACATGTCCCACAAATTATCTTGTTTCTAGTTATGGAATCTTACATGTGGTTGCCACAGTTCTCAGCTTTAATGTGGATATTTATTCCCTCTTCTGTTTCTTGGCTTCAGGCAAAGTCTCCCCAAAGAGTATCTACAGTCTCATTCTGTCTGGGGTCTCAGTATTTAAATACTTATCAGCTGTTCCAGTGTTTCAGGCATTATTCCTGGCAACAGTGTCTCACTGGCTTCTCATTCCCTTCTGTCCCCACATGAGGTAGTAAAAAAGCTTCACCCTCCTTTTGCATCTTTATCCCTAATGGTCAGCTTTGTATACAGACTCATTTCTTGCTTTCATACTTGTGGAAGGGATTTGTCTGGAAATCCAGTATACCCTGGGGTCTGAGTTCTTCAGTGCTGCCAGTTTTCTCTGTGTCTACTGAGAGAATTATTTAAAGCAGCACTGCAACTGCAGCTAGCATTCAAACCATTGCACACACAGACTAACTAGTGCCTCCCAAAGCCTACTCTGGAAACCTGTGCTCCTCCTAAGTTCCATGCACCTTGGTACAGGCTGTGGGCACAGACAAGGGTTATACAGAGACACTGATGAAAGGGCAGATATTGGAGCCTGCCACAACCACAGCAGCAGTACAGGTTCAAGGAAAGTTCTCTTCTATCTTCACTTGCCCTATTGAGAAGAAAACATCAAGCCAAGAAGAAAGCAAAGGCATAGAAATCAAATAGTGACAGCATCAAGAAAATGGAAGGGCAGCAGATATCAAAGGATGAAGAGAGAGACGATCGCCTTAGATTTAGCTACAAGAAGGTAATCCCTCATCTTTGTCAGGAAATTAAAATGGACAGGGAACAGACTGCAAATAGGGCTGGTTGAAAACTGGTCATTTTTCTTGGAAAATTTAGTCACAAGTTTCTTCAAGAGTTCCCACGGACTTAAAAACCAAGACATGACCAAGACCAGACTTAAAAACCAAGACAGTTTCTGGGTTTGTCAAGCTATAATCCCTCCTTCCCCTTGCAAATAAATACTTTTTGCAGAAAGTGGTGTGTGTTTTGGTTAAAAGTGTGGCTGAAGAAAATTTAACCAGCTTTCATGGTAAGTCAAAGCACAGCAAGTAGGCCTCATGCTCCAGGCCTCCGGAATTAAAGGAGGATGAATAAATACTATTTAGAAAGGCAGAGTTGAAAACTATATATATAAAAAAAAGAATCACCAGGTATTTAAAGCATACCCAATCCTTCTTTAAAAACACTCAGTTATGGAGGAAAAGGGAACCGTATAAAATATGAATATAGGGGAAAGCCAACATTGGCAGAATTGGAGAGGTACATTTTCACACTTATCAGTTTGCCTCCTCCTGATAAGTTCTCTTCAATTCTTTCAGTATAGGCCCTGCTTTCAGATCCCACTCTTCATTTATTAGTCTTATGTTGGAGAAGAGGTTGCAAACATTTGCTGTACTCCTACAGAAATTTGTTGGAGACCTAGGGTACAGTTTTTTTCAAAAATTCTCAAGTTTCTTCTGAAAATGGGATTTAGGAGCTTAAGTGTTATGACCCTGGGTGAGGTCCCCTGGTAGATACTCACCAGGCTGTTGTACTGGACCCAAGCCTTAGGTTCCACATGCTCTTGTTTTTCTGGGGCCAGGCAGAGTTTAGGTACAGTTTCTCTGGCACTGGGCACCTAGACTCTCACTCCAGGTGCAGACCTTTTCTGACACCACTCTTGGCTCCGGAGACCCTGTGGTCCACTTGTGTAGGCCCTGAAACTAGAGCTGGCTTTCCCAAACCTCCCTGGTAGCGACTGCACATTCCCAGAGTTCCATCAAAGCTGCCGTGTACTGTTTCCCTCTTCAGGGATCATGACAGGGAAAGCAATTAACACAGACTCAACAAGACGTTTCTAAACACAGACAGACGCTTTACTCATAGCAGCACAAGAGAGCTACAGATCTATGCCGAACTTGCATGCAAATCACTGTCTCAGATTCCTCATCACTCCAAATGCCCTTAGTGCCTGTTCACGAGCTCGAGGGACTTTTTCTTCTTAGCCTTGTTTGCTTCTGGTCCTGGTCTGCTCCCCTTGCTGGAGTGAGTCCTTTTTATGAAGTTGGAATCCCCTTGATCAGATCACCTCTGTCATTTCAAGTCCCTTGTCAGATGATCTGTTGCTTGGAAACCTTTTCTTCCTGGTTAGCTGGTAAATCCTGGGCATTAGTCAGGTCATTGTCCTACTACAGCAAGGTTATTCAATTGCTGATGGTCCTTACTTCTCCTGTTTAGAGGCAAACACTCATACGCCAGTCCCTCTGCCCTTAATACAACAGGATACAAGCATAATCAAATTGGATTTTGTAAATTTACACAGACAATTGCCAAAACCTCACACTAAATCTCAAAGTCTCACTGAAAAAAATCAGTGGGACTTGGAGACTAGAAATAACATTTTTAAAAAGGGCCTAAGACTAGTCATAAAACAGGAAAAGAAAAAAGTCATAGCAGCTGTCAGCCTCCCCCATGCCATTTTCATCTAATTTTTGCAAAAAATTTAACATTTCCAACAGCACTAAATGAAACTCTCTTAGCTGGCAGATCAAGTTTTTCATTTTTTTGCTTCTCAGAAATAATTAAGACCAAAACATATCTTCCCATAGAAAGCAATAGATATCTTACTATGGAAAGCTTCCATTTACTTTCAAAACAGTCATATTTGATAACTTGTCAAACCTTTAGGTTACTCATGCAGCATTTTGTTTCCATTTTAACAACATGTTCAGGTAGAAAGTCAAATCTCTTCTGCTGGGAAACATTTGTATTTAAAAAAATATAGAATAAGCACAATTATTTGTATAAGAGAATGATATTCATGGAGCCAAGTTCAGTCCCTACTTTAAAGACACCTTACTTATCATAGTGAATGTTGCACAGGTAGAAATTAGGGCAAAATTTTGAAAAAAAGTGAGACATTCGATATCTAGACAGTGAAAATGTCTAAGGCAGGAATATTTTGAAGACCATTTATAAGGGAATTATGAACAGAAATTTTTCTGTAACATCTCACTTTTGATAAAGTTTAAGTAGCAGAGAGAACTTGAAGCTACTTTTCAGTAACACAAGCTGTGACTTATAATGCATTTCTATTTATTGTACTGTATTAAGTATTTTAATGTTTAAAGGCAAAGAAAGAAGAACATGCTATCAAAACTTGAAAACTAGTCCTTCAAAATCCTTTGGATGCATGCAAATTTGTGTATGACAAGGTGTACAGATCTGACTAGGTAAATTTCCCAGTTCTCTAATCTTATCCTGAGCATTGTAAATTGTGATAATCCCATAGCTGTATTAATATACAGCAAACCACGAAGTAGTTCTTGCATTCAACTGTGAAATGAGATACAGTGAACACATTTAATTTTGATCAACAGGTCCCTAGAGATCAGGAGATGAAACTTCTTTGAATGGTGTCTTCATAGATACTGAACAAAGCTTGACATGCATATCTCTCACTGATCTTCCTATAAAGTGTGTTTCCTGGCAACTGCAGATTGTTTGACATCCTTATTTACTGCTGCCTAGACTATGGGCTTCCTGAGCAAACTTCATCAGTGAGCCAATGAAACATGTAAGATACAGTCTGAATTTTAGAAGACTAAGCTCAAGAATGAGACAAGGACGAGATAATATACATAATTGAGACACCTATACTAAAGCTCTGGGTGCCCTGCCAATTTAATATTTTAACATTAGCATTAATAAAAATACAACCACAGGAACACAACTCAGTTTGGCCAGCCAGCCACCAACCAGTGCCTTTCCATGCCCCCCCTTCTGCCGCCGCCACCGCCGCCATCCTTACCATTAAGAAGTTTAAGAACAGGATGGATACACAGTTTGGACCAAATCAAGACCTCTCATCCACTAGGGAGGTGTCTCTGCTGGCAATGTAGCTAGTGAGTCTGTGCAAGTTGATGGTGGGGAAGATAAGTGTACAAGGATTGAATTTTGCTCAGTTATACCTACGTAACTATATAGTCACTCTTGATTTACACTGGTGAAAAATCACAAGTCAATTGAATGTGCAAAACCTCCCTGTGGCTCCGATCAACCCAGCAACTACATGGATATGTTCCTACTGTTCCCTACAAGAGAGGGATCTATGCAAGTTCTCATTGTAACTAGTCCAGCTATTGAGCTGTGTCCACAGCCACAGCTATTCTGTTGCTTTAGATGTAGTGATATTAGGGTAGAGCGTGGGAGAGAACAGAAAAAGTTCCCAACATCTAGCCCACCTACATGGGCTAAGGAATAGGCTTAGTAGTGCTCTCGTCCATTTTATGACAATCACAGACTGCTTGAAATAGAGCCCTTTTAGATATGCTCTTGCTCCCATTACTAGCCAAAGTCCTAGTTAAAGCTTTCTGCTTAGGGACCTATCCAATTTTAATTTAAGCCAATGAGAGTTTGATCAGGCCCTAAAAGCAGATTTGTCCGTGTACTGACAGGGAGATGAGTAGGTAGACTTGCATTTCTTTCTGGATTCTCATTTTCTGTATTCATTACAAGAGACACAGTGACTCTGCAGTTTTAAACTAAAAAACAGTCTTCTATTAGCATAGCATCTTTCATCCCAAAGCACTTTACAAGTTGTGTGTGCATTTAAGAACCATATAGCCACCTCTGCCTACGCTGAATGAAATGATAAAAAACTACTCCCTTTGACTCCAAGAGAAGTAATGCCAAGCGCTTTTCAAAATCCCACCTTTGATGTCTGTGCAGGACACAGGGGACTTTTGGAGGAGAGCTTAAAAATAAGAGATCTAAACACAGTGAACTGCACAGAATTCACTTCACCAGCTGGATATCTACATATTTTAAACACAATACTAAACCCACTTATTAGGATGGCTGGTTATAACATGCTTTTAAGGCTGAATAATGCTGATCAATGACTCCTCGGGCTATCATTTAAAAAAGTAAAAGTAAAAGGCTATTTTGGACAATCACTCACTGAACAATAGATAACACTATGCCTTCTCACAACTCATGAACGTTGTTTTTTCCCTTTTCCTCTGTGGCAGAAACACAGAAGCATGGCACAGCTATGTGCTACAGCAGGAATCTACAGTAACTCTCATAGATACACCCTGTTATTGGAGTGCAGACTTTAAATACGGGCAAAGGTTTTATAAAAGGACAAATGTGTTTATCAGTAAAAAAAGGCCACTGTTTTATTTCAAAAACACTTGAGCCGAGTGATGGTTTAGTATGTTTTGATGTGAAGTGATTATTAGTAGTATTATGTCTTGATGTGAAGTGATGGTTTAGTATTATGACTCACTCCTCTTACGGAGTTCTGGCATAGTCAGTAAATGCGCAGTTGAAAAGCTAAACTCTGCACTTATTCCTAATAGGTTTGACACAAATCCATATGCCTAACTCCAATCTGCCACTCTTTGCCAATAAAGTTCTACTAAAGCCCTCCGGAGTGGAAGGAAGCCATTTGAAAAGACAGCATGAATAAAAAAGTCCCCCTAGAATTTGTGGCTTAAGTGCTATGAGCCAACTTGCTGAAAGTGACTGCCGCTGGATACACAGCAGTGCCCACCTACATGGTAAGTACTGAAGATGTAAGCTACATGCTGATGTACAAAGGCTGGTGGTAGAGAGCTGTATGCTGCATCCTAACTTGAAGCCCCTGGAGAGGAGAGTCAACTGGAGGGAGCGTAAGTTATGAGAAACAACTTTAATTCTTCCTGGAAGAATTTCCTGTAGTGTGAAGAACAGGTGTGCTTTGCACTGGAACTAACCTTATTGTTAATAGTCCCTTGGGAAGCAATATCTCCTGAAAAAGGTATGCTAGAAAGTGTAGACCTAAATCTTTAAATCAAGTTATTAATATTACAGACAGGGCCCTTTTGGCTCCAATTCTGCAGTTGGGCATTCTTCCAAGATGCCATGGAATTCTTCCCACCTCCCCACTACAGAACATGCCATTTTGCTTTAGCCAGGTGCTGACATGGTTTTCCATCTCCCTGGCCTGCGAGGACCCGGCGTGCAGCTGGATCTTGCTTCCCCCAGAAAGGGGAGTTAGTTGTACTACAGTGCACAGTCACTGCACTGTTTCATGGAGCTAGGCAGCAGGGAATCTGGGAGCCTCAGCTGGAGCCCACCGTACAACCAGAGATTAGGGCAACTAGAAGCATAGACTGGCCAACCTGACGAAGAACAGAATAATTGAGGCTATCTGCAAACTCCCCATTTCCCAGGCATATGTGTGGAGGAAGTAGAGGTGCTGAGCCCAGTTGCCTAGACAACATCTCAGGAGCAAAAGGGCCAGATAGTAGAGCCAGGCCAATTAGAAAGCACAGAAAGAGACCAGACAGTCAAAAGTAAATGAAAATAAACTGTTAGGATATTTTCTATTATGATCCCTATTGCACACATGGGAGAATGAGAATAAAGGTCATTTCATGGGAGCAGAGTAAGTTAGTATTGCTAAGAAATTCCAGAAATAGGCATATTAAAAATAACTCTTGGCTGTTTATTGCCAATATTGGAAAATTGGTATTAGCCTATCAAAATGCAATAAAGTGGGATTTTTTTTGCATATTTTATTCTTTCAATCATTTTAGGTTGGTTCTAGCAGTTATTTACAGAGGAGCTATCCATTCTGCACTGTTTATTTCTAGTTAGTGTTATGGCCTGTGGATAACATTCAGGTGAATGGTTTGAATATTGGAGGGCCAGTGTGATGCAAAGAATTGTGTTTTAACTGTCAGTACAATATCCAAGTGCACCATGGCACCAGATTCTAGACTTAGTTTGGAATGACAACTGTACCCAAGATCAGAATCTAGCTGACTGAATTCAACCCTTCTTAGTCCTGGTGTTGTAGAGAGGAACACACTTCCAGAAGACCTGAGTTTGGAGAATGCCCACCAACCATGCCCACAGGGACAACAGTTATGCTCTATCTCCACTTCAGATTTTGGAGGCTTTAAAAAACCCAAAAATCTGTTTCTCTTTTCAGAAATATCATAAACAGATGATCATAATACTGTGGGACCTTAAGTAGTAAATAGATATTGGACAGATTGAGGACAGAAGAGACCATTATGATAACCAAGTCTGACCTCCTGCATAACACAGGTTGAGGAATTTCACCTTCCACTTCCAACAACTAGCTAAATCTGTGCTGTCAAGCTCTCTAGCACCTTCATTCTTCCCGTCTCCATTCCCTCCCCTCTGATCTGGAGATGAGGACAAGTTTGAGAAGGCCACATTTAAGATAACAGATTCTATGTCTGAGATAATTGACTAAGCCAAATATTCTTTTGCTTAAACAGCAGCTTCTTTACTATATACCTGTGTTTTGTTTGCCTTTTGTTTTGTTAAAGAATGCCTATTGTACAAAAATTCTATTGAAAGTGCCCGTCTACCAGCATTCTTAGGGGACAGTATTGGCACCAGCAAGCAATTCACATTGCAGTATTACAGTGATTTTCTGGAAGTCTGTTAATTAAGATAGGTAGACAGCATGTTGCTGAAGGAAAACCCTATTTTCAAACTTATTAGTGGTCCCATCCTGGATCCCCATGGCCACTGAGTTCCGTTCAGTTTCACGACATAACCGTTCCACACATGCTGTCCTGTAGTGGACCCCTCTAATACGTCCTTTTATTGATCTGACTTTTCAGACACGAGAGGGAAGGCCTGATTCTGCAACCCCTCACTTACGCGAGTCATTTATACTCACGACTTCAGTGAGACCGCCCCATTTTTCAGTGTAAGTTACTCACACACAGCGAGTGGGACTACTTGTCGGAGTAGGCGTGACTCACATGAGTATGGGACTGTGAGAACAGAAATATCTGTACAGTTTAATCACCAAGATCAACTGAACAAACTGGTCTTATAATGTCAGAAAGTTACAAAATAAGGCAGATATTTGTCAATACATCCACCATCCTTCTTTTGCATGAAGAAAGTAATGTTTACAATGAACCAGGAACTAGTTAAATGCATGTTTCCAGACAATTTATTCTAGTTGATTAATTCTACATCTAATCTGACTATAATCAGGTAAAGCATTACAGCACATAAACCAGTGCTTGCAGTGGCTTTATAGGCTAGTATATTGCATCACTAAAGAGATGCCACAAATGAACATGAAAGGCCCACGATAAATTAAGTAGATACCGTAGCTGGCTGTTTTACTTCCTGAGACTGTATTAATTATTCAGTCTCTTATGAATCCTATATTTATCCTATTCGCCTGTGCTTGCAGATTCCCAATCATCTTTTCACACTTCTGAAGAAGTTGTGATTACCTATTAATATGCACAAACGCCTCCACAAGTCTTCCCCAGCATAATAAATCTAGATTAGACAATCACTAGAGAAGTCTAACTACTGATGTGATAGTAGATAATGTTGAAGTTTTAAGCAGCATCTGCTTATGGTACCTGATATCCCTTTCTCCCCTATGGGCTGGGCTCCTTCACCAGACTACATCGTTCATGATGCACTGTGATCTCCCCTGTGACCAAGCCACATAGTGCATCATGAGAGACGTAGTCCAGCCAAGGAGCCTGACCCATAGGGGAGAATGAGACACCAAGTGAAGATTCCATTTAACAATTAACTGATTTGAAACATTTCACCTTGAGGATGACAGAACAAAGCACTGACATTTCTTAATCAAAGTTCAAAAGATTTTTGTTCTGCAAAAAAATAAATAAAAATAAAAAAGCTCTTTCAGATTTTCATCCCAAATCAGAACAAACAAATGATTAAATATATCAGAATTTTCCATGGGATGGGGATTCAGATTTCTGTTCAGCTCCACTTCTGATTGTGTCGGATCCAGAAGAGAGAATGAAAATTTCTTTTGACACCTACTCCACTTCGGCAGTCTTTCCCTAGTCACACTAGTCTGCAAACTATTGCTTGAGCAGGTTCTGCACCCCCACCATAGGAACAGCATAGCTGTTAGTTGCCTTTATTTAAGTGAATACTTTACTTTCATGAATTGTAGCAGTAAGGACACTGGGCCAGATTCTGATCTCACTCGAACTGGGGTAAATATGGAGTAACTTCATTGACTTTACAAATTAGGAACAGCTCTGGTATTGGTGTAAGTGAGCATGAATTTTCTCCCATGTAGTGTATTGACCAACAGATTTGACCACTATAAAGTTATTACAGCAGCACATTTGTAGGAGACACAAACTATGTACCCACCAACCACAAATTCAGTAGACAGAAGACCACAGTATTCTTTTCTTTGATTTCCCATCTCAAGTAAATAAAGCCAGGGCTGTCTTGAGGCCACAGTGGATCCCGTTGGCCTCAATAAAAGCAGTTTGTATACCATTGTTTACTCTGTGCACGTTAAGTTATACAGTGTGATCTAGGCTCCCGTGGATGAGGGCACACATCTCTCAATAAAAAGGAAGATCTATGCAGAGGAGACTGCTATATTTCTAGTTTCATTGGTGAAAGACTACTTGGTCCTGTACAGCCTTCCTGCAACCTTGTAACATGCAGCAGGTAAGGTGTTTAGTGGGCCTTGCCTCATTCACTGAGGAGGGTTTACGAAGCACAATGAATACCAGATTGCGATGGACTCTTTGGGGAGAAATGGGGGAGAACAGCGCATACTAAGAAGCACAAGCTTCCCATTGTCCCCAGTCCAGGCCTACTGAGCTGAGGAAAACCTCCATCCATTTGATCCTCTTGCTGTCACCACATACAAGAGTCATCAGTAAAGGTCTAAGTTCCCTGTGAAATCTTGATGGGAAAAGAAGCTCTTTTATGTTATATCACCTTAACTTGTTTGTCCTCAGCCTCCAGCTTCCTTTTCAGCCTGCAGTTGCCCAAATATCATGTTTACTTAGGACAGTGTCCAGCTGACAGCCTTTTTCTGTATCAGTCTGGACATGAACTAGTTGTCATGGCTCTGGTAAATTAGAACTAGGATACAATACGCTTAAAATAAGATTTCTCTCTCAGTTGGTTATAACTCACTAGTTCCAGCCCTGTTCTTCCTCCCTCCCTATATATCTTGTTTTCATGCCACTGTGATAAAAATTCTCTGAACGTTCACATACAAGTGGGAACGACTTCTGTGGAATGATTAAACAGAAGACAACAGAAAGGAAAATCAGAGCCTGAGAAACAAAATTCATAAATACGCGGCTGCAAAAAGGCAAACCAATAATTTTTTTTATTATTAACAACTGAGGATCAATCTAGTGCCAGTTCTGTCAAAGCGCTGATTTTCTTGAGAAATGAACAAATACGGTCAACCTGATTGTAACTAAGTGATTGCTACTGTTTTGATATGCTATTTATAGAATAACCAGGTATAAAGTTGCTGACTAGCCAGTTATTTGTTTTAAGTCAAATACAAATAGCAGCTTCTCATGTTACCAAAGTGTCTCCAGCTAACAAAATTATTACTACTGAATAGCCAACTATGGACAATGCTTACTCTTTTTTCAGTTGCTGGCAAATCTGTAGCAACTAGTGAAGCAAATTAGTTACTCCAAATTTAAAATGGTGGACCAGAAATTGGCCCTTGAACTCCACATAGTCAGTTTTTTCCTGTATATTTATAGCATCACAACTTACATGTTCGGGGCATTGTGATTATTTCAACTCTTCCACTAAAGGCATCTAGCAGCAGCCTTAGCAACACGATTCCAGACTACCATAGACCAGCTATTGCTCTCTTCCAGTTTGGTGGAAATTGTAATCTCAAAGGGTCATTAATGTGAGAGGATGGTCAGCTTTTTAATGTACTGGCTAGGAGAGCCCCGCAGAGTTCTATTCCCACTTAGAGGCAAATCATGAGCAAGTGGTATTTTGTTAGTTCTTTCCCTTGATGCGATATTGAAAGGGGTGGCAGGCTGATTTTTGTACGCATCCTGAATATATACTAGATGACTAATTCTCTTGGATGAGAGAAGGCTTGCTCAGGAGTTTGTGATTATCTTGGTCTCTAGTGGCCAGCCTACAGAGAGGCTATAAGCCATATTATTACCGCCTCTGCATTTGGTATTGATTGGTAGTGTATATAGCAGACAAGCCAGAGACTGAATGGACCTGGAATACATGTTCCTGCATATTCTCACTCTATAACAGACAGTGACAGCTACATGCAGAGGCTTTCTGTGTTACTGCCTGTGTTTTATATTAGGACTATAAAGAGGATCAATTTCCCCCTCATCAACCTGGCACCTGCTTAGAGTACTAGAAATTCATTAAGAGCTTTTTTTATCCGCCAGGATATTTGCTGTTTATCTGCCTGTTTAAGTTGATGGATACACTGCACGTATCGTAACCAAGAGTTGATTTACAAGTCTGTGTCAGTGTCTCTCCTATGCAAATACAATAAACTGCCACATGGCTACTTCCTTCAATCAGATCTTCAGAGGTTAGAAAGGTGGACCTTGACAGAGTTTGCTAAAGATATAAGTTGTTTGTTCCTGAATTTAAGTTTGTTTAAGCTGTTTAATAAGATTCCTGTCAGGACTCCATTCTACAGCAAGTATGGGAGGCTGAAGGCTCTGTGGGGATGGCCTCCTGAAAGTTATAGTTCAGAAAAGAAGAAAAAACTCATTTTTATTTAATAAAAAGAGATACCTCTATGGTAGCATGGCTGCTTTTTTAGAGCTGAAAATACACCTTGAACCACAAATACCAACTGTTTTACCAGCCAATTTGTTTTCCCTGTAGTATTATGCTCAACATACTATAAAAACAAAGATCTTAAAAAATGACCAACCAGCGAGGAGTGGTCCATGTGTAATCTGGTATAGAGATGCATCATTTAAACAGCTGCTTGCTTTCTTTACTGGGAGATTAAAGCTGTTAGGTAAGTTTCCTGGTTTATAGCTGTTCAAGCTATGGTAGTACAGCTGTTCTGTAAGAAAGCAGCGTTACACACTGTATTCCATCTAGTATCTTTTATGAAATAATATGACTTTGCACTTACCTAGCAAGTTTCATCAGCCTCAAAACACTTAGAAAATAAGTTTCACAATATCCCTGCAAGAGAGGCAAGTCTTAATTTCCTCATTTCTTATATTCAGATGAGTAAATTGTGGGAAAGAGGTAAAGCTCTCTCTCTCTCTCCCCTCCAAGGTCACACAGTGAGCCTCTAGCTTAGCCAGAAATAAGATCCTGACTTCCAGTTCTTCTCTGATCACTAGGCCACACCGCCTTTTAGCAATTTGTCAAGTGACAGTTCCACATAGCTGAGGTTCATTCCAGAAAAAGAGAATTCTATATACAAACCAAGGACTAGACTGTGGTTTCGATGCTGCACTCACAGAAAGGAGTGAGGGGCAACAAGATCCCCCTTTATACATTGGAATGGGCTACCCATGTCTGCTTCCTCCTCTGAAGAGAAGGAGCATGCACAGAGCCTTGGATCTGCCCTCCTTACTGGCTTGCCAGTGCAGGCGAACCAGCATGGGGTATGCTGCTGTAGAATCCAGAAGCAAGATGACTACCCCTACTAAGAGGAAGGTAGCAGCCTGGGAGGCACTGTGATTCAGGAATCACTCAAGGTCATTCCTGGCGAGATACAGAGCAGTGGAAATTGTGCACCACCCCTTGTTCAAACTGTAAGCGCACACCAAGGCATGGGTGAATGCCGTTGTGGAATTTGTTTTCCATTTTTAAAGACATTGGCCTCTTCTTCCTTCCCCTGTTCCACAACCTCCATCTAACCCTACCCCATCATCTTAGTAAGTGCTCATGTTTCACCCACAAAACACATCTTCTGAGGGTCTAGTGACAATTCACAGCCAGCCAAGGAAAGTGGGACTGTGCTTGACTGTACTAGTCAAGAAATCACCGAGTAAATGTAATTCTGAAGTAGTAGCTTCTCTGACATTCCAGCCTGCAGGTTTGGAGTTAGAATTTTTAAATTAGCTATCTACAAAATTATTCCTCAGTGCAGATCCTTGCAGCAGCATTTCATCTTTCTAGTAGCTCAGTTCTTGCCAAGTTCATTAGCTCAAGTAAATTTATGGAGTCTACTCTGCACTTAGGTGGAGAACACCATGGTCCTTCCCACCCAGATAAAGTCCATCACAGAACTGAGATGGAAGAAATCCAAGGTCTTCCAGTCCACATCTGTGGGAACAATAGTGTTCTTTTAGGTGTTTTCTGCAGTTCGTTCTGTCAAGACAAATATTAATGATCTTCTAATTACACAAGGTAATTTTTCCATGCCAGTTTGAGGAAAGGTAACTAGAAAAATATTTTTTTTAAAAACAACACAGCTTCTTGGAAGGCAGAGTTCCTGTAATCTAGGTTAGCTAATCCAAGATTTTCCTGCAATAAATAATTATACTGACTCATAAGATGCACCCATTTCTAGAATGCCTGAGATAAAAATCTATTTTTGTCAAATCTAAGAGGTAACATATTAGCCTCCAGATGATACACAAAATTTAAAACCACCACAGGAAATCAGAGCAGCAACGGATGCAGGAACATATGCTGAAACTCTCCAGTCAGTCAGTCATTTTTAGGCAGGTCTGGCAACTTTTCCTGGTGCAGGCGCTGTCAGCTTGGAAGATAACTTGGAAGTGAAACAGGCCTCATTTTAGTCTCAGTCAATTCACCCCTAATGATATCTCCGCTGTAACAGGGTTGACACGACTCAATTCAAGACAGACGCTCTCTCTTTTTTTAGTTCCCATAAACAACATTGTGCTGCTTCTTTTAAGAGTCAGCCCCTAAAATCCATTAGAAGCATTTTGTGCACTTCACTCAGAGACAGCAAAATGCAGGAATGTGTCTTCTGAAAGCTACTCCACTCAAAAGGACACAGAACACTCATCTTGGGAATTTCTCGCTCTTATAGCTTCAAGCACAAGACAAACATAGTACTAAATAAATAGATCTGTATTTATCACCGTTTCCTTTTCCACGCTGTTTTGCGCCAAACATACTGCATGCAATAGGGAAGGAGATGTTCCTTCCCCCACTTGATGAGTTTATTCCTGGTTTTGTACATGTGTCACTTGCATAGGAAGCTTGAAAAAAGAAAGTTACCCAAAGCCCATTAGCCAGGGTGAAAGATACCTCTGACATCACTCAAAGGAATAAGAGTTCTGTGATCCAATTGTGACACTCGCAATTAAAGTTTTACTTAAGAGCTGTAGCTCATTAGGTCTCTTGCTTTGTTTCATTGTTGTTCCCTTTCTAGATTCACTCCACCTTATTTTTCCTACTATAGCTCATGGTGCATCTTTTTTCAATAAATCTTCCAGTGTCCATTTCCTCTTCTCTCCCCGTACACTCCCTTAAATCCAACAGTGTATAAGCTCATTAGGTAGATGCTCCTTTCTGGAGAATCAGCAGCACAAGAATTGGTGTTTACATCTAAATAACTAGGCTTTGTGATATACCCCATTGAGGTATATCAATAGATATACCCAAGGAGGGCACTTCATATCCCTTAGAGAAGTTATTCTTTCACTTTGTTTCCATGCTCCAAAAGGCAGTGCTGCAATGATTCACAGCTGGCAGTTTGTCAAATAAGATATGCTTTTTAAATGACATTTAAATTTCATAAAAACAATAGGTTTAAGCTTTCTTCCTTAAATAAAATATGTAGTGCTCTGGGGTTTGAAGAAGACCAAGTCAACATCCTTGGCTGTTGGGCTGGAGACACTTCACAAGCTTTGAGCTGCAGGGAGAAGCAGGTTGTTCTCAATTTTGAAAGTATCCCTGCCTCAAGCAGCTGTGTAGACCCACACTAGGTGCTGTAGGCTGCTCTACCAAGTGCATTGCAGAGACTATATTCAGATATTGGCTGCAATACCATAGCCTACTCAAATAGGAACTTAAAACAAATTGTTTGGCGCATCCAAATACAGCATGTATTGTAGTAGTGTGTTCCAGGACAATGGAAGCAAATACCTATTGTCACCACCACAGCTCTCTGGAGCAGGGGCTTATGGAGAATTTGCAAATATTTTGTAGAGTTTCCTGTAAGGATCCCAAAATCTTATAGGCACTCTATAGTTGCCAGCATGGACCTCTCCCAGAAAGGCTGTACTGGTTCTTAACACTGGAAAACAAGTCAGAATTTTTCAGCTGTGGGAAGAGTCACAGGACTGCAGAACATTAAAAGTGGCAGACAGATTCTGAGGGAAGCAAGAATCTCAAAAATCGCTGTTATGGAATACAAATCTGTCATCCCCCCATGCTCTGCATCCTGGGAAGTTCTCATGATGGGGTCCTCCTCTCAATGGGCACTTCACCTATTCTTTAGCAATGGGCAGCAACCAAATGAAGTGAAGGAGGAAATTACTACTTCTTGGGAGCATGAGATGGCCAAATAGCTGCAGAACTTCCAAGTAAGGAAGAATACCTTTTAGGATGTCTGGCCAGAGTGAGAGCCCACTTAAATGACAACTGTAGTCCTCACAGAGAAAGCTTGTCAAGCTATTTGTGTCAAATATATTCACCATGAATTTAGCTTTTATCCCAGATAGAGACCCAGTCCTGATTTTCTGGAATAAATTTCATTAGTCATTATTTGCCTAATAGTTTGGACAAACAATTTTCAGCCACTGGGTATCTCCTGACTGTTTTCAGCAGCTACTAGCTATTTATTAGTTACATTATTATGTGTAATAATCCAAGATACATCTTGTTCTTTAGGCTCTCCAAGTCAATAGGAAAGTTGAAACATGAGCACCAATAAGCTTCAGAAGGAATTGTCAGATGCTCCGCAATTGACAAAATTCTCACAGACAACACAATCTCATGAATCAAATTGAATTCAGTGCTATTATTTATAAGACACACTTACTAGTCAGCCAGGTCTGCCCAGGCCAAGAGAAAAGTTACTGCACTGGTGAGGCTTCTGCAGATATCTATCACTTAGTGCCACGTGTTTGCTAATGGCAAGTATAAGGAGAAGCTCTGGGATACAGCCTTGGCTAGTTTTAGTAGACATATAAATTTCTGCTCACCTATGTAGAAGTTAGATTGTGGTGCAGTGCAATTCATTGTAAAATAGCAAAGAAAAGATCACCCTATCTCCTTAAGAGCCAAACAAACACAGCAGGAGCACACAAAATAGTTACAAATTGTGACATTTCAGTAAAAGCCCCAAAAGAAAAGACACACAGAGCAGATCACCTTCCCTTACTTTCTGAAAAAGGGAGGGGGGGGGGAGAGAGAGAACCCAGGCATCACTCCTACTTTCTGGGTCTGTTTCCTCTCCTTTCTCCTCAGATTCAAACTTCCATCCTAAGATCTCCTAGTACCTGTCCTTTAGTGTCCTGTGGGAAACAATTAATTCCCTACAGCTGACCCAACTAAGCTTCCTTGTGACTCCAAATGTAGGCAGCAGCTGTGGTCATTCTTCTAGCCTAAGAAAGTTAATAGCTTTCTTGACTTTTTGCAGAGGCAAATCACTCTAATGAAGCTCCTTGTGTTGGATGTGTGCATGAAAACTAGAGCAAATTGAAATTTTTCAAATGAAAAGTTTGGTTTTTGAATCAAAAAAATTTTTTTTCTCAAATGATTTTTTCACAAAAATAGCCACTTTGTTGACTTTTTAAAATTATTTCTCATGCAAAATTTTAGGACTTATAAAATTCAATTTTTAATTGAAAATATTCTGGGGATTCACTTTTTTTTTTTTTTTTTTTGGTTTGCCAAAAAGTTCGCTTTCAATAACCCAAAATGGTCAATAACCATTTTGGAAAACACATATGATAATGCTTTCCATACATTTTTTGAAAGAACACAAAACTAAAGAAAATTCTGAAAAAGTGGAAAATGGTTTAAATTTTAAAAACTTAAAAATATGTTGGAAATTTTACATTTTTTTCACAAGACTACTTTTGGAGTTTGGCCCAAATACTCAGTCACCTAATCCCCAGTGACTGAAATACCTGGGCACCTAACAACCTTTGAGGAGCTGGGTCTTTTGGAGCCAATTCTAATGGCAACGAAGTCATCTGAAGGCATGTGACAGAGTCACTTGTGCATTCTTGGCCCACCAATAGGAAATACAGAACTGCATGCACCAGAAGGGTTCTATTAACTCTTTAGCAAACTTGCCACCTAGTACCACTCTGCCCCTGCTTGTACTATACCTGTACTGCCTCCTCGCCTGCTGTGGCTCCTCAAATCCATAGAAAGCCCAACCACTGAGTCAGTTGAGACCCTTTACATTCAGGAAGACTCTACATGCGTATCGCCAGAGAGGGAACAATCAGGTCCCCTGTTTTTAGGAACATGCAGCTGTGCTATCTATGGTGGTGTCCAGACTGAGCAGAGTTTTCTGTAGGGTATCTATTTTAAACGACTATGTCAGAAATCCCATTGACCAGCTTGCAAAGGAAAGTTAAACATTCATTGGCTCTGGGGCCTGCGAATGCTTTTTTTCATAGCACAGAACAGAATTATTTGAACGAAAACCTTTAAAACATTTTAATGACTGGGTACATAACGGAACTAGGATCACCTTACGCCGAATGGTTGCCTCTATTGCTAAAATCCCCATTGTCACGTGCTGGGGTGCAATCCAGACCAGTGAAGGACTGTGTCACTACCTGCCCTGTAACCCTGAATGCCTCAAAACGCTCTGCTGCTGTAGCTCTTTTGCCTGCACCCTTCCTGCCAGCACGTAAGCATACACTGCATGTCCGTGTGTTAGGCAGCTGACTCAGCAATTCTGAATCCAGCAGCCTTCCTTGTTTCATCACTGCCACGCTCTGAGGCCCCACCAGCCTTGGTTACACGTGGCAAGATGTCCCTAACATCCCCCAGTCCCTAATTTTCCCTAACCCTGTGGTCTACAATGCCCAGTGCTCTCCTGGACAATTGTGACAGACAGTAAGGTTTGTTTGTCCTAGGCGGTGCATGAGGCTTCCCTTTGGGGAGGCTGCGGAGTGCTGGAAGCTCCCTAGAAGTGGGGGAGCCACTGGCCCCCAGATGCTGGCCTGCCCCTATGAGGCCCCACCGCCACGCTGCCTCTTCTTCCAAGGCCCCACCTTCACTATGTTGCCCACCCCAGGGGCTACTCACTGCCCTGCCACTCCCTGGGCTCCTTACTGCCCCCAACCTCCTTCCCTTGGCTCCTTCCTGTACCATTGCTGGGGCTCATTGCTGCCCCGTCAAGCCCCCAGGGCGCAGTCCCTCCTTTACCCCTCTTCACACCCTGTGAGGGGAAGGGGAGAGGCTTGTGCTGCATCCAGGGGAGGCAGGGTGGCTCAGCGGTGTGGCTGCCTGGGGAGCTGGGATTAAGCCAAAGCTGGCTCTTAGGAGGCAGGAGCTCCACAGCCAGTGCCACTTCCCCTTGGAGGATGGAGGGTGGTGCAGTTTCTTCGGTTTCTACCACCCAGGGGCACCGGCTCCAACTGAGCCAGGGAAGCAGCACCTCCCCAGGTCAGTGCCACAGGGAGCTGGGCACAGGCCCCCAGGCTGCACTGACACCACATCACCAGCGTCCTGCCCTCGGCTCCCTCCCTAGCCAAGCATGGTGCTGCATACAGCCCAGAGACACGCCTGCAGACGGGCAGAGCCGGAGCACCGTGCTGGGAGAAGGGGGGGAGGCTGAGCTGGGGCAGTGCCATGGTCTGGGCACCAGTGGGCCCCCCGACTTCTAGGGAGTTTGTTTGCTAAATGGCAAATTGATCTGATTCCTGCAATCTGCTCCCCCTGCTGTGATACTGAGGTGTTGTTTCCTCCTCTTGTTGACTTGATGGTTCCTTTGACCTTCTACGTAAAGTGTAGTCACAGGATCTCTTAGTGAATCCTGGAAATACCTTCTAGGTGGTAGAACCATATTCCTTTGTCTGGTGCAGGGGAACTTTAGCCCTGCTGGCAGACAGACTTTGAAAAAATAATTTCCAATATATTTGTAATTTTGAATCTGTCCTTTGTACATACACCATGCAACAATATCAACGATCAGTATGTTATTAGTATTCTATTGGTATTAATGACACTTTCTAGATACAGGTTATGACATTAGTGATACTAGTGAACTAGTCAGGTCATCTGAAACGTACTACCAGGCATCAGTGAACCCCTGGCCCTCTTGCATTGGGATGCTGTTAGAACACACCCACTTCCTACTAATAATGAGCTGGTTGAAAACAAACTTTGGTTAAAACAGTAAGTATAAAAACATCTCATCCCTGGCTTTTCTGCACTCTCTGTTCCTCTAATTCTTCTCCCACCTGACTGCTAGCTCCTTCAGAATCTCTCTCTCCCCCCTGCAGCCCTCTGTTGCTGGTGGTCGGTGTTCTGATGAGCTATGATCAGTAGCTCATCTATGGCTGTCTTTCTGAAATCTCATCGTTGATGCCCCACTGCCAATTTAAAGTCCACTGGAAAAAGACTGATACATTCCTCAAAGCCCACCAAAAAACAACCTCTCTTCCCCTTCCTTTCTGCACCACCCAGAGTTCCAGGATCCTGCCCTTCACTCTTGCTCACCACGGATCCTCTCTCTCCTTTATTCACTCTTCCTCACCATGGCTCCTCTCTCTCCTTTATTCCACACGTCCAGTCAGAGCAAATACTGCCATTTCTTCTTACCCATCTCTAAAACCCATCCATTCCTTTTCACTGCGAAAACCTGTATCTACCCATTGGTCATCTCTCAACTTGACAACTGCAATATCTGACTCTCTGGCCTCCCTCCCAGCTGGTACTTCTCTGTGAAAAATATGTTTATCTGCCACCACAATGACCATCTCACTCGCGTCCTTGAGCACTTTCCCTACACCACATCCAAACTCCTTACTCTCACTTTTGAGACCCTTCAAAGCTTCACTCTTGTCTAAATTTTCACTCTGGACTCCTATACTTTTCCTTCACACATTCTGTGCTCTGCCACATCCACTTGCTTTAATACTCCCTCTGTTTCCTTCTATCCCTCCTAAATCTATGCCCTTTTACACACTGCCTCATAAGTGTGGAGTTGCTTGCTCAATTCAAGAACTGGGGCAGCCAAATCCAAGGTGTGCCCATTTTATGATCTCCTTGTAGGCTGTCTCTATAAATAATTCAGACTCTCTGCTCCTCCAGTTCAGCCACTCTTGCCTAAAGATGTGAAAAGAAAGACAGCTGGAGAGACAGAGGCAGAAGGCCCAGTCTGAATGTAACAAGTTGTGACACAAACATTTTTTAAGCTCATATGGTATGGTTGTGCAGTAGGCAAAGAAGTGGTTCTTGGCATCTGCAAAATCTTGAATAAAAGATTTATCCCATTTAGTGAAGAGCCTGCTTAATTCAAGCCGTATTCTCTTGGGAGCTGATTCAAGTATTTCCTGCTGTCAGGAAATTTCATGTTATTTTACAGAAAATCTGGTCAGATTCAGGCTCAGTAGTCTTTAACTGTGGTAGCAGAACAGGATTTTGAGGGGATAGAGGCTTCTCTGCTTTAGTTTAGGCTTGTGTTGCGTATGGAAGTTCTGGAAATGCTGGAAGAAGTTTGTTTTGCAATTTGTGCTTTGGACCCATAAACTTTTTCACTGTTGGAGGCTTCGGATAATTTTTTGGTGGAGATTCTCAAGAACAGAGTGTGCCAAGCATTCTTAGGGAAGAATGTTCCCTTCACTTAAGAAACCATCTCGTCACATTGACAATCTAACCCTATTTGATTTCTAACCTTCCACTTCCAGTTAAAACTATGGAGAAAGTTGTGGTGAGATATTTCTCACACTATCTAGTTGCCTCGGATCTCCTTGAGCTTTGTCACTATGGCTTCACACCTGATTATGGTTTTAAGCTTGTACTGGTGGCTCTGACAGCTGATCTCCTCAGAGTGACTGATAAAGATGAGATGTCCTTGCTGACATTATTAGATCCGTAAACTACCTTTGATACTGTTGATTCTGAAATGTTGCTGATTTGTGTGAAAGCCTGATAAAAAAAAAACAGGGCTGCTTTATAGAGGCTTCCTTCTTGTTTCTCAAACAGACCCCAGAAGAAATTTGATTTTCTGTCCCAAAGCTCTCTCACATGCAAAGTTCCATCTTGTCACCCTTCCTGTATGTTGGCCATTATAAGGGATATCAAGGAGGCATAGCTTAAAGTGTTTTCAGTATGCTGATGGCACTCAGCTTTGTGTCTCCATTTCATCCTGCTCGGAGGTGTGTGAATTTCTCTTATTGTACAGTTGTGGTTGGGGCATGGATGACAGCAACCTGGCTGAGGGTCCCCCAGAAACAACAGAGTTGATGTTGGTAGGACACTGGAAACAACCATTAGATGGGTCATGGGTCACTTGATTGAGGGTCTGTGTCCTCTGTTTGTCAACTGAGTTCGCAGTACAGAGATCTTAGACTCCCAGATGATCATAAAGCAACAGTGTGACTAGCTGAAGCTCAGTTGGTATAAAGAGAGGGACTGGTGGGAAGGGCATCTTCCATGAGGCCTATGAACTTTAGAATTCAGTGACCCTCTTGGTTCACAGTAGCCATATCTGTTGACCTTTAGGGCTTCAGCAAAGCCAACATATTTGATTGGGCATTTGGGGAAGATTAAAGTTTTTGGAGTCTGGCCGTTGCGTATGGATTGCTATGTTGGGAGAGAAAAGGCTGTGCTGGGATGTTGCTGGAGGAAATTTCAATTCTGTGGCCTGATTTCTTTTGTGTGGAGAAAATTGTTGGTTTGCCACTGATGATTTTGTCATACCTGAAGTGTAGTTAGATAGAACGGATGTCTTGAAAAAGACTAGACAGTCAAAGGCTACCTTGACTTCTTATTATCCTGACCAAGCAATGAAGAGTAATGGATCTATAGTGTGGAATGACACTACAAATGAATGAAAAGGACCTCAAGGACCCTGACTCCCAATGTCAGATCTTTTCAAAGACCTCTATGAAAGAGGAGAAAAACTGGTCCCTCAGAGATAATATCCTTTGGAACCTATTTCATCATAGTGAGAACAAGGATAGAGGTTGTTGGGAATTTTCTGACACAATGCTTTTTTCATCCGAAAATGCTTATTTGTCACAACCAAAATTGATTGTGGGAAAAAGTCAGTTTTGACTCATCTCCCAGTTCAATTTTTTAATTTTTTTTAAAAAAGATTGTTAAATCTTCCCATTTTGACATTTTCAAAACAAAAAAGTTTTGTTTTAAATTCATGACTGTTGCAGTTGAAATTGAAACATGTTTTGAAATTATCAAAATGAAATGTTTCAATTGACCTGATACAATTTTAAAAAAATTTTTTTTATTATCAATTCAAGAAAAATTAAGAGTTTGACTTTTCACCCTGATTCAGGTTCCTTTTTAAAAAAAAAAAAAAAAAATCTCAACAACTCTTGTGGGATGGAAAAATTGTTTGCTGCCCAGGTCTAAAGAAGACTCTCCCAAATGAATGATTTGGTGCTTCATCCAAACAGCCTGAATATGTCCACCCTATATGCGATTTAATTCTTTACTAAGAGGGGAATTTGAATAGCCTCAGATCAAAGAGAGCAACACCTTCTCTGTCCCATATCAATTGATGTAGGTGAAGCCAACGAAGTTGTCTTACTCAATCATTATTGCTGGGGTCATGATCCTGTTGGCAAAAAACACATGGCCCTCATTTCTAGCTAGGTTATGTCTACTTATTTGATTTATCTAGTGCTATGGTGCTCATAAAGATACTATGGTGGTGATAGATAGAATTCTCTTATGCATACATTATAAAGACTAAATTTATTGAAAAATAAATTTTTCATATTGATGTTGAAGCATCACTAACTTTTGACTTAAATGTGTCATCTTGGAAAGGATTAACTATTGTTTTTGGGATGACAAGAGAAAGAATCTTTAGACTGTAATAAATCCACTTGCCATCAAGAAGAAACTTTGGATTCTTGGGGTGACCTTATCCAGAATTCAATCATATCAGACTTTTAGCTGTTAACTTAGTGAGACCCTGTTTTGTTGCTGTCTTTATTAGGTTTGTAATATCTTTAAAACAACTGTGTAGGTTGGTTTAAGAAATTAGGTCTATTCAACTTTCACGAAGCCAGCAGAATTTTGCTAGCATAAGTAAATTTTATAGATTGATTAGAATCTTGTCTGGCTGTGTTATATCTAAATGTCCTCCCAGTTTGTTTAGACTTCCATTTCTTTTTTATTTCTCTTTTTGTGTGTTTATTTGGAACTTTATTGTTGCATAGCTGGAAAACCATATACAAAACAGACGATAATGCCAGTTATTTCTTTTCTAGCAGGCAATGGTGTCCTATTATTCTGTGTCTTTGTGTTTTAGAAGGTATAATTAATTATTATATTGATTATGTGTCAGGTTCTACCAAGTTTATTCACGTTAAGTAGTAACAGTCACATAAGTAGGTAATTGGATTATTTACAGAGTAAGGTACTACTCCAGGTAAGAGTGGCAGAATTGGGCTCTAAGTGAGGGCTTGACAGCAGTCCTCACTCACATTGGTGTGGACTCTCTTACCTGAATAATCTCATTGAATCCAGTGTCTCTATTCATGTGAGTAAATGTGCAACAATTTGAGGAAGAGTTGCTCAGCCTAGCTGTAAGTAAACAGAAAGGGCCCAATTACCTCCTTCTGTTGAAAAACCTGTGGGAGACAGCTAAAATGGAGGAAATCTCTTCCAAATGCTCCTTTTCCCCCTAATTGTTTCTCTGGAGGTAGGTACAACAGGCTCAGCCACAATCCTCATAGATCCTTTGGGATCCCCATGGGCCCTGGGGGATCAGCAGAAGGCCTGTGCCTCCATGATAGTTCTGTGTCCCAACCTCCAACCCCTGGCAGCACAGTTCTAGCAGTGAAGATTTCCTCAGCTGCTCCTAGACAGCACCTTACACCACTGTGTAAATGGGGTGGGGAGAGATCCATGGAAATGTAACACGGCCTAATACATTTTCATCATGAATGCTACTGGGTCCTCCCTCATGCGTCATATCCCTTTTCCACCCCCAACCCCCTGCAACTTCCCATAGGACCTTGGATCCACTGAGGGCCTTTTTCATGGTTAGGTGAACAGAAGAGACACTGCTCTCAAGGTGTCAGAGTCACCTGTCTGTGTAAGAAGGGGAGGGCAGCACATGGAAGTTTCACTCCATGCGTGGGTCTCAGAAGCACGTCTAGGCCAAATGTTATCAAGAGTGTCTTTCTAGGCCACCTGCTGGAGGTGGGCATGTTCGTGAGAAGTGATTTAATCCACTGAGATGCAATCAGCATTGCAAGGCTGAATTCAAGAGGAGCAAAGACATTCAGCACCTCACCGGATGCACTCTGTATCTTGCAGGACTGGGTCCCTAATACGCTCTATGGCTGTTTACACAGGGATAAAAAACCCGAATTTGACCAGATTCAGCTGGCTCGGACTTGAGGGGTTTTGGCTCTAGTGCTGAGAAATCACTGTGTAGATGTTTGGGCTGGGTCTGGAACCCAAGATCTGAGACCCTCTAAGAGTGGAGGGTCCCAGACCTTGGGCTCCAGCTCCAGCCCCAGCCCAAACATCTACACCGAGATTTTTAATCCCACAGCCCAAGCCCCTCAAGCCTCAATCTGTGTCCATGCTGCAGGTATTTTATCCCTGTGTAGACACACCCTAGCACACACACACAGTAGCATTCTCTGAAACAATCTCTAACCTGCTAAAGACTGGATTTAACACAGAAAAAAGGAACATAAACATTATACATCTTGATTAAATGAAAACCATAAAAGCTCTGCTTTCTGGTTATTAGACCCATGTTAAGGTCCCTGTCTAGCAACGTGCAGTACACCCCCAGCTTCACTGGCTATGGTGGGAGTTGATGGTGCTCAGCACCTCACAGGATTGGGCCCTATAGGAGTCGGAAAAACAGTTTCTATTAAGTAACATCTGGGTTCCCATACATTTGTCGTCACAAATGAGGTTACTTTTCAGCAATGTGGCTGCTGCTTACAAGGAGATCAAATATACTTTTGTAATTATAAAGCTGAATTTATAACATAATTGGTGGCTTATATTGTGTATAGGGAGATTGTTTTTCATTGTGGGTCTAGTCCAGCTCCACTGATGTCAATGGAAAGACTTCTGTAGACTTTAATAGGGGTTGGATCAGACTCCATATGAACTTTCAAAACACCATCTAGTCTTATGGGTGCAGTTTTTTAAAATAACTACACATAAGTTACAGTTCGGTCTTCAATGGGTCACACAGCCAAATAAAATAAATCTAGCTTTCTTCTATCAGAGCTGTTTTATATATTCATTGCTATAACTTAGCCATAGCTCAATCAGTTACTCCTGTCTATTGTAATCAATTGCACACATTTCTAGCTGTGGCATGGATATTGTGACTACTAACAATGAAGACAACGGAAATTTGCAGAATATTATTTTATACATAATTTGCTGAAGTTAGGATAGATTTTATTTAACTATCTTTAATTGTCTTTGCGTCGCCTTCTTAAAAAAGAGGGAGATCAACAGGCTAAGTATAATGAATCACAAAAAAGGCAGCTTGTATTAAAGAACTTATCAAAGAGGAGCTGAATATTCTGACACAAATACAGCAAGTATCAGGTTATCTACTGTAAAATCTCCAGTATTTATAGCTTAATCCCTAATTTACATAATGTAAAGACATAATGTTCTATGTGATTCCCAGGCCTCCAAATTTTGTAAGTCACCTACTCACTATGGATTTTGGTTTATTCATTTTTTCAAGTTGATATTCAGGTTATATGATCAGATGAAAAAGGATATATACATTGAATGAAAATGTTTAGTATTTTATTCTAGTTATTTTCAAAATAATTGAAACAATGGGCTGAATGGAGAGAACAAGTGTTTAATTCACTGGAAATCCTACTGCTATATTTTTTAACTGGACCTTTTAGGTATCTTCAACTACCTACAGTGTTTTTATGCAGGAGTGTTTGGCGGTGTTTCTGTACAGGGAGCACTCTCTAGTGAGACTGGGAGTCAGGACTCTTGAGGTGAAATCCTGTCTCAAGCACAATCACTGAGAGCTTTGTCATTGACTTCACTGGGGACAGGATTTCACCCCACAATTTTATTGCTCACTTTGCCATTGCTTTGCTCTGTGATCCTGGACAATCACTTAATTGTTCTGTTTCTGATATGAACCATCTGTAAATAAATATGAAGCTGTTTGCTGTGTCTCAGAGGTGCTGTGAGGAGTTATTAATGTTTTAAAAGTGCTTTGAGATCCTTTGATGAAAAGGTGACCCATATGGGCAAAGTCTTCTAATATTATTATACTAATCATAGAATATTAGAGTTGGAAGAGACCTCAGGAGGTCATCTAGTCCAACGCCCAGCTCACAGCAGGACTATCCTCAATATATTCTAATATCCTGTTAATTCTGAAACCCAAAATGAATGCCCATAAAGATAATATATAAACAATAATTAATAATTAGGAATGACCATCTAATTATTTATTTTGTAATTATTTTCAGTATTTATTAAATTGTCTATACATTCAAGCTAACTGCACTCTCTAGAAGAAAGTTCCTTCCTTCTGAGGATAAATATTTATTCCTTCTGCTCTGCCATTAATACTTTCCTATTGCTGTTTTGATCTCCATTTTTTGTCTTCTTGGGTTCTCTGTAGCTTTTCTCAAGCCCTCATAAAACACGACTAGGTTTTACATATAATATCATATCTCATACCAGATCATTAGGATTCCTTTATTTTTTTAATCAGACCGAAAACAGGTCACTATGTTTTGTTGTTGAATGAAATGCCTGACCCAGAAAACCACAGTGGAAGTAAGGGCACATGAAGTATACTAATTTGATTTTCACATTGCATTACATACATACATACATGTCACTCCCCATTCCTAAACTCTAATGCCCTCCTGCTGAATATGCTTAAGCCGTTCTCTCTGCTGTATTATATGAAGGACTCTGAAGACAGAGCATAAAACCATAACCATTTCTGTAAAAAATGTGTGACTACAAAAGGGGATTCATTTTATAAACATCTATGATCATCAGCTGACAAATCACATTTGTTATCACTTGGAAGTCAAAAATATTAAGACCTAAAATACAAAGGGACAAAAAGGGATCAATCCTGTGCATTCTCAATGTGCTGTAGATGGTATAAAGGCAGAAGAACTACTGTGTTTCCACGGCACAGAGAGTGAGTTGGGGAGAAGCTGAGTAGCGCGACTTGCTCTACCTGTGTTGCAACAGAGCAGATCTACCCTATGCTCCTCACCATGGCATATGAACTTCTCAATGGTTCTCTCTACAATTATGCAGATGGGTTTGGAGCAAGTGAGTGATATAGGCATGGCCAATGGTTTCTCAGCTATGTGAATCCACTGACCCACCCAACTCTCGCTACTTGCATGAAGTTACTGAGCTCAGTTGCTACTACAACAGCATCCACACCTGTGGAATGGCTGCACTACTGCTCTACCCAGTGTGTAGAGGGCTCCTTTCCACCCAAAGCCTATGCAGATTACCCTCCCCAAAACACAGATATTTGGACGTGGTGCAAAATTCCAGGATTTGGCCTTAAATGTAAAATAATCCAATATAACATTTGAAGACATTTTCCTCTGCTCTGTTGTGGTATACTGCTAACTTCTATGATTAAAGATGTCAGATTTTTTCATAGCTCCATTTTCTTATATTAGGAAGATGAGTTAGTATTTGTAAAATGTTCTGAACACATTTAACACACTACATAAATATGAAGTATTATTACCAGATGTTCAGGCTGCTATATTACAGCCACATTAAATCCTATTGGTTTGAATCTAGGTGCACAAATATTTTTGTATCCATTTTTAAAACATTGTGTGACTGAGTGGCCAAAAAATACCTTACATGCCTTTTCCCCTGCAATGATAACTTTGCAAGCTGCTGATTATTATTAATGTTTTGCTAAGAAATTAAAACAGCAGATTTACAAAACTAACTACTTAGCAGGTGCTGAGTGACTGGAACTAAATTTATCACCCGAGTTAGGTTCAATTTAACGGGGCTACTCTGGAATAAGAAGACATTACTCAGTGGGCCAGATCCCCAGCTGACACCCGTTTGCAGCAGCTGAATATCTGGCCCAGTGTGAGTAAAGATGGCAGAATGTAGCCTGTAATGATTTTGCAATAATGTGAACTTTACACTGGATGAGAATTTCATTGTTTTGGAAGGTGATGTCCACATAATACATTTTACATAAACATTATACATTTCCCCTAATATAAGTACGCAGCTCAATATGTAGATAATGCTATTAGTGGTCAGACACAAAGCAAGAAATCCAGGAACTTCTTGTCAAGGCTTTTTGACTCAAGAAGATTCCTGCTGTGTGCCTAGGAATGTGTGCCAGGGCATTGTCTTACTCCTGTCTCTTTTCTAGACACAAACTGCTCAGAGACCTTCTTCTGGTCAAACACCTTGTGCAATATAGTTACAGTGTTCTCCCCCTTTACAAACTTGTGCAGCTCTGTCTTTACAAGCATGAAATCTTTAGCTTGTTCAGCCAAGGAGTGGGGGAGACAGCCATCTTCCCTTGAGAGCACTCACCTGGCTCTGACTTCTAAAAGCCTACTAGTCTCTCTCTTTCCCCTGTTCAGTTCCTTCCTGTGCCTTTTTTACTTTCTGGGCTAATGGGCTAATTAGCCTTTTAAGCTCTCCTCAGCCCTTCCCAACCTATGAGCACAGGCACAGCTTTGCCCTCTCAGATTTACTCCAGGGTGATTGAATTGGTGATCCAGAGATCAGAGTGCGGGTATAGCTGCCTTTGCCCAATACTCTGTCACAGAATGGCACAACAGATTATGGCAAAACATCCTGTGTTTTGAGATCCCTTGATAGGAGCACTTTGAGATGCAATACCTAAGCAGGACAGCATTGAGTTAAGGATACCATGCAGCCTTCATCCATAATTTCTGCTGTTTAGTTGCTCTGTCTCAGACCTTTTAATGTTATTTTACTGTTACTGACACAACTCAGTGATAAACAAAGCCTTTGCTATATCCTAGGCTAGATCTATTTATACAGTGGGGCACTGCCCATGCCTTTTTTATCATGTTTCCTTTTCTTTTTTAGGTAAAAATTAGTCTCACACAAAATGACAAAGATTTTGATGTCAGAATTCCAACCACATTCTATTGTCCTAAAGCCAAATGAAAGTGAAGTCCTGCACGGAACCGTATTCACATACATTTCCAGAGGGAGGGGGAATATTCAGTAAGTGTTACAGCAGTACGTCATATCGGATTAACAGTTTTTCTTAAAACATAATGGGCCAGTTTTTCTGGTCCGCTCCACGCTTTTTGCGCTGCTCAGGTGACATTTCCAGCTGGCACAAATTAGAATGGATCCCAGGCTGCAATTAGTCATGCCAGGGCTAGGGCTGGGATATTGCCCCTCGACTCTGCTGTAATCACCAGAAACAGCACAGCACCAAATCAGTGAAAGTTTCACCTTCGTTTTTCAACATTTTACCAGAACTGAGAAAAAATGGACATTAGAGGGCTCTAGATGATCCCATATACGTTTGGTATAATATACTAGGCAGCATGAAGGCATTTTTCTCCTGATTCTCCTCTTAGTGACTGCCAACTACTACTACTAATTCCCAGATAAAAAACAAAAATCACATGTCTATAGAATTACAGTGAGAGGGTGTGTTAGTAATTTAAGGGTAAGAAACACTACAGGGATTACAAAGCCAGGAAATTCATAGTTAAGGTTACACTTAAAATAAATCCAGACATATTAAGGTGTGAAATGCACCATTAAGGTACCCAAACAAACTTAACCATGCCTTGTACTGATGTCATGCAATAACCATACAATTATGATTAAGCCATTTAGTGTTCGTGGTCTCAAATTAGATTAAACTGATTTTTAGACATGTTAGAATTTTTCGTGTTTTTTCCGTCCTGGTACCATCACAGGGCAGAGCTAAAATTGTCTGGCTGCCATAACTGTGCATGTCTTACCTTAACATGTTTCAATTTCTTTTAAGTGTAACCTTAATTATGCAGCTCCTGCATATGTAATGCTTAGTTTGGGGATGATTACAGCAAGCCCGTAAAGATTTTATTTGATAGTTTCTGATACATAATCTTAACTTTAATTCCATCTTAATATTATCTTTTTTTGTATGGTCATTTTCTTCTTTTTAAGAAGTTATTAAAAATTTCATACATGAAAACTAAACAAGAAACCCAGAGAATACTCAGAGAGAACCCAAGCCCTGACACCCTATGTTGGTGCACTTTTACAGCTTACCCTGGACTCCTACCCATTACCACCCCATCAGCGCCGCCTCAGTGCACAGAGGAGCTGAAATTGCAATGCCATAGGGAGCCATTCAAGATCTGATGCCCAAACTAGCATGCAGACATGAAATCTTTAAAGAGCCATGACAGCTGAATCAGTTAAACTACCAGCGAGAGCTCCTGACACATGCATACAGTCTTCCTCATATTGCTGACTCATTGCAACCAATAGAATTGTTCCATGAAAATTTGCTGCAGAGGAGGGGTAATGATTGGCTGAGTTACCTCTAATGTCACAATGGCCTCACTTAAGAGTTACCTGAGCTGTTGACCTGAGCCTGTTTGCAGTCTATATATTCATAACAGTTAGATGTGACTGTTAATAACTTATCTTAATTACAGTTTAATTTCCTCAAATATAACCTTTATGCACAAGCTTTCAATTAATTTTAACAATATGGAAATTTGAAGTGCATGTGTTATTTCATTAGTAGGATAATTCTGCACAAAGATTGACATAAAATGTTAAATTTGTTAAAAGACTTAGTTTGTAATGAATTTTAACTCAAACTAATTAACAGATTTATTGGTAAATTCTCAGAAAATTCATTCTGCAGTCAAAGAGTAAGCATGGAGAATATGGGGGGGGATATCTTGTTTTATTCATATGAAAAAGAGGTTGAGTCCCTGCTTTAAGTACAAGATAGACCTCTACCTTAACTATGATGTGATAAGTGCATCTCCGTAATAACTAACCCTGTTTCACTGGATACACTTTTATAACACCAGGATTTCCACATTTTTAACATTCAAAGATCTCTGAATAGATAAGTGATAAGGCCGTAATTACTTGTTATAGGAGTGGGGAGAGGCTAATGTTAGGTGACTATAGTGGGAGGACTGAATTTTTTGCAAGCCACCATATTTACCTTGAAGAAAAGTTTACATACAGATGCCATTGCTAAAGTGGCAGGCCACGCTGGTGTCTAGCTGGCTTTAGTTTCAGAATAGCTGATGTCTTCTCTCCTAAGTCTTAGAGTGCTGCTAGCTTAATCTCCTCTTCTCTTCAACTCTTGGGGGAGGAACATTCCAGCACCTGGGCTATGTCAGTATTTTAATTGTTATGGAGGGATCCTCCGTTCAGATGAGTTTCTACTATACTACCTTGCACTTTGTCCATGTTATTTCTGAAGAAAGTCGTGTTTCAGTGTCCTGTGGCCACTGCTGCTGACAGCCTAACAGCACTTTTCCAATACTGTGGCTGTAGCACTCTGGCTCCTGTTCCCCTACATCTCCTGAGAGATAAATTGAGGCACCCCTATTTGTGGCACCTCTCTGGCAAGATAGGCAAGCATTTGCCTAAGCAAGCCTGCTCAACTCTAGTGCTCCTCATGCATGATCCCCACTCAAGTCCTACTCTCTGGTAGAAGCAATTCTGTCACAGGACCTTCACTGTTGTCTTGCTTTTGGTAGGAGAGTTCTAGTCTACCTTTCAAATGATGCACATTAAACACAATGAACCATAACTTAAGGCAATCGGCAACAAAGCTGTGGACCTATATGGCTTGTATATTGCATTTAAAATCAGTAAAAATCAGAAGAAAATCAATAGTTCAAGTATATATCTTCCCCAATGGAACCAGGTGGTTCAGATAACAGGAATAGGACAGGGAATCATTTACCAGTTTGTCAGGTCTGAATTTGGTTTAAATCATTAGTGAAGGAAAGTTATTAATATTGAATGGCTGCTCAGTAGCCTTTATGAACTAAGTTGAGAATTTCAGGCCAGTTCTGTGTGTCCATATCTTACACAAAAATCAAGCCCTCATCACTGCAATTCTTATTTGTAGTCTCAGTAGCAAGACCAAGCATTGGCAGGGTAGGAGACTGATCTGCCTTTGATCCTTAAGATGGCCTCTAGGTCAGGGCTTAGGCACAGAACATAAGAATGGCCATATTGGGTCAGACCAATGGTCCCTCTAGGCCAGTATCCTGTCTTCTGACAGTGGCCAATGCCAGGTGTTTCAGAGGGAATGAACAGAACACTTAATCATCAAGTGATCCATCCCCTGTTGCCCATTCCCAGCTTCTGGCAAACAGATGCTAGGGACGCTTCAGAGCGTGGTTTTGCAACCCTGTCAATCTGGCTAATAGCCATTGATGGACCTATCCTCCATGAATTTATCTAGTTCTTTTTTGAACCCTCTTATAGTTTTGGCCATCACAACATCTTTTGGCAAGAGCTCCACAGGCCGACTGTGAGTAGTGTGAAGAAATATCTCCTTTTGTTTGTTTAAACCTGCTGCCTGTTAATTTCATTTGGTGACCCCTAGTTCCTGTGTTATGAGAAGGAGTAAATAGCACTTCCTTATTTACTTTCTGCACACCAGTCATGATTTTATAGACCTCTATCATATCCTCCCTTAGTCGTCTCTTTTTCAAGCTGAAAAGTCCCATTCTTATTACTCTCTCTTCATATGGAATCTGTTCCATAACCCTAATCATTTTTGTTGCCCTTTTCTGTACTCTTTCCAATTCCAATGTATCTTTTTTGAGATGGGGCAATCAGATCTGCATGCAGTATTCAAGATGTGGGCTTACCATGGATTTATATAGAGGCAATATGATATTTTCTGTCTTATTATCTATCCCTTTCCTAATGATTCCCAACACTGTTAACTTTTTTGACTCCCACTGCACACTGAGTGGATGTTTTCAGAGAACTATCCACAATGACTCCAAGATCTCTTTCTTGAGTGGTAACAGCTAATTTAGACCCCATCATTTTATATGTACAGTTGGGATTATGTTTTCCAATGTGTATTACTTTGCATTTATCAATATTTATCTCTTTCCATTCTGAAAACTGACCATTTATTCCTACACTTTGTTTCCTATCTTTTAACCAGCTACTGATACAGGAGATGACCTTCCCTTTTATCCCATGACCACTCACTTTGCTTAAGAGCCTTTGATGAAGTATCTTGTCAAAGGCTTTCTGAAAATCTAAGTACACTATATCCACTTCATCACACTTGTCCACATGCTTGTTGACCCCCTCAAAGAATTCTAGTAGATTGGTGATGCATGATTTCCCTTTACAAAAGCCATGTTGACTCTTTCCGAGCAAATTGTGTTAATCTATGTGTCAGAGGGAAGAGGCTTACACTGTTTGTGCTGTTCCTGATCTGTGGAGAAAGAAAGGACATCACCAAGCTCCACAGCTGTCAACCCAGCACCTTTTAGAAACACAACATTCACTTAATGTATATTTTAAGTATACAGTTTCCATTTCTGTTGCTCAGAAGCATCTTACTTCTTAGACTATCAAAGCTTCAGTGCTGAGACTGTATCTTTCTATGTATATGGATGGTGCCTTTCACATTTGGGTGCTGATGAAATTCAAATAAATAATAATCAGTAATAATAATATCATAATAATATCTTAGGTAACAATGTTTCTTACAAAGCTTAAATAATGTATTATTCCCATCCATTTACTTAAATAGGTGTTAATTTTTATGACACTAATTATGTATCTTATAATGTGGCTGATGACACTAGCTTCCACTGATGTGAATGGGAATTAACTTCCTTTTTAAAACTTGTAAAAATAGGTAAAACGTATCCATTCATTTATTAGCTATAAAACCTATTGTCAGGTAATAAATTTACCCACTTACAGTTTCCAGCTTTTTAAAAATAATGGACTCTATTATTGCATTTGAGATTTCATCCATTTTGCCTAACACTTGACTTAAAAAAAGGCCAACAAACTGAACAAAAAACAAATTTAAGGTTTTTGTATGTATGTATCAGTAAATATAATAATATGCACCTAGGCTGCAGACTTAATGACAGGTTAGCCAAAAGACATAGCACGGTGTAAGATAAGGCTCCCCTGTCAATATTGGAACCCCCTAACTCTTAGTTATGCCCCTTCTTAACTCATTATAATGTAGTGCTCAGATAGTATGGTGATGGATGCTCTAGAAATAAGCTCTAAGACAATTCTACTCTTCAATTTCTAGTGAGCTCATTGGTAATAAAAGTAAGAACTCATGTTTTTTTAAATCCTGATTTTTAGGGGCTGCAGGGCTGCTAAAGAAAATCAAATTTCCTCAAAAACAACCATTCCTGACAGGCTCTTTCTTGCACTCTCTCTTCCTTAGGAGGCTGGGCTTCTGTGTAGTGCCTGTCCTCTGTCAGAGGAGGGCCCGGCCAGTGGCGGTTGGCTTTATGGGCTCTCATTTGCAGAAGCTTTGGCTTGTGAGCTCCTCTGTGCTGGATGCTCTGCGCTGTTCATAACTTGGTGCCGGCGGGGAAGGACACCCGATTGCTAGCTCTGCTGCCGCTAGCAGCCAGTAACCAGCCTCCTGCTTTCCGAGCCTTATTCCAAAGCAGCTGTAGCCGCCTGCTTTTCCTCCATAGGCTCTGTCCTTCCTCCAGCCTCGAGCGCTCCGACATTTTCACACACACACACAGGGAAAGGCTGGGGGAGAAAAATCCGGCCAAAGCCCAGCTCTCGGCTGCTGCCGCAGAATGCTGGGGTGGGGGAGAGAATGGGTGGCTGACATGCAAGGCTTGGGAGAGGGTGTAAAGAAAATGCATCCCCATCATCATAATGAATGGCAAGGATGGTGCCTGCGAGCCACCTCGCGTTTGCCCTGCATTGAAGCAGACCCTGTAGGCTGAGTGGGGGCCTCGTCCTTTCATTAACCCGCTCCCCCGCCCTTCCCTCCGGCCAGCTCTCTGAAATGTATGACATGCCTCTATCCGGCGCTGCCAGGGAATCACTTCCATTTCCCAGGAGCCGAGACAAGCGGCGTGTGAGCGGTAAAAGGCCACGGGCTCGGATTCCTTCCCATCCATGGCAAACGCCCGCGTGTATTGCCCCCACGCCCTGCCTAGAACAGAACCTGCGGTAAGGGAGCCAGAGGAGAAGGTCAAGAGGAAAGGCCGGGAGGGGGCGGGGGGGACAAACCAACCAACAAAAAAACCCGAGCACCCTTGCACATCTGCAAACTGACATTTCCAGATCGTCTCCCCTGCCTTCCCCCAACAGGGCATTTCCCCTTCTCCGCCCCTCCCGCCGGGATGGATCAAGGATTCCTGGATGCACAGCAGCATCGCTTCACAGCGCCACCAGCCAACATCTGGGGCGCCCAGCCGAGCCACCGCCAAACCCCTTCCCGCCCCCTTCCCCGCTTCGTGCATCCCCGGAGAGGGGCGACGCTCGCACGGACCCGCCTCGCAGCCCCGCTGCCCGGGCCCTCGCAGCCGCCCCTGTCCACACACACACGCACGTCCCCCGCGCGAGTGCGTTCTCAGTCGTGCTCCCCAGCCGCCGCCGCCTCGCGCCTCTGGCCCCTGCACCAGGATAAAGCGGACATGTTGGTGCCGTTCCCCCAGGTTCGGTTCGCCCGGCAATCGGACGAACGAACAACGGGGACGAACGCGCCCTGGCTTACCCACCCCCGCCTGGCTGCGTGTGCTTGGCACGGCGCGATCCCCTCGTGCAGCTGGTCCCTAGCGGAGCTGGTTTGCTGCCATCCGCCCAACTTCAGCACCCAGCCGGCGGGGAGAGAGAGCGAGAGGAAGGGAGGGAGGAGAAGGGAGGCAGGCGGCGCACATGCGCCTTGCCACTAGCGCTGGACCGAGCCCAGCCGCCGGAGTTCCCCCGCTTCGCCCGGGCGTGACTCACGGCCAGTCCCCTGCCTCCGCTTCCTCCTCGGGGAGGTTCCATGGAGCAGGCAGGCGGAGAGCCTGGAGGAAGGCGTGGGCCCGCGGGGCTGCGCTGGCGGAACCGGTGCTCTTGGTCCGAAGGCGCTGGGGTGAAGCTGCAGCCGAACATGGCTCCGCTGGGGAGGGAGACGCAGCGATCACCTGGCTCTGGGGAGGCCGTGTTCCAGTGGGGGGTTGCCCCTCACTCATTCCAGTGGTGCCTTTGAGGGAGAGCAGCGGCCGCTTGGGACAGGTGCCGCCTTTTCTGGTTTCGGAATGGAAAGAAATGACGTGGCTAAATACAGAAGCGGCTCCAAGAAGAGAGATTCCCTCAGCCCCCTTGGATATCCTCAGACTGGGAAAGGTAACAGCGAGCGCTACCTGGATCCTGCTTGTTTTTGTACCTTAGCCTCCAAACTGGACTAGCCAAAGAGAGAAAAAGTCTAGCTGCTCCTACCTGCTGCACACACAGCAATGACCGCAGGGACCTCGATGCAGCCCAATACAAGTGACACAAAAATCTGGATAACATGCACCCAAGTTCTAATGCCTCAGCAGAAAACTAGTGTGGGTGCTCCAACTGCAACAAATAACCAAGGCCACGATTCACCTGGTGGAACAGTAATATAAAAATCCGGATCCTGCCAACTTTTTGCCAGCCTTCCAAATTTCACTACCTAAATGGAGGACACATTTAGTTGTTCTTCCTGCACCTTACCAAATACAACCTCTGATGTATCCCAGTGCAGTAGCCCTGCAACAGCTCAGATCTGGCATCTGTCTCCTACCACAAATCCAGAAATTCTAACTACAAAATAGAGAACAAGTGTTCTTTCTATTAGCCTACCAAAACAAGTTGGACCCCAACACATCATGGTATAAGAAAGGTGTAAAGCCTTTAATTTGGCACCTGTATCTTGCTGGATCCAGCTAATTTTTGGTTGCATATTTCTCATCCCCCTCCTCCCAGTTTTAATGTCTATTCATCTTTTCCGAGTCCACAAGAATAATCTAGATACCAAAGTGTTGTGATGTGACAGTGCTACAAATATTGGGGCAAAAACTGACTAGCTCCTGCCAGGGCTGAAATAAAGGAAAGGTAAGCAGCCCAGGAAGACTAGCCGCACAACAGCATGAACATCAAACACTATTTTCTTTTAAAATAAAAAATTGCCTAATTATAGCCAAACTATAGACTAACTCTACAACTATAGCAATCATAGGCCCCCATCCCCGGATTCTGGGATGAGGCACTTCAAACTCTGAATGACGAGGGCTGAAGTCAATCAGAGTCAATGCTCAGCACCTCTGAAATCAGGCCACTAAGTTAGATACCTAAATAAGAATGAACGCATCTAGCTTAATGTATTGAAGTTTGACAACTTTGGCCTACAGTAAAACAAACAAAGAAACAAACAATACAGTACCCAAAAGAACAGAGAAGCTGATAAGTGAAGTGTCAGAAATGGTCAGAAAGAAAAAAAGGAGAGTTGAAGCCACATCCCTCTATACCTTAAGATCCATGGGTGAGGGGGTGGAGCCAATGCTTAGAGAAGATGAGGAGTTTGTGCATTGGGATTTGCTTATTCTCAAGTGGGGCTCCATATGGGCAATTCAGGAAGGAGGAGATGACAGCTTTACTATTACAAATACTCTGTGTGTGTGCACGTGCGAGCACACATGTGCAGATGATGGGACAGAGAAGAGGAAGTTCATGGAATAATGTCTTTTCCGATGACAACACCCACTCACTAATCCCATGTATAGGGCAGTTTAGCTGAGCATATTCTTCAGAACACAAGAAGCACCTACAGGCTTTTCCCAGTTGTGGATTCTCTCTCTTCCACCAGGAAGTCCCTCAAATAGATAAAAAGGATTTTACTGTGTCCTACCTGTTTGTTGTTTTGACCTTTATGTATATTTTTGCAAATTTTAGGAGAAAAATGTAAGTTTCATTACTTGTTCTGAGTCAGTAAGATTGATAGTACTGGTAAGTGGTAAAAGAGGCCGGGGCAGTGGGAATTATCTGAATTCCATATTGGTTCATAGTCAGGGTTCTTAATGTGAGAGTTTGTGAAGTTGTATAATTTTCATAGAGAAAATAATATTGTTTTGATGGTGTTTGCTGGATTCCATTGAAGCATATGTTCAACCTTGGCTCTTTTAAAATAAAGCTATTTGTTTATAGATCTTCCTATATTTTTGAATGAGCACCACAATTTTATGGCTTCAGTTTAGGAGAGCCTCCCTGTTTAGGAGAAACTCTGAAGCGTATGCCTAACTTTGAGCATATCAAGATGCATGTTGATAAATTGGAGAGGGTTCAGAAACAGCCACAAGAATGATTAAAGGATTAGAAAACATCTTATAGTGATAGGCCTCAGTGAGCTCAATCTATTTAGCTTAGCACAAAGAAGGTTAAGAGATGACTTGATCACAGTCTAGAAGTACCTACATGGGGGACAGATACTTAATAATGAGCTCTTCAGTCTAGTAGAGAAAAGTATAACATGATCCAATGGCAGGAAGTTGAAGCTAGACACATTCAGACTGGAACTAAGGTGTAAATTTTTAACATTGAGAGTAATTAACCATTGGAATAATTTATCAAGGGTCACCACCCAATCTGAGTCACTCCCAGGACCTCTTCCAGTGGCCCAGCATCACTAGGTTGCAGCACAGTCCAGCCACGCCAAGGAAAAGCACCATTCTACTCCAACGTCAGAGCAGGAACAGAAGCAGTTGGTGGTCGGCGCAGCAGGCAGAGTGGCAGCTCTACAACAGCCCAGGATTCCCCTACTCAAGGCTGTTCCTGTCAGGTGCTGAGCACCCTCAACTCCACTTTCAGTGGGAGAAAAGGGCTGAGCACCTGGCGGGGGCGGACCCTGGGATTCAGTGCAATCAGGCCATGCGCGTAGCTCTGCAATCCTTTACATTCCTCTGGGTCTTCAAGTGGCTCTATTTAAATTGATCAGGACAACAAAGATAGGATAGCGGTACTTTGGAAGGGCTAAAGGGAGTCTGCACTGCAGATTGTCTGCTCATCCATAATGCAGGACCACAGCCTAAAAAAGGCTTATGCTGAAACGACTCTCAGTCTTGGCAAAGACTAACCATCATCACTGACAATTTTTGACTCAAGACTGGAGTTTCTATGTGATAGGCTCTAGGCATTACCGGTATTTTGGGAACTATGGCCTGTGTTATACAGGAGGGCAGATGAGGTGATCCCTTCTGGCCTTAGAATATATTAATTCATATTTATATTCACAGAAGTTAAGGAGACTTAGACACATGTGATTTCCTGAACTGGAGCCTAACTCAAGTTTGCGGATAAGCTCCTTAGGACGGGAGCCCTGCTCTGACAGATATTTTGAAGCTATCAAAGCAAGGCTCCCCACCTGCAGACTTAGCAGGCTCATAGGAGGTATGTATGATGGTAGACATTATGCCTAGGTGGAAGTGGGCATAATGGGCAGTGGAAGGACCTTTTATCCACACATCTGCAGAGAAAACTTCTAGAGCTTCAAGTTTTATATTTGGGAAATCTGAAGTGTTTACGGTTTTGGCGTGATTAAAAAGACTTCACCTTTCTATGTCTCCTTTTATGCCTCCCACAGTCTCTAGCAAACCTGTCCATATCTGCCACATCTACCCTGTCATCCATATCTACCCTGGTTCCTTGCACGCACCCACTCACCTCCTGTGGTCTCCTGATCTTCCCTCCATACATCCCAGTTTCTTCCATTCACTTTCTTTACCTTACTTTAGGCCACTGACTACTTCTTTTCGTGGCTCTTCCAGTCCCCTTCACTCCATTCCATGGCTCCCCTTTCAGGCTCTCCTCTCAGATGTCCACATTTCTATGTCCCCTCTTCCTTACTCCTGTCATAGTCTATCCAGCACCACCTACCTCAGTACCCTAAATCCCCTTCCATGATTCCCTTTCCATGTTTCTGAAACATCTATGGGATTATTTTCTTTAAAAAACCCACAATCATGGTTTTTTGAGTTTTGAACTTGTGTGTCACTCTGAGGTATTCATACAATGTATTTGATTTCCTTTTTCATTTTAGAAACATTAGGCTCTAATTTTAGTCTGTGAATGAAAACTGCTGTAAAAGGTTAAAAGGCAAGTGATGAGAAACACCCAAGTCCTATTAGGAAGTAAAAAAGTATATTACAGGAGCATTCTCTGTCTATCTTCAACACTCCCAAAATGGCAAAGATCATTCGTGATTCTGCTAGAAAGAATTCCTAAAAGACAAAATCGTGAACTTGATAAGAAAACTGTGACCTTTGTTAATGCCCACACCATTGCTTTCAGCCTAGCACAAAACGAAAGACTAAAAGAAATGATTGAAGCACTGACTGATTATATAACCTGACTTCCCTTTAATGCCTAGGAGCAAGACACAGCATCACAACAGCTGAAACTGCTAATATTATAGGTGCCACCTACTAGCCAGTGGATTCAAAGAGGGCGGTGGTAATTACAAAAGTACCAGTAAATCCTTACTGTCAACTTCATGCAAAACATTGGTAGCTGGCATCTTAGGAAGTTGCCAGTGGCTTGTTTACATCCTCACACTTTGCAAGGATTATGGGTATTTTTCTGTCTGTCAGTCAATTTTATACTGCTTCCCATAACTACAGTATCTGAGCACCTTTCTTGTAAAATCAATAGCAAACATGGTGTCCCTACTGGACTTCATGGGACTTCTGACAATTCTCCCTTTATGATGCAAAAACTCTGCTTGGAATATGGATTTGATTTTGATTTTTTTAATAATTAATCTACTTGTTTTGTTTCAATTTTTTCTCTTAGTTGAGTGGAATTTTTTGGGTAGAAAGGACTGTCAGTGGGGCGAGCACCATTCTTGTGGTGGAAAGGCCATTTCCTAAAGAAAGTCACATTCTGGATTCACTTAACCTCCTGTGGAAGCCTGGGCAGGTTGTTTCTGGCTCCTATGGCTTTCCCCATTGAGGTCTAAATAATTTACATGCTCTGTCACCGGTGTGAGAATCTATTATTGTTTCATCCGTAATTACTTTTAGAAATAACTGGACAAATCCTAATATCATTACTCAAAACTCATTGATGTCTTGTCAGTAAGAACTGAGTAAAAACGAATAAGGATTTTAAAATTTGGCCAAAGGATACTCAGGAAATCCCTAAAGCCTATGCCTACTTTTAAGGTGATAGTGCTGATGTAATATACTTAGATTTCTGTAAGTACACATGACATGTTGATTAAAAACCTAGAACAATACACAACTAAGATGGCACACATTTATGGACTAAAAGTGGCTAAGTGACATGTCTCAAAATATAACTGTAAATAGGGAATCATTACTGAATGGGTTTGTTTCTAGTGGGGTCCTGCAGGGATTGGCTCTTGGCTCTACTCTGTTTAGCATTTTTATCAGTGCCCTGGAAGAAAATATCAAATCATCCCTGACAAAGTTTGCCGATAACATAAAGATCAGGGAAGTGGTAAATAATACAGAGGACAGGTCACTGATACAAAGTGATCTGGATTGCTTGGATAAACTGGGCACAAGAAAACAACATGCATTTCAGCATGGCCCACTGTAAACAACAAAGAATGTAGGTCATAACTGCAGGATTGGAAGACCATATCCTGGAAAGCAGTGACTCTGAAAAAGATTTGGGGGTCCTGGTGAATAATCAGCTAATCATGAGCTCCTAGAGTGATGCCAAAAGGTCTAATGCAATTTTTCATGTATAAACTGGAAAACAGGGGTAGGAAGATTATATTACCTCTGTATTTGGCGTATGTGCGACCTCTGTGGGCATACTGTGACCAGAATACAAGAAGGATGACGACACATTGGAGAGGGTTCAGAGCAGACCCATAAGAATGATTAAAGGATTAGAAAACATGTCTTATTGTGATAGAGTCAATGAGAGAAATCTATATAGGTAAACAAAGAAAAGGTGAGGGGGTAATTTTATCACAGTTTATAAGTGCATTAAACTACATGAGGAACAAATATTTGATAATGAGCTCTTCAGTCTAGCAGGCAAAAGTATAAAAAAATCCAGTGGCTAGAAATTGATGCTAGACAAATTCAGAATGGAACTAAAACACAAGTTTTTTAACAGTGAGGGTAATTATCCATTGGAACAATTTTGTCAAGGCTTGTGGTGAATTCTCCATCACTGGCAATTTTTATATCAAGACTAGATGTTTTTCTACAAGATGTGCTCTAGTTCAAACAGGAATTAATTCAGGAAAGTTCTATGGCCCATGTTATATAGAAAGTCAGACTACTTTCTTCAGTGTTCCCTTCTGACCTTATAATATATCGATATGTTTAAATCCCATTGAAGTCAATGGAATTAAAGCACATTCCTAAAGCTAAGCACATGCTAAAGGTTTTTTTTCTGAATAATGGTCTGTCACAGGATAGCTGGCCTCTGGTGCGCTCAACCTATCTTTCATAGGCTCAGCTAAAGAGACTGAGTCAATCCATCTGGGGATAGATGATTGCCTAAGAGGCTGGGCATAGTTAATTGGTTAACCTGGGCCTTATACAGGGTTATGTGGGCTTAGGTAAGAGAGAACCCAGGGAGTAAGACTTTAGGAAAAGAACTACTCAGGGGAGCTGGATATGAAGCTGCTCCTAGTGGGGGTCTTTCTAGAGAACAGAGGCTCCTGGGGAGAGGAATGGTCCCTAGAAAGAGGATGATTCTAAGGGAGGGTGTTTCAGGGGGACTCTGGGGAGGGGAGATCTCACCAGGAAAGGAAACTAAGGAAGAAAGCTCATAGGTGGGAGAGGCCCTGAAAGGAAGGAGCTATGAATGCCAAGTCTCAGTGGAACATGGCCTCCTGAAAGGGCTTCACTATGTAGCAGCAGAAGCCCCAGATCAGAGAACTCATATGTTCTTCTGAAGAAGGGTTGTTGCAAATTGACTTCTGTGGGGACCTTGTCCCAAGAGGAGAGACCCTTTCCCAGGAGATAAGAGGCCCTGACTCCAGAAAAGGGTATTGGCTCAAGAGGGCGTCACTGATAAGGGACCTGGACCTAAGTCAGGTTGATAGACTAAGGTTAACTCAGTCCCTTTCCCCTCCAGCCTAGGGCACTAGAGTGGAAACCTGTTTGTGTAATGTTCCACCTTGGGGTTTAATAAACCATGTCTACAAAGGGGCACTGTTCACTATTACCCTCATTAGACTTATTGAAAGCCCAGTAGGGGAAACTGAGGCAGAGATGTACTTGCAGTAAACCTTTACAGACACAGTTTTATTTCTACTTAATTTCATGTGTTCATGCTCCCAATGACTTTATTGAACTGGAATTATGCATGAGAGTAGAAAACTGGTAATTCACTGGGGAGGAACCTCACAAGAACATGGGAGTGACTTAAAAAGTATTGGTGAGTAACCAATACATCTGCATGGTGCCAAATAATTAACAAATGGGAAAAGGGGCTATATTCTCTGACTATTTTATTTTAAACAAATAACCTGACTATTTCTACTATAAATACAATATTTTAAAAAGGAATTATGATATTTTTAATTTTTGTCAGTACAAGTGTGATAAAAACAATTGGAACTTTAAAAAATGTTGAGGGGGTTTTCAGCTACTATTGAAATCAGTTACTTAATTAGCCATTATCAGCTTTTTATGATGACTTGCCTAAATGTCTGGAAAAAGACAATCATTTGTCCTGATGTCAGATCAATAGACTATGTTTTTATGATGTAAGGACAATTAATTATGGACACTGTTCAGACTGACAAGCCCAAAATTTGCATTTCCAAAAAATGGTATTTTCTATTTTAAAATATCATTCCAATAAAAGTCATTAAAATAAAATCCATCAGTCCTTCTAAAGCAAGGACTCAGCAGACTTCAAACACAGCTCCTGACTTGGGCAAAAGGCAGCAAACATTGCAGATGTGAATATGGTGCTCTCCTGCTGCTGCCTATGCCAGATTGATTCTTGTGAGAGGCATACAAATGGAAGCAATTTTCATTCTCTGAGCACTTGAGACAGGATTCTTGTCAATTTCAATCCCCTGGCATCTCACAGAAATAGAGCTGAGCAGAAAAGGGGACAGATATGTCATGACATACATGCTTGCATCATATTCAAGCACAGCTTCACCATCCCAACAAACTCAACAGAGGAGCTGGGGTTTTTAATTATGCCCTTTTTTGGAAAAATGCTGCCACTTAAACCTTACCAGTGACACATTTTAAAACAGAAAATGTCATTTTTAACATTGAAGAGTTGACTGTTGTGCCTGTCATTTTTGACAGTATACCTTCAAGTACATATATCATAATCAATTGTTCTGAGCTCAGGAAGTTACTATACAAAAATCGTCATGTTCTACTACAAACTGCATCTATGTACATTAAGGTTAAAACTTGTATTGCAAGGGTCAGGACACACAATCTTAATTTTCCCACAGTGACTGTAGCCCTTTCTCCTTGTGTTTATACATTATGACAGTACAGTGATTCTCAAGGAGCGGACTGCAGCCTCTGGACGGACTGTAAAGATTTCCCAAGGACTCTCTGGTTCTGAGCAGAGCTGCTTGAAATTTTCCATATAAAAAGTTTTTCCATTGGAATATTTGGGTATGCTGTAACCAATATATTTTTTTAAAAATGACAAATATCAATACTGATTAATATTGATTGTTTTCCCATAAGAAATGTCAAACCAAAATGTTTTTGTGAAATGCTTTGTTTTGGCTTTTTGGTGTAAAGAAACCAAAACAAAGCAACCTTTTATGTAAACTAAATGAAAATGATTATTTAGTTTCAAAATGTCTATTCAAAACAGAAATTATTTGTTTTGGTTTGAAATTTCCTGCAGGAAAACTGATTTTTTTGACACCCTCCCACCCCAAACTTTTCCATTTGAAATTTCTCATGGAAAAATGTCAGGTTTCCAACCAGCCCTATCTCTGAGCTCTGTGCGGCCTCTGGGAGCTTGCAAATCTATCTGCTGCGAGGAGCTAGACTGCCTCCTAAATCTACCCCATGCCACTTCTGGATGAGGATGACCCCTCTCATCACTCCCATTGGAGAATGGAAGGGGCAAATGGAGGCTCATTTATCTGTGGTGTATGTGGCTAACAATGCCTGAACAGTATCACGTATGCTACACTACATCTCCTCAGCCCAAGGAGCAGCTAGCTGCTCTGGTTAGGCTGTGCCGAGTTCAGCCCAGAAGCACTACCTGTGCCTTTGGCAGAGTGGAAGATCAGAGGACAGGGAAATGGGCATGGTTCAGTAACAAGCTGCTTTGAAAACATGCTCTTTCCTGCTCATTATGGCATCTCTCCTCATAGACTTATGTTTTCACCAAGTTTGTTGTGGCCCTTGCTTATTTTCCAGTTTATCTGATGCCTTTTGTTTCTCTTGCTATCTTTTGGCCAACCCTTCTGAACCCTCGTCATATAGGCCACTATCCAAGCAAGTCCTAGTGAAATGCTGTTATTTCGCTCTTTACTATTTAACAGACAGGATAAGAGTAGCCTTTTATTTCAGCAAAATGTACTAAATCCAGAACCCATGTGCACTTAATATTGCCAAGCAGCGACAATTTAATTGACTGGTTTTGCAGCATCACGCTTGGCTACTGTATAAGGCTTTAGAATTTTACTCCCAAACTCGTCTTGTTTTCTATGCCAGGAGCATCATGGAAGCAGCATGCTTGATCTCTGAGGACAGGAAACACCTTGAGTCAGTTCCACTTTCTCAGAGAACAGCTCGTGTTACGGAGAACTAAACTCTAAAAATCTAGGGAAAGTGCTGTTTGCAGCAGACTTTATCTGAAGTGCTCAGAACAGGCCCCCTGGCTATCTTTATATGCAATAAAGACACGTGTTCAAGAATCTGGTGGGGTACTAATATGTGGCGTAACGAGCTGCATAGCCCATTAGTCAGAGCTGGCTATTTTGTGTAGATTTACCATGTGCTTATTCTTTCTTGTTTTTATTAATGTGACGCAGTGAATGAAAAACCCAGTGCTTTCCCCACACTGAACAGAGACAGCAACGTGGAAGAGAGGCAGAGGGGTATCATTGCTTGCTCCCTGCAAAGTCAATAGGCTGTCATGGGATTGGTTGGGGCACGTTTAGGGTTCTTTAGACATGTCAGCCTGCTCACTCTACACATATTGTCTTTTGCCAGGGAAGAATAAAGCACTTCCCAGAAGACAGTTACATTGGAGTGTGAGAATAAACATCATGAGCATATGGTTTGATTGCTCCCTTCTTGTTGTCCTCCATATCTCCTTTTAATAAGCCTTCTACACCTGGATCCCCCTCCTCAGCCCTCCAGTCCTCCACTACCTCCTTAAAGTTGCTTCTCAAAACCCACTTCTCTAAAGAGGCTTATAAACTACAGTCTTTACACATTAATTTAAACAAAACAAGAACCCCAACGATGCATGTCACACTCATCTAAGCAGCCATATAAACTTCCTTCTCTTCTCCCAAACTGGCCTTGTATTTGTTCTCTCCTTCTCTCATTCTTGTTTTAAATTGTCAGCTTCTTGGGGCAGGGATCCGTCTTTGTTTTGTAAAGGATCATACCCATCTATGGCACGACATAAATTATAGCTATAAAAGTTTGCAGTGAAGTCAATTACTTAATATTGTGCCCATCGATGGATTTATCTATAATTCACAGACTTGCTCACAAGAATATTACACAGAATGATGTAAGTACAAAGGCCAAACTCTGCTCTTAGATATTAACACACAACTACTAATTTCAGAGGGAGTTTCTTGACCATATGAGAGCAAAATCTAGTCTAAAGTTTTTTTTTCATCAATGAAACACAGCAGGTCATCGACTCCAATTAGTCTAGACACAAATGAAGGTAGCAATAGAAACATCTATGGAACAAGTAGTGAATCCAGATTTTGCACAGCACAGGATCCTGGGTTTTTAGATCAAGGACTTATTTGCCAGCCTTTTCTGAAGACTCACATTTCAATAAATGAGATGTAACCAAAGTTGTCCTGCGAACACTGCAGAGAAAATAAACAAGAAGAAACTGGATGTCCCTTTAGAAAAGAATTATACTGTTGTTGTCTGTTAGGAGCGTTTCAATGCCTGCCATAATCCAGAAGGCAATAGACCAGAATTTAAAGAGCAAATTTACTCTGAAAAGGGACTGTTTTAAAATGGCATCCTCGGGCCAAAAAGGTCTGTTCTTTAGGTGTATTCAGTGTCAGAACTGCTAAGGAGCATTCCAAGGAATTCATATGCACTATTTCATGAATTAAATCGAAGTGCACACTATAAAATAGTGCCTGCGCATCTTAGATTGCAATGCCTCTCTTACACTGACTAACTGTTATTTAAAGGTCTAGGCAGTTACTCATGACTCATGTGTTGTCAGAGGCAGGCAGAATTGATGTGCTGAGATATAAGCTAAATTTTTCCAAAGTGACCAGTGATTAGGAATGCCTAAGGTTTTTTGCTGCCTCTCTTCAGACACCTTAAAGGGCCTGATTTTTGGTGAGCGCATCTTCTTTGCACTCCTTTAAGGCTTATCAAGTTGATTGTCCCAAAGTGGAGGCACCCAAATCACTTGTCACTTTGAAAATCTTGGCTCCAGTCTGATCTCAGTTACTCTAGTCTAAGTCTAAAGAAACTCCCTTGAATTTCACAGTTAATCCAAGATTACACCATGGTAACTTAGTTCAGGACATGGTTCACGGAGCCAGTTTTAGAGCTTGTGAGTAGAAATGTAAAACCAGTTCATTTTCTCATAAAGCCCCAGCCTGAAGGGGTATGACCCAAGGAAGGGTGCTCAGGAGGGCAACCCATTTTAAAACAAAACAATAATGTCCTTCCTCCCTTGCCGCCATCTTGGTAACGTTACTGTTTGGAAGAGAAGGCACATATAAGCATCACCTGCGTTTTTAAAATAACTTCTGCTCTGTTTGCCACACAGTCAGACAGTGCTACAGAAAGCAACAGCATCTACAAGGTATGTGTAGTTACTGGCCACAGGAGAAAATAAAACACATTATTTTGTGCATGCACACACTGAGCTAGATACATATACAGCAGTACATTCACTTGCGGCAAGCTTCAGGGAAAAACATGCCCATAAAGTAACTAAAGCAAGTGGCCAAGCCATTCTTTTAATGGATTGCTGTGCGCAAAGCTATTGAACCAACTGAACTTTCAAGTTCACCAGTGTCATTCTGGAATAACTCTGTTGACTTCTGTGGAGACATTTCAGATTTGAACTAGGGTAACTGAGAACAGGGTTTGGTCCCTTAACACTGGAGTAGCTCCTGCCTTTATCAAAAACTTTTTATGCCTGAAAGTAAATACAGTGAGATCTAGTCAGATAGAAGCCACATGGCATTTCAAACATTTTATGTATATTGACATAAAAGCTCCATATCCTCAGCTTCCTTATGACCAAGCTTGACCTTGTCAGCAACTGGCATCTTGTATGGAATCTTTTAGAGGTTGTTTGTTAGATTGTGTGTTAATGCACAACTCCATAAGGGGTAACGTGTCTGACTTTGCTGGTGACACAGGCTGTTACAATGTCATTTGTGAGAGTCCATGCAGCGCTGGATGCTCTACATGTGTGCACAGGAGCTGACAGGGAAGTTTCACCTACCACAGCCCTTTAGTCTTGGCCAGACCTCTCACTTTGTTGAGAGCCAAATGCAGGATCAATTCCCCCAATGGGGACGAGGTGGAAAATAAGAGTGCAAAAAGAAATAATAGCAACTGAATGCATGGCTTCCATCAGAAACAGAGTTTACTGTTTTGTTTAACGCCTTTCAGCACCCCCAGTATAAAGACTATTCCTGCCCTTCCTTACTCAAGCAAAACTCCGCCTTACTCCAGTAGGGCTGTCTGGATTTATGCGCCGGTAACTGGCGGCAGAGTATGTATTTCAAAATTAGGAGGGAAGGGCTGAGGGTCACCTAGTGTTCATGAACAATGATGACACAGTTGCCTTTCAGTGGTTGTGCGTATGAGAGCCTTCCTACCATGTGGGGAGGGAAGGGAGGCACAGGAGGAAAATGAATGATGGGGTTTGCAACTCTTTCTGAAATGATTTCCATTGCAGCAGTGCCACAATTCATTTTTTTTGTTTTTGTTTTAAACTCCAGGTTTTGTTCATTTGGGAGGGTTTTTGTTTCCTAGCCCAAGGGAACATGAAGGTGAGGTATCATCATTGTTTCTGGAGGAAAGCTGGAACATTCTGAGTACAGAAACCAATCAAAGCAGAGTGATTAAAAGAGGCAATCAGAATGGATAGCTCTGCATATTTACAGTATGGTTATTGAGAAATAACTGTGCCAGTCTCTGCACAAGGATTGGTTAAGAATGGGTGTCAACCACCAAAAAGTTTGCCATTTGGTATGGTTATTGGAATTCCAAACCGACCACAGTGCAGGTTGCGTAACTGGGAATAGAACTGTATGATTTGGCTTCAGTAACTGTTCAGCCTCCCTGCTCTCGGACTGGCTGAGAAAATGCCATTGCAATACAATTAGGAGATGCCCTGTTTAAAAATCACTGCATTTCTCTTACAGAAGAAGATCTGTTTGGATAGCATAACACTGAGATACAGCATCACCTGTGGTGGTGTGCCTGGGGGTAGGAATGTTCACAGTATACCCAAGACCATCTCAGTGCTAAACTTTCCTTCCCCTTCTGAGAGATTAGGCGGCTTTCTGCTTGCACAATTTGTGCCCATGGAATCTTCCCTTGCCTGCAAAATAAACTGCATACACAAAGCTGTGGGGCAGATCCCTCAGCTGGTGAGAACTGCCATAGCTCTGTTGACTTCAATGAAGTGATGACAATTTACACCAGCTGGGCATCTGCCCATGAGTATTTGCAATTCTACCTACCTAGATAAATAGTTAGAAATGTTCATACTCAGATTCGTACCTGCAGTTCAGCAGTGGGCACAAAAAATGAGCTGATAGAATGTGCTGTAGAACATTAAAATGTCCTCAGGATTATAATTTTTTTTTACAAATTTCTTTTTAAAAAAAAGTTTAGCTGTAACCTTTCAGAAAACAATAGGGATACTTAAAATGTTTTCAAATTTCAATGGCTTTGACTTCATTTTTTCCTTTCTAAACGTATACAACACTTTGCATTTAGAGGGCCATGTTTTCAGCCCTGTTATAACCAGACCTTAATTTTTGCTCTTGCAAGATTGTGTGAGCAAAAACTGAGACTGGTGTTTGAAAATCTGGCACATTGAACAGGATCTTTCCTCATTACTTTCTAGTCCAAATGCAAAGTTATCATCTTCAACTTACTTTCCCAATAAGCAGCACGTAGCATATTTGAATCTCTCTGTCTCTCCCTCTCACTATAATACACGCATATAACATTTTTAAAAACAACATCCCTCCCACACTGTATCCACTTAACTTTTCCCCTGGGAGGGGAATGGAGAGAAAACTTTACATGACAGACACTAATCTTGTTTATTCTTAATCCTGGTAGCACTGAGATGCTATGGTGATAGAATAATTCTGCCCTCAGTGGCACCGGAGCAATCCCACTAAAGGTCTATAAGCTGTAACTGAGGGTAGAATTTGGCTCAACACTTCAAAAGTAGTGTATAATTAAGGCCTTATCCTGCTCCTACTGAAGTGAAAGGGTAAAACTCCCATTGACTTCAGTGGAGCAGGATCAAGCTCTTAATGTGAACAAGAATGTAAAGCAGGGGAGTAATTATTATCCCCATTTTGCAGATAGAGATCCTGAGACATATAGAAGTTAAGTGACTTGCCCAAAGTTAGACAGCCAGTAGAACTCAGGAGTTCCTCACTGCTAGTTCAGTGCTCAGTCCATTAAACCGTAATGCCTATTTAAGTGAGAAATATTTCTCCAGAGCCCATTATCAACTGGATTGCTAACTGATGATGAAATCCTGAGCTAGTCAAATCTGTATTTTATATGACACAATAGTAGGTCCATCTTTTTAAATTAAACAAGTGTGGTAAATTAAATAGCCATAAAAATGCTGAATTAAGACTAGGGGAACCTCTTAATTTGCCCAGGGGGTAATTCACTATATTTTAGCCACTTAATTTTAGGGGAGAAATAGTATAGTTGCATGTTCTTTTTTGAAACAACATTTTTACCCCTTTTTTCCACCTATACAGAGCATGAAATGTTTATTCCCCGTGAAATGTAAATGTCCTTAGTAACTGTGTTGAGTTGAAAGCATACTGTCAACTTAAAAGCAAATACGGTAAGAAACAAATGTTCTTACCTATGTTACTAATAGCAGTGTGGATGATTAAAACTAAAAGATTTTTAAATATCCAATTTACAATCCAGTATTTATTTTCTGTTTGCTTCTTTGGGTTTCTCTCCATTATGACTACGTCGTTGTATAAATGAAGTCCCTCTTAGTTTAGTTTATATAGTCGGTTACATTTCCAGACTCGCAGTGTTTCCAGACTTACAATCCTGATCCAGCAACGCACTGAAAACCTCCTTGGAGGTGCTGGACTTCTTAACTCATAGAGAAGTTTGGGGCCCTGTGAGCAGAAAGGAGATCAGTTGGGAAATAAGCAGTGTTCACTTTCTCAGATGTTATTGCAGCTGATTTTTCCAAGCACAATGCGATGTATGGTCTGTTTGATGTAGTCCTTCCTAGTATTCCTGGGGACAGTTAATGCTTAATAAATCTATCAGCCTGTAACAGTATGAGTTAGTGAAACAGTCAGAGGGGAGAGGCATACCCTTCCTAATAAAGCCTGCTCCCTGAAAGAGCCCCACTACCTTCAGAAATCAAGCCAAAACACAGAGTGAGAAAAATGAGTGAAACCAGAAGGAATTTAAAAAGCAAATGCTACATCAAAGGGACAGGAAGGAACTGCAATAACATTGCTGTGATTGCAACTGGGCAAAGGCCCAGAAGCTTGGGGAAGCGGTACCTCCAATACACAGAATTGTTTCTGCATCAAACACTTAAAAAGTGCTTTGAGAAACATGAAAATATGCTTAGCAAAAGGTGGCAATTATGCACAGAGCCCCTCTTTACAAGCACTGATCTGTTATTGCCAATGGAAGTAAAACCCAATGGAACCCATTTAGCCTCTTGCCACATACACTGGTGATGTAAGCAAGAAGCTAGTTCAACAGGGTGCTTTGTAGAAATTATATTAAAATAACTGTAACCAGCCAAATGTGCTCAGACATGGTGACAGACATGGTTTAAGAACCTAGATCAGAATCGTATAATAGAATAGAAAAGATCCATATTATATTCTATGCCCCTTTGTCTCTCAGTTTAATTCTCCTTAATTGCAGAAAAACATATCTAAGAATAGTCATTGTCAGACCACACAAACATCAATAAAGGTAAGTTTCCTACTGGGCTATTTATTGTGAGCTGATCTAACCATATAAGCCAGACTGAGTAAGAGGCAGTGCATAATTCTGAGTCACAGTCTAATTCATGCTTTCCCTTTGCTTCAGGGTTAAAGTAATCAGTCCCAGCTATTTTTCTGGTGTAGATTACTTCCTCCTCTGGTCCATCTCCCTTTCCTCACTTCTGTGGGACAGTAGCTGTCTGCTGGTTCCTATTCTCTCCCTTTGTGCAGGTTCCAGCGATGTGGGAAGCCCATGTCTCTGGGTGCTAGGTTAGCAACCTGACACTGGCCAATCCTTTCTTGCATTTCAGGAGCTCGATTTCTGGTACTTTGTCCCCATCTGTGCCAGTCAGTGCTTCCATAGCTACCTTGAAAATTCAGTATAAGGCCTTTCTACTCACATCAATTCCTTTCTGAGCATTTTGACCTCCCTTTTACACTGTCTTTCCACTGGATTTTTGGTGTTCCTTTGTATTTTAATTCCCCCTGCCCCCAGATTCCATATTTTTATCATAAAATTCTTGCACTATCTTAGCCCATGGTTCTGCAGTTCTGCCTACACTTAACTTTACACATGTAATTGACTTCAGAGGGACCCCCCACCTGCCTAAAGTTATGCATGTGAAACAGCACACATGTAAAGTTAAGCACGTGCATAACTATTTGCAGGATCTAGGGCTGAGACACCTTCATTGTACACAACAGAAAATAAGAAAAGACTCAGCCATGATCCCTGCTATGCAACCACACAGGGCAATAAGGGGACATGCGAAATCCCTTTACTAGCCTCGATTCCCCATAATTGTACTCACCTTCCCTTATAAGGGTAATGGAAAGATAAAAACCATGAGGTGCTCAGACAATATGGTTATGGGGTACATGTAAATACCTAAGATAGCTAAGAATGAGAATCCCATGGCTCAAAGCAAGCTGAACAGAATGCTGTCAGATGTTTCCTGTGTGGATAAGGTTTTACCTGCTGCTCGTTTAAGTTTTGCATTGTGACTGGATTAGGAACAGTAGAAAGTTAGAAAGGCTGCAAGCTGACCTGATGAAAGTCTAGTATTGTGAAACTAAAGCTGCATGAATGGAAAGAAGTGAAATTTTCAGAGGGAGATCACTATGCCAGACTGCTTCTGAGAGTCTAATTAGCCAAAGACTTTGTGAAGAAATAGGGCAATGCAACATAACTATTGATCAACCAAAAGCAAAATTCTCCTCTTTGATCTGTGCTCCAGATCTTTTCTTTGCAATGTGGGTATGTATCAATGGCCTATTATGAACTTATTCAATGCAGCATATGCAGTACACAACTGCAGTGTTGATCAAAGAGAATTTCCTAGAATTGATAAGAGGGATTAAAGCAGGATTACAGTCCCATATGCTCCTCCTTTGCACAAATACACATGGAAGGGAACAAACTAATACAGACATTCTACGTATTTATTCGAGCTTGGTCTGCCGGACTGGCAGGTGTGTGGAATGAGTCATATCAGGATCAACAGAGGTACCGAAGTTAGGGGGCTTATGGATATCTGGGGCCCCAACTCTGTGGAACTCCAGTCCGCCATTTATACCGACTCTAGGACTACACTCCCCTTGCCACCTGTCTCCCAGCTGTGGCAACAAAACTGGGCCAGTAGCCATTCTGCCATTGGCTGCTGGCCCATGATGGCATTCTAAGACTCCACTGATGGGGGTGACAGTGTGTGCAAGGCAGTTAATGGTATTTGAAACAACATCAGCCTTATGTCCCTCTTGTTGTGGCTCTTCCACAATTCTTGGAGGGGAAAATACTTTTAGGTCTCTCTTCTCCTGGCTGTATCCCCTTTTCCCATACAAAATATTTTGCAGAGGATGGATTACATGGAAGGAGAAACATCCTGACAATCACGTTGGTCATCTGCATTGCTTCATCCCAGCTTCCTTTGTGGTTTTATGCCCATCTGTACTATGCAGCAGTGAGTGGAGACTATAGAAAGCAAAATAAGAGTTGGAAATGACCTTCCTCATCACTGAGTTTGCCCCCTGCTAGGGCAGGATTCTGTTAGTGGCTATCCTAAGGAATATAAAGTACTATTAAAATAATCCCTTGTGACGTGGAACATGTTGGTAAATCATATCATAGTCCTATACAATTATTTTCTATGGGTCAACCTTTTCCTCCAGCCTTTTTTTTTTTCAAGGAGAAAGTGAATGAATGTTTAAGTTAAAGGTTCATTAAAACAATGAACACTAAGGGTCTGGCTTTCAAAAGAGCAGCCTCTTCTTTTTTTCTGACAAGCACAATTTACCCCTGAAAGATGTGTGCCCTTCATTTGCACTTTCAATTTAATTGTGTGTGCACCTGAGTTAGTAAGTACTCAGATTTGTATCCGTAATTCATTGTCTTGTGGGCAAAAAAAAAAAAAGGAAAGTTTGTCAGCCTTTGTAAATGCACTTCAGAATGTTAACATTTATATCTCTTTAACACGAAAATTCTGGTTGCATCTCCTACTTTATGACTTATTAACTTTAAGCTTGACACTTCAAGAAATCATGCCTGATCTCTTTCCCTTACGATGACACTAATAGACATTGCTTCATGCAACCTACAGAGAGTGACTGTATTTCAGACACTGTATAAGAAATATACTGAAGAGTTCAGCTGGTTCAGAAAAGTTAATATATATACACTGTAATTAGAAGGTAATAAAATTATACTGATTGGAAATTGAACATACTGGGGCTTTCCAATCCCACTATTATTATGGAGCTAATGAAAAGATCCTTCCACTCAACACATGCTGAAACAATTCATTTTGTTCTTCTTGTCCAATGCTACTTTTCATTTTAACCCATGCAAATGATACTTGTCTCCTCCATGCACGGACAGAGATCTTCAGAAATTCAGTGACTCCAATCAATAAGTGTGTAGGTGAGGTATACCTGAACAGAGCAGGACAAATGCGTATGTCTATTCTAGAAAACAGAGTTTAGCAATTTAGTCACCTAAAATACAAACAAGACAAGTGTGTCCTAGCATTTCCATCTCATGAGCTCAACGCCTTTTAAAAACATTAATGAAGTAAGCTCAGAAAACGTCTGCAAGATTGGGAAGTATTAGAGCTAATCAACAAATGGTATTTTCTACAAAAATATTCAAAATAAACAAGAGCAACTGAAAAGTGCTGTTTTTCATAAAAAGTAGAAAAAAATAAAGGGGCATTTTTTCATCATTTTGATCACCGCATTTAATCAGCTCTAATAGGTATTATTGGTCCAAATTAATCCCAGGTGTAATGCTGATGAAGCCCAGAATGTGATTATTAATGAATTAAAAAAGATTATCTAAAGTATCATCTTCTTCTGGATCACCCAGCAAGTCTTGCTTTTTATATGTGGCTTCTAGATTTTAAAGCTTTCTAGGGCAGAGAAGGGCCTTAATATCTGCATCCTGTGCTTACACATTGTTCGTGCTTAACAAATAAATTAATATAGAACCTAATAGAGATGCTTACATATTTACAGTGGATGAAATTCACCCTTGTCTAAAGGTCCAGCACAAGGCTTATGTTCCATTCTGTTTAAGCCCTCAAAATAGTAGAGATGGTTGGAAAAAGCAGTAAACAAATAACTGATTTTTGTCAAAAATGTCCACTGTTTTTTAAAATTTAAAAAATATCATTTTTTCAGCCATTTCTAACCAGGTATACAGCTCATCAGAATTTCCATTATTTTTTTCCCATAGAAAATACAATTTTCAAAAACTTGAAATTCAGAAAATTTTGACCAGTTGTAAAGCGTTAAAGTAAATGGCGGGTAAGCTTTGTTCTGGCCCCCTGCACAGGGGTGAAATGTCCCCACTGTAATAGCTGAGAAATAACCATAGACTGATTATGCAAACCTTATACTCTTTTGGTCAGTACACATATACTATAGGAGTTGTCAGAATTATGCAATCAGGTACCCACAATCAGAATAAAGAAAACTCTACTACTGGGCCAAACTATACACTTATGCTTCCTTATCTATAAAATCCTCTCTCTCTAACTGGCCAACACACTTTCATTTCAGCAGAGTATATTTTTATTGCAATTTTCTGCCTTGCTCCCAAACATCTAATGGGACAGTCTTCTAGGGAACATTGGAGAGGCAACATTCCACAGCATGAGGCACCCGCTTTCTAAAATTAGATGTCAGGGAATGTTCAGTCATCCAAGCATTCTAACTGGCTGAAGACTCCTGAGTGCTTTATCACATTATTTCCAAGGGTCACCATAAAAGCTAGGACATGAAACGTGGTCCCAGTGGATGGGGCCAGAAAGGTTAATGTTAATTACAACTGGGTTCCATCACCGTGTCAGTATAGCTACTGATTATTTGCAGGGAACTCCAAAAATAGAAACTTGAAGGAACCAGTTAAAAATCCAGTTACTTACATTATGAAACTCTGACCAATTAAAAACAAAGGTTGATCACTCACTCTTTCGTAATTATTAAAAATAGCATGGCTAAAACAATCACTTTATTGTTCCATCTGTGATAACACAAGAGAAAATATTATTGCAGATAACACGGTGCAGGTAAAATTCAGGCTAGGCAAGGATAACATAGGTAATACTAACTGGATGGTTACGTATAACTTCAGAAATGAGATTTGGTCAGCAGAGATTGTAAAAATTGTTTCTATAAAAGCAAGTAAAATCTTGTACAGTTTCACATCTAAGATTTACTTTCCATTTACTGCAACTCTGTAGAGAGCGTATGCATCAGGAATAACCTATCTAAATAAATTCACAAAGGCCTTGTATTCAAATCGAAAAATACCAACTTATCCAATTATTCTCAAATATCTACAAATGCTCTCAGATTGGTTACCACCAAAATCTCTTTGGATGTTTAGACACATGGATAAACCATGTGCAGATTATCCAGGCCTGGCTGTAATGTTTACAACTTTGAAGGCTTTAATTTATGTGATATTTCCATGTTCCAAAAATACCTAAACTCAGACTACATCTACGCTCTGAGCTGGGGGGTGATTCCCAGCCTGCAGAGGCATACTGGTGCTAGCTCTCATCTAAGCAAGCATTTTTAAAACAGTAAAGTATCTGGGGTAGCACAGAGAATAGCAGTGGCGGCACAGGTTAGCCTTGACACGCATGTGCACGTGAAGCTCAGGCAGGTTTGTGCTCTGCCTGGCAAGCCCGTGCCACTGCTGCCACTAAGGTCAAATCCGAAGGTCTTTACTCGGGTTTTAATCAACGTTTATTCAGTCTTCGTTTATGCAAACTCCCACTGAAGTCAACAGGAGTTTGCCTGACTAAAGTAAAAGACTGACTGAGCAAAAACGCTGAGTAATATTTCTAGATTTGGCTCCACATGGTTTGGCTGGGTCTTTAAGACGATATAGGATACCACCCAAACACATGAAACCTGCTAAATCAAATCTGCTTACACAATGTATTGCTTTATTTATTTGAGATGTGCACTCGCAACATAAAAGCACCTCCACCCCAGGATCTGGCTGTCCATGACAAACTCTTAAAAGTACAGTTCATATATAATAAATTCAACAATTGACCTCCTGAGAGCACTACTTTGGCAGCATATATAAGAAAAAGGCAGTAAAAAACCCTACCAGTATCTCTATCATCCTCCTCCTCTCACCTCCCTGCAGACCAGGGAATAAGATGGACCTTGCCATGTATACTGAAGATTAAAAAACCTCAGATTTCTGTGCATTGAAGTGGGAAGTAAATTCCAAAAGTGTGGAGCCCTGACAGAGAATGCTTTGCCAGCAGCCCCTTCTCTTTTGTACCAGTAGAATGGTAGCTCAGGTGTCTCCATTGATCATTACTTGGCTGTGTCTCATGAAAAGAGAGGCACTGTCTTAACTAGGTAGATTTCAGACTTTACCTTGGTGAAAAAAATATCTTAAAATCTATCCAGAAACCAATAGGCAGCCACTGCAGATCTTAGAGCACTAATTTAATGTGCTTACAATATGGAACACGGCTTAAGAAGTGAGCAGCTAAATTCTCCATCAGCTTCAATTCCCAGATGAATGTAAGGTGTAACCCCATGGAGGGTGAATTGCAGAAGCCTAATTTGGAGGTCACAAAGGATAATGATTGCAAGGGCAGCATCTAAAGGAAATGGGCATAATCTCCAGGTCATAAAGAGATGAACAAATGTTGACCTGGTTGTAGCAGCTACCTGTTCTTCTAATAGCAATGAGAGGTCTAGCAGAGCCTCCCGATTGCAAATCCAATTTACAGATGATGAACACCCCCCTCCATATAAAGGACCAATGATAGTCTGGCCAGCGGAGAGGACAATTAGGAGAAACCATATAAACAGCATAAGAGGTGTATGTTTGTTTTTTGTTTTGTAAAATCCCATCAGATTACTGACAGAGTGATCTGTCAGCTGAATGTATTCTTCCTCAGAGCTATCATGAAATGCATTGTTTGTCTTGCATCAACAGACCATCAGAATAGGTCCTTTGGTCCATCATGAGAGGTATATGTATGTATGTATGAGAGTGTGTGAAAGCTTGAAAGACTGAGTCTTTCTTGGGTATATGTTTTAATATTGTGTTGTTTGAAGCATTAATTTATTGTTAGATGCCTAATAAAAATCTTATTTTAAGAAGTTGCTTTGCAGTTTGAACACTAACAAATGTTCACTTGTCTCTAATAATTTATAACAATAATAATGCCATAGAGAGTTTCACTACTTCAGAGCAGACAGACATTGTATGTACAATGTACAGACATTAACTAATCCATTAATAAAGCTGAAAATTTTTGACGAATCTTCTTTTTGTTGGAAAATACTGTTTCATCAAAACCAAAATGTTTCATGGACATGTATCAATTTTGATGGAAAGTTTCTGAAATCCGGCATGGATTCTAGTCAGAGAGGGAGAGATCGTAATCAAAACCTGACCCTTTCAGTCAGAAAATGGACATTTTGTTAAAATTCTATTTCACAAAAGCTTTCAAACAGTTTGGGGTTATATGCTGACAGAGAACAAAAACGAATTCTAGAACCTCAAAAAAGTCTTTGTGAAATGGAATTGTCAGTCTCTGGCAGGTTCTGTTCATTAAGCATGTAATAGATTCCCAAATCACTTCATTGAACCCCGATAGTCTACCTCCACATTCTGATTCTGAAAACCTGTAAAGAAGATGATGGAATCAAAGATAGAATAGTTGTCAGGTTATTCAAGTGTAGCAAATCTGTGGATGGAATGGAAGGATCTATATGAAAGCTTTCGTATGAGTAACTATTTCCTTCCTTTGCCTAGGGTCTGAACTGTTTCTTTTTAATAGATTGGCTTTACAAAAGCACTTTAATTACTTAGCGAAGGAAAGTCGAAATGCCAGCCTCTGACTGGCAAGACAAAAAGTCTAAACATAAAACTACAAGATTTAAGATAATTAGTGAAACTGATGCTCTGTAAGTGGGGATATTACTCATCAACTTCCCACTTAGTATTTCTGAAGGCTCTCAGGAGCTCAATCCAAAGAGTCAATTCAAGACTTTTAGACCTTGTAGTGTGTGTCCATTCCACAGTAAATAACAGTTAGCTGATACTGTTAAAATATTATGCCTCATCCTTTGCAATCAAAGACCCCTCTGTTACTCACTCCTCTCTTTTTCCTGCTAAAGCCTTTCATTAGTGTTGAATCTATAATATCATTGACGACAACAACAGCGAGTGCCGCTAAGAGGCCAGGACCATGATACATCTATTGTGTCTCCAGATATTTTAATTTTTTTTACTGCGCTGTTAGACAGAGATAGGTAGGATCACACTGCAAAGTTAAGACTGAGTTAGAGCTTCAAGGCTTGGTCTTCAATGGTTTGTTGTGCAAAGATGAGGCTGCCAAAACATTATTTAGCTACATTTTCTTTAACTATCTTGTTGTGCTCTTGTACTGCTTCCCACCACATCCATGCACATCCCATTGCCCTATCATTGCACATCCGCAGGTCACTGGAAGAATATTTGCTCTGGCATCACAGGAGATGCTTCATATTTTGAAGCTTTCTGTCGCAATCATAATAGTGGGAGCAATAAGAAGTGCCACTTGATCACTGCATCTCTAGACTGGCCAACTCCAGTGCACAGTCAATTAAGGTAATCCCCTACAGTCCAAGACTGCTCTGCAGCATGTCGTAGGTGCTTGACTTGTGGGAGCCAGAGCACACAGGTTACAGGATTGTTCTCTACTCGTTTGCCATAACTGAACCCTTCTTGGGACTAACGCTTCTGATTCTCTCCTTAAACATTGAAGGACTGTCAATTCCTAAACAGGAAATGATTGCTGGATTTTTTAAAATTCCTGGGTCTAAGAAATGGGAGCATTTCATAATATTTTTATCTAGTGGGAGATAGGATTTCACTTCAAATTGTGAATTTTGGTTTCTTACAGATAAGTGTGCATATGTATGACAATATCATATTAGAGAATCAAATCTCTCAAGTAGCTTTGGCTTGAACTAGAAGATTAAAGTTTAAAGTTTACAAGCTTTGAAGAATTATGAGCTTTACTTGAATTTGCCAAAAAGATTAACAAGTTGCTTCTGCTGAAGAAATATCTAATACGTATGTAAAAAAAATCTGTTATTCTTAGAAAACATTCTCTTTGATGCTGAATTTATGCAGAAATATCTAAAGAGGATTAAAAAAACCAAAATCACAGTGAGAAAATGTAAGTCACTGAGCAACAGTGAAACAATCGATTTTCATCTAACTGGATTTCAGTGCACAATCCCTGTCCTCTGGTCTGGGATGTGAAACGATGGTTGATTTTTTGACACCACTTTGCTACAGCATCTTGCACAACCTTGGACAAGAGCACAACTGACCCTTTACCATGCATGAATTATCAGTGCTTCCACGGAGCTGAAATTATGTCCTCACAAGAGTTGAAGCATGAGTGGGAAAGGGAATCTAACACACTAAGTAATTTCAGGAGTGCATTGCTGCACTTTCTTCCTTGTACACTTGATCCTAGATCCTAGACCAGACTGTTCTCTGGCTTGAACCAGACTTGCCACAGCCACGCATTGGCTTGGCCTGCTTTCCTCTCCACTCTGTGACTCTGGGGCAGCATCTCAGAGAATAACTCATGTGATGGAAGAATGCCCAGTTCAGCATCTGGAGAGCAATCTACAATGCCTAGCCTCCCTTGATACAGATGCCATCCTCTGGTTACGGAACTGCACGTGGGGCTCTGAAGTCTGCATATGAGAAAGCGAGCAAGAGAGAGCATAGAACTCCTGGTGGAGGATTAGAGCTCCTACTCACGTTTACTAGAAAGCAAGGTATACATTAACCTATGGTAAAGATCCTGGAAAAAAGCACTTTCATTCCCTTAGGCAAGGAACTGTTTTCTTTAAAAAAGTAGTTTGTGAACTGGAGCACATTTAAAATATAAAAGATTTGTCCCACTCAGTTCTATTGGCCTGGAACTACCCAAGGAAAGGGGAAACAGACTCAAAGTATCTGTTTATTTGGTTGCAATTTCTGATTTAGATAAATCCGCCAAAGTTTTGAATTTTATTGTCTAAAATTGGATTCCATTTGATTAATCTTGCCTGGAATTATTAGTGAGATGAGTTATTTTTCCTTTTCCATTATACACCATTCTTTGGGCAGGAATGGAAGCAAAGTTAATACTGCAAAATTAGACATTTGCCTCTGTTCACTCTGAAAGAAAGAACATTTCTTTATTTGGTGTTTTATACTTTGGGGAACAATTAAATCTTGCTCATAGGATGCTTGTGTACTTAGACATGATTATGTGCTTTGGAAACACAGTTCCTTTAGATGGCTTTAATAGATGCTCTGGTGGGATGATGGGTAGATAAAACATTTATTCTCAAAGGACAAAAAACCCCTTGCATCAATGTGAAGTGTTGTGGGATGGTGGGTAGATAAAACATTTATCCTCTAAGGACAAAAAAACAAAAACAAACCCTTGCATCAATGTGAAGTGTTTATGTTGATCAGACCTAAAATATTAATTATTAATGCTAGATAACCCAATCTTGAATTCCATACCTAAGTAAATCTCTCATTGATTTAAATTGGAATTTAGTCTCTGTAGGGGTGTCACACGGTGGTCCCTGAAGAGTCCTTTTGAGCCTTAATCACAGATCACAGCCACTTCAGGTCTCCTTCACCACCACCATGTTTTATTGTATTCTTTCTGCAGGCCACAGCCTGTAGTATCATTTGCATATATTTAAAGTCCAGAGCCAGTTTACCCACTTGTTTCTAGGGAAGGGAATAATGTTAGCAGCATCGAATCCTACCTGCTTCAGGTTCCTTCCCCCAGACAACATCCTTCCAATCAATTTATATAATCATACATGCTGCAGTTGCTTCCACTTCAATTAGCTCTTCAGCTGTAGCTCTACTCAGTTAAAGCTACCTGTCTTCCAGTTAGGTCCTAATCCATATATACTGGTAGATAATAGAGTGACAGGATGCTGAATTAGCTCTGGACTCAGCACACCCTGTTACAAGGGGCTTTATGATCTGACCCCAAGTTATTTGTCTCCATACTAAAAGAACTTGCACAATCACTTTTGTAAAAATATAGTGGGTAAACTTAACCATCCACCATAAGATGCACTTAATTGCAAGTGTCCCTGAGAAGGAATGACTCAGGGAAAGTCACCATTCTTTTTAGCAGAATGAAAAGAGAAGTTGACCAACAGAAGAAACATCAATATAACAGTAGTGATAGATGAAATGGCAGAATCAAATTCTGTAGTGACTTACATTTTTGCACAATCTCATGGAAGTATATATTGCAACATAATAGAATCTTGGGTCCAGCTTTTTAGAGGTATTTAAGCCCCTAACTCCTAACAAAATAAATGGGAGTTAGATACTTAGTGCTTTTGAAAATCCAACTACATGTCTATCTGTATCTTTAGGCACCTAGCTATCTCTAAAAAGCTGGCCCTAAGTGGCTAACTGACATCTAAAAATGGGACTTAGACTTCTAAGTCATTAAGGCCTTTTGATGCTGTGCACAGCAACACCTCAATGACTTTAAAAATCTGGGCCTAAATTACTCAGTCTGTATTACTACAGAGTAATGATGACAATCAGGCAAATGGTGGTTTATCAGTGCTGTTTATATCAATCCCTTATGCCAAATGGGGCATTCAATAGATGCCTTCTAGAAGCTCAGCAGTTTACGCTAGCCCAGAGGTGGCCACGCTTCCTGACCCTCCAAGCTGCATACAATAGGAGCAGAGGTGAAACCCTGGCAGCTGCCTCTGAGTGCAGGGAGGTAGAAGCCCCGAGACCCTCCTCCCTGCTGGGCCGAAGTCTCTAGTCCCCTCACCCCACCACAGGGCAGAAGCCCAGAGCTGGCCACCCCAGTCTGGAAAGCAGAGAATGTGGGGAGAGAGAGTGTAGGGGGCTCTGCAAGCTGGAGTTTAACAGTAAAAGAGCTGTTTATGGCTCCCGAGCTGTGGTTTGGCCACCCCTGCACTAGTCTCAGATAAATGGCTAATGAGGTGAGGTGGGGCATAAATCAGTGCAGAATTTAGCCCATTGGCTCTCAAGAATAATATTTATAATATGGGGCAGGAGGGGGAACGGATGATATAGTCTCATCATGTGGAGAAGATGATCTTTCCATTCTACTACTGTCTCTGGAGGATGTTAAACAGATGCTACTGAAATTAGACATTTTTAAATCAGCCGGTTCAGATAATTTGCTAATATGGGTCACATTAATAAAGAATTAAATGAGGGGAATGTAATTAATGCAAATCAGCATGAGTTTATGGGAAATAGATCCTGTCAAACTAATTTGATATCTGTTTTTGATGCAATTACAAGTTTGATTGATAAATGTAATAGTGTTGATGTAATATATTTAGACTTCTGTAAGGCATGTGACTTGGTATCGCTTGCTGGGAGGGAGGCTCTGTTGTTCCCATGCTGCGTCTCTCCCCTGCCAAGTGGGGGCAGAGGGGATGGGACGGAGTTGCTTCTCCTACTGGGTGAGGGAGGGTGGTCACTCTGTCTCCCTGGGTCTTCAGCTGGATGCCACCTCCTGGGTCCTAGTACCGGTTGTCTTCTCCTTCTGTGTGCGCTGGATGCCCTGCAGCGCCACCATTCTGTTTCCTATACAATAGTGAATGCCTGCGGTAAGGCAGGGGAAATAGGGGGAAAAGAGTGGGGTTGTGGGTTAGGGGTATCATTTTTCTTCTGAATAGTAGTGTTTCAAAGCAGTATTAAGTTAACTTTCAGTTGTAAACTTGGAAAGAACAACCCTAGTGTTTTGTTCAGAGTTACGAACATTCCAGAGTTACAAACAATCTCCATTCCCGAGGTGTTTGTAACTCTCTGAGGTTCTACTTCAAACGATCAGTAACTCTGTCTGTTCTTGTGGAGCCCCTGCTGATCCTGGCCCAAACACTAGCAAGAACCTTCAACTTAAGAGCCTTAAAGCCCAGACTTTTAAAGGTATTTAGGTGCCTAAAGATACAGATCGGCACCTAGTGGGATTTTCAAAAGTGTCTAGGTGCCTAATTTCCATTCTGCATCTTTAAGCACTTACATCTTTTCATAAATCTGGCCCAATGTGACTTGGCTAAATTGCATTTTCAAAAGTGACTTGGGCATTTAGAAGCCTAAATCCCATTGACTTTCACTTAGGCCTTGCAATGCTGGGCAAAGTAGCACCTAAATACCTTTAAAAATCTGTATCTAAATCTTTTCTAGAGAGCTCTGAAAGCCAGGACTCTTTACAGGGGAATTGTAATTAAAGCCAGCTGGCTGCATGCCTCTTCCTATGCGTGCACTAACTCCTTCTGGGCTCACTGGCTGCATGGGATTTATCCACCTCATCTCAGTGTATACAGATTTTAGGATTTATTCAGATCTTATTAGATGTACCTGGTTTTGCTGTCTTTCATACAAGAATAGAAATTCTTACCAATTTTCTAAGTAAATTTGTCAAAGTCCTTGGCCTTAATTATCTCCATTGCTCTGGCTACATAGTAACAAAGCACAGACTCCTGTCAAAACTTGCTGAGGAGGAACTGAAATATATTGATCAAAGCACCACCCTTAACGTAATGAAAAATCTAAAAAACCTAAAGTTTCACCAAATCCATATGAGACATGGATAATTAGGTAGGAAGGACAAATACAGTTAAAATGGTTCTACTCCCCAGTGTCTGGTCAAAAATAGGGGAAAGGTGAATTGTAAATTTTTACCCAGATTTTTTTAAATTTTGAAAATGTTCTGACCAATTCTGCTACCTTGATACTTCCACCTCCCACACTGTATATGTGGCCTGTTAATTTTATAAATATTTCTTTTTTAATTTGCAAAATACAACCAATTTTGTACAGAAAGGGGGAAATAACTAACTTCCTTTGAAGACATGTACGTGCTCCTGGAGCATCAGTGTTCTGAAAAATTGGACTTCATGGGTGTGACACCTTGTCTTGGGTCTCCTGAATTCTAACTTTATCCTTGGAATGCAGTGTCAATGGAAATAGCACATTAGTACTCCAACACCATTCAAGCACATTGCATTGGACAGAAATGGAGCTGCAGCTTCTCAAATGACCCAATGTACTGAATGCACAGCTGGCACATGGATTGGGATACGGCAGTACTGACAAGTTATCCCTTTGTTTATCATTACTTAATAATAATTTAGAACAATATGCCCTGAAAAATTCACTATATTCTGGACTTTTCTCAATTCTCATGACCTTTGGTCCAGCTGTAGCAAATGGCTGATTTTCCAACGTGAAGGTTCAAGCATAACACACATGCTTTATTTCGAAATCTGGCCTTTATCCCATCAAAGGAGGATGATACACAATTCAATTTCTAATTTTCAGTACCTAGAGGGTCAGCTAGCTGGTGATGATGTGTCCAAGTCAACTGTATTCACCTGAGCTAAACAGCCATAGCAGTCCCTCCCATGGCCAAACTTCCTGCTACAGGTATAGTCAATAGAGTATACTTTGCAAATGAGCTTCTGAGATGAGAAAATGGGAAACAGACCTGAAGTCTAAGATTTTTTTATATTGAGCTCATAGGGGTATGGTGAAAATACATTAAAAAGCTCTCATTTTGTACCTCCATTAGGGTAACCCAGATTATAGATACAGTCCAAAATAAAACAATGTTAACTGATGGAATAAAGCTTTTGAACAATATAACTTCAGCTAAGGTCTATAATGTCAAAGACTTTCTTTTCTCTGTGTTGGAAGCAATGCAGGCAGTCAGGGTCAAGGGTACTTTGTAGCAGTAATTAGTGCTATATCATGTGGAAGTAATAACCGTGGATCGAAGTGGAACGTTAAGATTTTTTTTCATCTGGGATTCAGTTTTCTAAGTGGATTTTTTTAGACTTCCCCCCCTTTCAACTGTACCTTTTAATTACTATTGAAAAATGTGGGATAAATAAAAACTCAACTGGGTCATGGCTTGCAATATTTCTGGTAGTAAACTCAACCCATAGTCACTGTAGATCGATAAACTTTTTAGTTTCTTTCAAAATAAAACATCTATTGTGAAGAACACCACTTATTCCACCCATTCCTCGAGCACACATAAAACTCCAGGGTTGTAGATGCTGTTTTTCCTCTAGTCTTCCAGATTATGCCTTTTAGTGTAATAAATACAATAAATGGTGAAATCCCAGCCCTATGGAATTCAGTGGGAGTTTTACCATTGACTTTAATGGAGTCAGGAATTCACCTAAAATTGTTAGTCAGGCCCTGTTCAGGACCTATTCTGTTTGATACCTTTTGTAAAGTGAAGGACAAAATTAAAATAGTATGATGTTAGGTAAGATATTTTAGGATATTTAAAAAAAAAGTTTCTTGCTTGAAAGGCTCCACTCCACTCAAACAGCTGACTGGAAAACACATCAGGTAGTTTTTATAAAATATGACATATAGCAGATGGCAAAAAATACTTATCTTTAGCATTTTCTACTGTAGTGTTCGCATTACAGGGGGTATTATTAGAACTGCTCAGGAATCCTTGTTGGACTGATTTTCTTATAGAGAATGCCCTTTTTGCATATTAACATTTTCTGTGGAAAAATTTTAATTCTGCCCCCCCCAAAAAAACAAAACAAAACAAACAAAAAAACCCCAATTGATTTTCCTTCAGGCAAATTGAAATGATGGTTCCTTGGTAAGGTCCAGTCAATTTCACTTTCTGCCTTCAGGTAGAAAGTTAAATTGTTAAGAACCTTTTGGGTGGGTTGCTGGAAAGTTGCATCTGGGCTGAGGGCAGGCAGGGAGGCTGAGCACTGGGGAAATGGAGAGCTGGCATGCAAACAAACATTTTGTTTTGGTTCTCCCCAAATGGAATTTTTCAGAATTTCTGTTCTGCTGAAAGGGAGGTCTTTACTTTTAGTACTCACTATTTTCTCCACATGAAGATAATTATATACCATGATCAAGTGACCTCTCAATCTTGTTTCTGATAAGCTAAAGAGCACACTTTAAGTCTTTCATTTTAAGGAATTTTGTGCAGCCTTTAAATCATTTTCACAGCTCTTCTCTGCACCATCTCCAATTTTTCAGCATCCTTTTTAAAACATGGAGACCAGAACCGGATACATTATTCCCATATCTAGATCTGTCTACACCACACAGCGTATACTGGCATAGCTACTTTGCTGTAATTATGCTGGCATAACCCTATTGTGCAGACATGTCCCACACTAACAGAAGTGGTTTTCCCACTGGTACAGTTACTAAGATAGGAGTGTGACAGACATGCCAGGACAGACAACCATTAAGCAAAGAAGCTTCTGTATGGTTGGGACCAGCCAAAGCTAGACATGGAAGACTGTTTTGGGAGGAAGGGAAGGACATTAGCCCCCAAAACAGGAGGGATGCAGGCCCTTGGTCATTCTTTGAAGGACAGAAAAACTGGAGACAAACATCATTTCCCTTCCAGAAAGAGAAGCTCAGCTGAGCCAGCAATTCAACCTTAGCAACTGTTTTCCAGATCAGGCTACTTCATATCAGAAGGCATTAAATAGGGAGAGGATCCACGCATCTTTATTTCTTATCATGGAACCCATGCAACCTCAAACTAGAATGACAAGGAAGAGAGGAGGAAGGAAGCCCTGAGATTCCCCACTCAAGCAAAATGCATCTGAGAAAGAAGGCATACATGACAGTGTCATTCATTACACAGGACTTCCTTACACTGGAAGTCAGAGGAAGACTGATGTTCAATCAAGAAACATTCCTTTTTACTGGTGCTAAACTAATGAATATTATTGCAGTCGACTGTAGTTAGTTAGGAAAGTTACCTATATACTAGCAGTAGCATGATGGAATTCTAGGTGTGAGGGAATCATTTAAGTCATATGCCACTGCAAAGGCTCACATGGGGCCAAAGGATGCATCAGCAATGCCACACACCTAGTAATGGTCAGGCCTGCTGTGTTAACTTGAATATTAATTAAAAGCATATACACCTAATCAATCCTAAACAGCTCCAGTGCAAGGGCCAGTGTGCATACAGAGCACCTAAGACTTTTGGGTACCTTTTGGGGTATTCTTTTCCTTGGAGATTTAATCTGAGAACATTAATTACTCTTAATTCTCATAGAAGAAAGATAAATTGATTTGGGGGAGGGAGTTTGATCATTACTCTGTGGTTAATTACTGATTTGCATGACTATTATTCTTGATTTCTTTGCCTCTTTTTGTTGTGACTTGTTCCGACCTATAGGTCTTTATTTTCATGTCCCCCCCCCAAATAATATTAGTTTCTGCCTACAACCATATGGTCCTTGGCTCCATTAAATGTAAGAATCATAATTGTTCTAGAGCTCCCAGGGAGCTCATTTATTCACCCAAACACTAGATAGAAGCATCACATATCAACAATCCAGTATCTTCCATCCAGAAAAATAGATGAACTAATTGAGATGCACAGTCAACCTAAGCACAATTAAGCCATGGTCCATTGGTCATAAGCTGGGTCACAGGGACACCCAGGACAGTGGACTTACTTTGCTATGGGGGCAGAGGTCACCAGAATGGAGACACACATGAATGTCTTATCTTGTTTTAGCTTCATATACAACTGCTAACACACAATCAGACCCAACTTCTTAAATCCCAGATTCCTGTATCTCTCTTTTCAGCAGCTATTGTAATATGTTATATGACATATGAAGTATAAAGTAATGCTGACATAACTCCACAAGTTCCACTCTACCCGCCCAATAACTCACCCTAGAGGAGTTACTTGTTAGGTAGCTCAGATGCTAGTCCATCATGGCTGCCACTTAAATATAGAAGCGTCTTTCTTTCTGCTTTTATATTTCTAACCTCTTAAAGTAACAGTGTTCAAACACATTAAAACAAACAGAATTATATTAAGTAACTGAAATAACATAACCAACTATGTCCTAGAGATGGCATGATGCAGTGCATAAATACTTGTGCTGGGCTTCAGAACACGCAAATACTATTCCAGGCGCTGATGCTGGACGATGCAGAGCACCTCTTTATTTCTCACCTCATGCTTTATCTTTCTTGTCCATTTTGTCTGTAAACTCTCTGGCATGAGGACTGTTTCTTACACAATGCCTACTGCAATGGGTCCTAATCTCGGTTTGGATCCCATTGCATTACTGTAATGCAAATTATATGATCCCATTATTCCCATAGTAACTAAATTGCAAATAATTCAGCAAATTTCTCAGAGAAAGATACATTTTCCAGGTGGTGACTGAAGAATTATGCATATAATTCATATTCCTCTTGCTAGAAAATCCCACTGGAGATCTACCTGCTTTTTTAGGCACTTAAATATCTTTGAAAATCTTGTCCTAAAACTCTCAATGGCAGGAGATGACTCTCTTCCAGCAAACTCCAAAAAATTCTACCAGATTTCTAAGTAGTTGTCTTTTTTCATTCTATCCTGTAGAACTGTGACTTGATGAGTTAATTTTTGTTTGTGCTAGAATTTCCTACACTTTTTGATTCCAGTCAGTTGTTCCAAGGAAGCCACTCCTCACCTCTCCTCTCCCACCATCGTACAATAGTAATCCTAACAGCTACTAAGAGATGAGTGATCAGTTCTTTATGGCTTTTATAAGATGCAGAGTTTTCAGGATAATTTAGAAACCCCCTCAACACTAGTTAAAATTAAACTCAAAATTAAGATATTAAAATAAGGAAGATAGGAGGAAAAAGGAGAAAAGCTTAATAGTGTGTAGAGTTTGATAGGACAATGAATAAATAGGTTATACATCTAAAGGTAAGAAAACCAGAAGTTTGGATAGAAGCATGAGATAATAAAAGACTTTAACCAATGTTACCAACTGGCAAGAACAAAGAGGGAGACAAAGAATAGAAAAGCATCAACTGTGGTATCTGAAAGCGACTGGTAGCAGGCGTCATAAGTACAGCTGTAGGGACTTCCATAGGTCAATTTCTAATTGTGTAGATACTAAGATTGACTCAATTCAAGTTGTAAAACAAGCTTTATAAGACTTCTGTTATAAAAGAATTACTCTGTTAATAAATAAAGAGAAAAGCTGACCATTAGTACTTTTCTGAGTTGGCCCAGGGGGTGCAGCACAATGCAGGATCAAGCCTTGAATATACAGACAAAAAAAATCTAAAACAAGATCCCTCTAATCCAGTATTGTTTCCCAGTGGTGGCCAATGCTGGATGCTTTGCAGCCATCCATACTGTCTAATTGTGTAACTGTATATAATGGAGGGAAACGTCTTTCAGAACCTAGTTAGTGATTATCTTATACCCCGAAGCATAAAGATAGATAAAAATAACCCTTGCCATGCTATTTTCACAAGGCCAAACTGAAGAACTTGGGACAGCTGATTTCCCCACAAAGCCATGGGGGGGAGGCAGCTTAGGCACAACCAGGGAACACTGTGGAGAGTAGGTGCCGCAGAAAGTACCTCTTAAGAGATCCAGAGTCATGTTCCCCTGTGGCCCTCTGATTGGCCATGCACCCTATTTAACCCCAGTGGTTGCCCTAGGAAGTTGCCTGGGCAACCACACAGACTTTGGCCTGCTGCAATGCCAGACTTCGCATGATCTCCTGGTCTCTGACTCCAGCCTGATTTTACCCTGATTCCTACTTCCGGATTCCAGCCTTCAAAGTGCTCTACAAAGTAAAGTGTTATTCTAGGCATTGATAATACAATGATTACAAAATTCCATTGAAGAGAACATCGAAAAGTGAAACAGGAGAGAAAGCAGATAAAGTAACTGTGGATATTAATGAAATGAACAAACAAAAGTTGCAGTTACACGAGTCGCTCTGCAACATTACATCATTAAAGAATAGCAAGCAATGTGTTAATTTAGTAGTTGATGTGGCTCTCACTTTGCAGGTTTTTTGCCAAAGTGGCCCCTGCTTGAAAAATAATAAAGATCACTGATATAAGCCAACCCAGCCACCTTTAGAGATCAGCAAAAGATCACACATAGCTTTGGATGCTACATTCAAAACAGGTTTACTGAGAGAAGAAACTTGAAAAAGTGTTTTTCTCCCTCTTTTTAAACTCTTGGACATCAGATGGATTTTTCCTCTGGCCGGTACAGAATTGGGCCCAAGAAAGAGGCTAAAAGGATTTCATTTTAACACTTCATCCAAAGCTCTGTCTGCATTTGAGTTGGTGCAATGATTCCCTGGTGGGATAGGTGTACCTGCACTAGTTCTGCTTGAGCTAATGTGCTAAAAATAGCCGTGTTGGTAGCACGAGATGAAGGCTAGGCTAACTGATCAAGTATGCACGCAAGAAGTCCGAGTGGGTACGTACTTGGGTGGCTAGCTCAAGCTGCCACCCATGCTACCATGGCCATACTGCTGTTTCTAGGCCCTAGTGCAAGCCGAGGTAGTGTGAGCACATCTATGCGAGCTGGGAATCACATCTCCCACTCAAATGTAGATGTAGCCTAATAGTTCAGCACTTTTCCACTAGAACTTACCATGGGGCTGCCAGAAATAGGTGACCTAAGATCATGCTGAAGGATTTAAGCCCACAGCTGGGCCTGCAGCTAACCAAACCCTGTTGCCCTATGTAACATATGTGGAGGGGCCATACTTCACCTCTCTGGAGAGAGCTGCTGAATGCCACAGTTATACGCATGTCTCTTTCACCAACAGAAGTTGGCTCAGTAAAAGATATCACTTCACCCACCTTGTCTCACACGTGGACAGAGTCTTAGTATCCCTCTCCCACCACTGTGGGAAGGGGCTCTCTGAACGGTTTTTTTTATCCAATGGAGTTGAGATGAGCTGAAGCCTTATTTAAGATCACTTTGTAAAGCTGCGAGGAGGAGCATGGCTTCTCTGGGAGTTTTGTAAGCATTGTGCCTGAGGCAGATATTACCTCAAGGAGACCTGGGTCACATTAAGGGTAAGCAGCTGCTCCTCTAGCTTTTTCAGGGCATGCAACAAGGAGAGAGTCATAAACAACTGCCTGCCTGAAAGAATTTATTTCTCTTTTGCATTAAGCTGTGCTTTTGTTTAGAGATCAGGAAAAAATACATCTGAAACCATAAAAGTTTAATTTCTCTGTCTGCCGTTAAACTGATAGTGGCTTAACCAGTTTGAATACACTGTGAGGGGAAAAGTTAGACCACTGACTTCAACAGGGCCAGGATTTCAGCCTGTTTGTCTAGCTTCTTCCTAGTACAAATCAGACACAGAGGGGAGATATTAAATGGATCAAAACAGGGATAGTGCTGAAAATGATATCAGACTTTTACTACTTCTTGTTGTACAGTGTGCCACTAATAATTCTGAAGTAGAAGAGACAGGCAGATATATTCTATTAAGATACCTGATTGCTCACCTGACCATGTCTACTGAAAAAGAAAAAGAATCTTGGTCCAAATTAAAGCCAACTGATTTACTGAGTTATAGAAATTCAACTCCATGGTTAAGCCTATTTATGACTTTTGACAAAGGCATTCCTACAGTAATGATATTTTTATTTCAGATTCTGCCCCTCTGACATCAGTTTTTTTGTACAGCAGAGCTAGATTGATTAGTTTGCTGGTGGCTCAATGGAAGATTGGTGACAGATGATACCCTTAATAAAATATCAGTGGTCTTTAAAAATAGCTTCTTCAACAACACTATAGGAAATATATATTGAACTGATATAGAACTTCATACAGTAATAGAAACTAGAAACAGAAATACCAGTTAGTGTTAGAAATAACCAAACAGGTTGTCCCGGGGGCGGGTTGGGGAGACAGAACCCTTTATTGCCTGCTCGTTCTACCTCGACACTGCGAGTGAACAATGAGGGGGTTACTTTACAATTCTTTTATCCATAACAGTATGTAAATGTATCCATTTCCAGCAACTCCCCATAGCCACTTATTTGGTTACATTGACACCTATAAAATGAATATTAACAACTACATAATGAATATAATTATACCCACCCCTGTTTGTTGTTTACAGGATGACCATACAGAGGGCAGGCACATCACCTTAAAACATTCAAATTTTACACTAACATTCTTTGAAATAAACATATGCCAGGGGAAAAAGAAAGATAATACTTTCTTCCCATCAAAGACCTTGTGCAGTAGTGGTGATAGACTTATCCCCTCCACAGATGGCCAGGAAGGGAGAAAAAGAAGAGAGATAACAGACTCTAACTAGAATTCACACCAATTAGCAGAAACAAGGTTTGCTGGTGCCATGACCCTGTTCCCCGTAACTTAGGCCTGACCATTTGTCCAGCTTTTAACTCTTTACTCTCCTACACTCCCCCATTCTCTTTCAAAGAAAGGCCCAGGTGCCCATCCTTCCCACACACACTGGTGGGGCACTGGTTCAGGAGGCCCTGGTTCCAAATGGCCCAAAGCCTTGGTCCACCAGTTATGCTATGGGGAGATGAGGGAGGCGGGTTACTGAGTGGAAAATATACCTAAAATTATGGGTATGGCTTTTGGGGAGAGGCTAGGACAGTGCAAAGTTCTAAACATTCCATAAACATAATTACAAAAATAACTAATATGATTAATATTCCTACAACATGTGTAATACGACCGAGGAGCGAATGAAAGTTTGTTAAGCCTGTTTGAAGGGCACAGGCTACATCAGTCCAAGCACAGTCAGCAGGCAATTCAGCGGCTAGTTGGAACACATTGGTTCCTTGGATGGCCTGGGCTTCAAAACCTGCGTTCTGTGTTGCTTGATCTGGAGTGGTTTTAAAAGCTGTGTTAGGCAATCCCAATTTATCCAGGAGGGTTTTTATACAGTCTCAGTCCAGTTTATAGGAGTTGTTGGGTGTCCTGTTATATTAAGCTGTTTTATGGCTGGTATGCGGATTTAATAGGTGGAGGTTCCTAGTTGCAGGGAAAAGTTTCCTGGTCCAAATCCCACCCATTCTACACACCTTCCATCCTTCAGCTCCTGACCATTTAGTATGGCTGATTCCTCCCAGCAGATATTATTTCCCTGTTACACCCAGTGCTGCGGGGATACCGGTTCTATACATCGTTATGTTGGTGGTTCATGTGATTGTCCCTCTCATGTGTTACCTTGTCCTGCCCAATTTAGTCCAATCTGTGGATAATATACCTCTGGTCCAACCAGAGATTGTTTGTTATTTGTTCCAACCCATACCTGCCATGCCAGCTCTCGGGACCATCCCCATTTTCATCCACCCCCGAAACCTGCTTGCAGTTGGGTGGCAGAGGTCCAATTCCTTCTAACTACTCCTTTTCCCCAAGGGTTGTTCACCAGGTGGCTCTGAAATGCCAACAACTTTTTAATTGCTTTGCTACATTGATACCCTCTAATCCAGAAGGCCATTCCCCCAGACGGGCATTCTGCAAGAGGTTTACAAAATGATTTGTTAAAGTTTGCTGAACCTGGTCACAAGCCTCTTCCCATAAAATAGTTTTATACTTTTTACTAAATTTGTTATAAGACTTTTGGTGAGGTTTTTAAGGGTTAAAAGAACAGTTCTTAGCAGGTAGTTAGTGGAGCTCAGTGCAGATTCCTGCCATATCCCCCCTCTGTTTTGCAGCCCAAGGACATGTTCCAGGCATTGGACTTGAGCTGCTGTGTCAGATTCCTGTAAAGAGTTCCGCCCTTCCCACAAATAGTTAACAACATTCCGTCATTTTTGGAGATGAACCCCTGCGGAGTTTGTAATTTCCTACAACAACATTTTTTCCTACTCTGGTAAATTATGTTGCACCCTTCCTTTACACACCATACCCTCTCTCCTGCAGCCACATGCCCTTTTAAGGTTTTATTCCTGGGGGTTGGAGAATAGCATTTGGTTAACCCCTCACCTTAACCCTCCACTTTTGTGGAATTGTAATTCCCAATACCAAGCAAAACCAACTGTATTATTACCCTGTATTACCACCCCCACTAGCCCTTTCCTTCCACTGCAATAACTGGGCAAATAGATACCTTAGCACCCCCCAGCAACTTGTGAGAATTTCCATTCACAAACAGACATATCACATCCCTGTCCCATCATGGTTCATTTTGTTCCATGTGAGTTTGTGATAGTTTATGGGAGGCTGTGTTCATGCATATGAGAAAAGAGTTCAATGTGGCCTGCACCAAGTGACAGTGGGCCATTGTTTGTGTCATCAGGGTGAAGTGTCTCACTTTGATGATTCATGGTGGGTTTTCACGGTGAGATTGAAAATTGTTTGATGAAGCTGGTTGGCAATGTTGGTAGTATACTGAACAGCTTTACCTTGGAGATACAGTGATGAGTTTAATGCTTGCAGCAGAACTGGGGATAGAAACTCCGGATGTACAGACACTGCGCACTTAGTACGGAATGGGGTGTTTACAATAAACTTTCAAAGGCGTTTGGAGTATTGGGGTTCCCATGTTATGCAGAGTGGCACGATACAATTCACGTTCCAGTCCTGGAGTCTGAGCAGGTTCACATTGCAAGTGGTCAATTACCCAGGGACCACTCCTGTTCCCAAGCTGTGTAACCACAGCTGATTATTAGCCATATTAATTGTATAGCCCTGGAGGATCATGGAATTACAGAATACCAGAGTTGGAAGGGACCTTAGGAGGTCATCCTGTTTAACCCCCTGCTCAAAGCAGGACTAAGCTCAGCTAAATCATTCCAGCCAGGGCTTTGTTAAGCCGCAGCTTAAAAACCTCTGAAGATGGAGATTCCCCCACCTCCCTAGGTAATCCATTCCTGTGCTTTACCACCCTCCTAGGGAAAAACTTTTTCTTAATATTTAACCTAGACCTTCCCCACTGCAACTTGAGACCGTTGCTTTTTGTTCTGTCATTTACTACCATTGAGAACAGCCTAGCTCCATTCTGCCTGGACCCCCCATTCAGGTAGTTAAAGGCTGCAATCAAATCCCTCCTCATTCTTCTTTTTTGCAAACTAAACAAACCTATTCCCTCAGCCTCTCCTTATAAGTCTTGTGCTCCAGCCCCCTAATAATTTGTTACCCTCTGCTTGACTCTCTCCAACTTATTTACATCCTTTTTGTAGTGGGGGCCCAAAACTGGACACAATACTCCAAATGCAGCCTCACCAATGCTGAATAGAGGGGAATAATCACTTCCCTTGATTTGCTGGCAATGCTCCCCACAATGTTAACAGTTAAATGGGGACCCATTGCCCGGGTACTGTGGACACAGTGGTCCAAGGAAGCCTCCTTGAACCATGCCAGTATTAGCACAGCACTTTGAGAAGCCCCTGCCAAAATTATGTCCTCTTGTTATTGAGGTATCCCCCCACGCCCTCAAAAAATTAAATACTTAACAACAAAGCCAACCAACACTAGCTGTCCATGTTTGCTTAACATCCCTTACACTACTTTAATTTTTTTTTTTTTTTTTACACACCTATACCCAAATTCCCATTTTGTACATTTAGAAACAGTCAAGTTTTAAAGGAAACCCCTTATTTTCTTTTATAATTTTGACAAATTGTTCATTAATCAAATGATTAAAATCAGATTGTCTTTTTGCCTGCTGCCTGCAGCAGTTATTATTAATTGTTTACAGACAATTCCTTCAGGAAAAGGGCCCATTTTCCTTCAGAATAGCTGTAAAGGCTCCTGTGGACAAAAACATGGTAGTAGCCACTTATCTGACCCCTTTGTGCAATTTGTTTAACTATTAGGTTTCCACGCATTGTGACTGTACAAAATTATACATATATTTAACATACTGAATATTATTAAACTAAAATATTTTAACACTATTACCATTATACCGTTCCACAACTATTACTTTTTAACAATTCCACAACTAACAGCTGTTTAATTATTTTTAATTTCTGTAGTATTATCTTGTACAAAAGCTACCCTTCCATTCTTTCACTGTGTTTATTAGCCACTGTTTTTACTGAGCTGCATTTTTAAGGTGGCGTATTGTGATTGTAAAACTTAAGCCACTAAGTACAATATTTGCAACATAGCTACCTTAGTCTGTGCTTTGTCAAAAACTTTACTTCCAAAGGGTATTCAAAATTCCCTCCATTAAAATTTAAGAAAAACAAAAGTGCAAAGGGGTGTGTGTGTGTGTGTGTGTGTGTGTGTGTGTGTGTGTGTGTGTGTG